>CM029604.1:480895-611926 GCA_017311375.1 Mytilus coruscus
AAGGGCAAAAACTCCTTAAGGGTCAATTGACAATTTTGGTCATATAAAACTTATTTGTAGATCTTACTTTGCTGAACATTTTTGCTGTTTACAGTTTATCTTTTTCTATAATAATATTCAAGATAATAACCAAAATCTGCAAAATTTCCTTAAAATTACCAATTTAGTGGCAGCAACCCAACAATGGGTTGTTAGATTCATCTGAAAATTTCAGGGCTGATAGAACTTGACCTAATGAACATTTTTACTCCATGTAAGCTTTGCTTTAGTTTTTAAGATATAAGCCAAAAACTGTATTTTACCCCTATGTTCTATTTTTAGCCATGGCACCCATGTTTTTTGATGAAACAGAAAATAAAACACAAACATTATTCTAGATACCCTAAGGATCATTCCGCTTAAGTTTGCTTGGAATTGGTTTAGTAGTTTCAGAGGAGAAGATGTTTGAAATAGTTTACACCGGATGGACGACGACGGATGCCAAATGATGGCAAAAGCTCACATTTCCTTTCGAAAGGTGAGCTAAAAATTGAATCATAATTTCCTGTTGATATGCACATCTACATAGTATGTCCTTATTATCTATAAAGTTTCATGAAATTCTGTTGTGTTGTTTTCAGAGGAGTTGCGATGTCAAGAACAGGACTGACGGACAGACAGACAGACAGACAGACAGACAGACAGACGAACAGGTCAAAAACATTATACCCCACACAAAAATTGCACAGGGTGTAATTATTGTAAAACTGTGTTGTTGTCTTTCATGTTTTTCAATTTATGTCTTATCTTATGCATTTGTATATAATGTGTTAAAAGCTCTTTATACATCATTGTACATATATGCATGTTATAGGGCCCTTTAATTGGAAAATAAAATATTCTTATTCTTATTCTATTTACATAAACATGTAAATCAACTTTTCCACACAGAGATAAGTATTATGTATAGATAAAAGGAGATGATGAGATGTATATACCAAGGAGACAGCAAGCTGATGACCAAAAAAAAAAAACATTCTGAGAGTATTGCATGCAATACATAGTCCCCTTGCAATTAAAAATTCATTGTACTGGAACAAAATGCTAACTTGATCTATAACTTGTCATGGTGTAAACTATATAACAAATATCAAGTCAATATCTTAAAGCATGTCGAAAAAAGTGTGGATAACTGATTATTTTACTGATTTTTCTAAGTCCAAGGACCATAACTCTGCACAAAATCATCAGACCGGAACAAAATTCGAACTTGATCTGTAACTTATGACTAAACAATACATCAAATATCAAATCAATGTCTTCTAGCACGAAGAAAAAAAGTGTTTTGCCGGATTGATAGACAGACAGACAGAGTGCAAACCTAAAGTCCCCTTCGACTTCGTTGGTAGGGGACTAAAAAGACATTCAATAGATGAGCACACTAATTTCAAACATTTGCCTTTCACATATGCCAACATCTATACATGTATTAGGCAACAAGCTTGGATTTGTCAACTAACATTGTTAACTGACAACAAATACTACAGTGACATTGACAACTAAAGGCAACTTTATTACTGTAACTTCTTTGTACCAAGTCTGTTTTGTCTCTAACAATCTGTGACACATTTGTGAATATCTCTTTTTAATTTAGACAGAATATTTACCTTTAGGAGGTCCATCACTTCTTTCTTCTTCCTTTTTTCTTCTTCATCATCATCGCTTTCTATTGTTACCAGATCATAAGGAGTCTTACCCTGAAATAAAATCAAAACTCTTTTATCAATCATACAAATATACATCTTCTTTAAATAATAGGCAACTGTTGTACTAATTTTACCTATACAATGTAGAATATTGTTTTATTTACATATACTTGGCATAAAACCAGTCAACCTAAACCAACAACAAATATGAAGTGACATAATAAAGAGATACATGAACAATATTTGAGATTTTACTGTTTAAGAACATGAATAAACTAGACATCATTGAGATGGAAGCCATCTCTGTGGGCCCCGCTGAAATAATGTGTGGTAAAAAATTTGTATCTTTACCATAGGACATGGAGTTGTCAACAGAAACCAAAGTTTTTAACCTTGACCTTTGACCTAGGAAGTTGTACATACATTATGACACACCCTCTGGTCAAGTATAAACTTTGAAATCTTAAAGCATTCTAAGTCCAAGGACCATAACTCTGCACAAAATCATCAGACCGGAACAAAATTCGAACTTGATCCATCACTTCTTTCTTCTTCCTTTTTTCTTCTCAAGATATAGAGTGGACAAGATCTTTACCATAGGACATGGGTTGGTCAACTGAAACTTAAGTTTTTGACCTTGAACTTTGACCTAGGAAGTTGTACAAACATTATGACACAACCTCTGGTGTTGGTTAATATACATGTCAATTAAAAGTATGAAATTATAACGGTTCTCTAGATATAGAGCAGACACAATTTGTAACGGACGGACGGACAGACTGATCACTATAGGGCGACCCGTCACTAGGTGGGGCCCTAATTAGTGTAGTATGTAAATTATTACATTAAAACCAAACATACTGAAATAACTAGATATCATTGAGATAGGAGCCATCTCTGTGGGCCCCGCTGTGAATAATGTGCGTTAAAAAATTTGTATCTTTACCATAGGATATGGGGTTGTCAACTGAAACCAAAGTTTTTGACCTTGACCTTTGACCTAGGAAGTTGTACATAATACATAAATTATGACACACCCTTTGGTGTTGGTTTATATACATGTCAAGTATAAACTTTGAAATCATAACGGTTCTCAAGATATAGAGCGGACACAATCTTTACCATAGGACATGGGGTTGTCAACTGAAACCGAAGTTTTTGACCTTGACCTTTGACCTAGGAAGTTGTACATACATTATGACAAACCCTCTGGTGTTGGTTAATATACATGCCAAGTATAAACTTTGAAATCATAATGGTTCTCAAGATATAGAGCAGACACGATCTTTACCATAGGACATTGGGTTCTCAACTGAAACCAAAGTTCATGACCTTGACCTTTGATCTAGGAAGTTGTACATACATTATGACACACCCTCTGGTGTTGGTTAATATACATGTCAAGAATAAACTTTGAAATCATAACGGTTCTCTAGATATAGAGAGGACACAATTTGTTACGGACGGATGGACGGACGGACAGACGGACAGACACACTGATCACTATAGGGCGTCCGCCATTCACATATTCGTTTCAAAGATTGTTAACTGATATGAAAACTCTTGGCATGTAAGTAACGTGTGGTCTCTTATAAATACTTAAAATTAACTAGAGGCTCTCAAGAGCCTGTATCGCTCACCTGATTTTACTTCGGTTTTGGAAATCATGTAAAAATAGATTAAAATCATAACAGATACCCTAATAATGAGTGAGGCCAAATTTGGTTTAATATTGGCCCTGTAATTTAATAAAAAATCCTGGTGGCCATCTTGAACAGTAAATCGGCAACAAAGTAGCAACACTTCATCAGCACCTCATAAGAAACATTTATGCCATGTTTGGTTTCATTCCATTCAGTGCACCTCTAGAAGAAGCATTTGTATGTATTTCCCATAGGGTCTTATGTTAAAGGAAGTCCCCCCGCTGGCGGCCATCTTTGATGAAGGATCAGCTTCAAAGTAACAACACTTAGTCAGCACCTCATAAGGAACATTCATGCCATGTTTAGTTTCATTCCATTAAGTGGTTCTCTAAAAGAAGACATTTGTAAATATTTCCCATAGGGTTCTATGTTAAACTAACTCCCCCGCAGGCAGCCATCTTGGATGATGGATGGGCTTCAAAGTAACAACACTTGGTCAGCACCTCATAAGAAAAATTCATGCCCTGTTTGGTTTCATTCCATTCAGTGGTTCTCTAAAAGAAGACATTTGTATGTATTTCCCATAGGGTCCTGTGTTAAACTAAGTCCCCCACTGGCAGCCATCTTGGATTATGGATCGGCTTGAAAGTAACAACACTTGGTCAGCACCTCATAAGGAACATTCATGCCATGTTTGGTTTCATTTCATTCAGTGGTTCTCTAGAAGAAGTTCAAAATGTAAAAAGTTAACGACGACGACGGACACCAAGTGATGAGAAAAGCTCACTTGGCCCTTTGGGCCAGGTGAGCTAAAAACGGGAAAGAGAATGAGAAGGTCGTAATTGCGACCATTGGCAGGAGCCTAGAAGTGAAAGATATTTTTTTTTTAAATCAATAGAAAATAAATAGATTGAAACAAATTTGTGAGGCGAAATGATCACTTAAATTTCTGTTTTAATTTGTCCTAATAATATGCGTAGAATTAATGTATTCCTGTATTTTTCTGTTTTCCTATATTTCGTTATTTAGATATTGAAAAGATCGTAAAAGGAACAGAAATTATTCATTGTTATTACATAATGTAAATCGATGCATCTTATTTTTCGGTTAAAAAAAACATTTACAATTATACCGACATTTAAAAGAGTGTAATTAAAAACATTTTTTGTTAAATAATAAAATTGATATAGATAATGTTGACATTTGTTGAATTCAATTAGTAAACAGTTTAGTCTTGCTAAAAGTTGTAAATAAAGTAACAGCTCAATGAACTTTTCAAACTGTGTAAGTTGTTAATTGTGGAAATGCAGTAAATATCAAACGAATATTGAAGCGTGGTTACGATTGTATTAAGGAATTATCGTGCTGTCCACACGTAAAAGAATTCTTGCAATAAATGAACATAGATTATGGAAAATATAAGATAAATTTCAGTCTGCGATAATGATGGATGGGTTTAATGACCTTGACTGGCTATTAAGCCCTCACACGGTCGGTCCTGGCTTACGCCTTTTGATGCACTTAAATAACTTATTTTTACGTTTGTGACATTTGATATAATTATACAGACCAAAAGTTAACATAAACATTTTAAAACAAGAATAGAAATTAAACATTTCCGCAATGTTGCTGTAATTTTAATTAACTACATTTTAGTGGTAATCACTAAAAAATAATTTGATTGGCTGATCTAAATAAAATATTTCATCTAGGTGCTCCTGTTGAAGTCCGCGCAACATATTCAAATGAATTTCATTGGTCGAAACGTTTGCAAACTTTCAATCAAGGTGTTCTCATTGAAGTCCGCATTCATGTTTCTGCTTATAGGTTTTTATATGTCTCTGATAGTGTTGATCAGGATTAAACACGTGTCACAATATGATCCGATCGCAGCTTATCTTCCAAAATTGGTAACATAAGTTGAATGATTTTCTTCAAGATTTGCTGCCTATTTGAACATGTATTACATGGACACTTTTATTTATAGGATCAATCTTGCATTAGTGAGTTGATAGGGATTTTATCTTTTGGTAAATTTTGACTTTTTTTAAGCATACTTCCTGTGGTCTTTTTTATTAAAATATAAACGTCGGTACCAGCATTTCTTTACTTTCAGCATACCGTACCAACGGTGGTACGAAATGGGAGCCGCCATTGAACTTTTGAAAATAATAAAAAGATACACTTAGTATCAATGTATGTTCTATGAATCATAATCAAAAGTATTTGAAGGATTTTTAGCTGCAACTTATATACGACACTTTTATATATATGCTATCTGATTTTCAACTGTTATATTATCATAGCAGTATAACCTTTTATGGATGGGTTTTAAGAAAACATGAAAAAACATGAGCAATGTTAACATACAAAATTGACCTCTAATAAAAAAAATATCGAATGAATTTGAAAAAGGGGGAAGGGCCCCCTAACTAGGCAACGTTTGGAGTGGAACAGGCAGATAATCTTGAATAACCATAAAAGTAGCTCCATTTAAGGGAAGGTTCGCGCACCCTAAATTCGCCTCTGGACATGTCAACCTACCTGGACACGTTGTTCTGATTCCGAGCAGACCAGTTTTTGCTCTTACTCTTTAATGCTGCTTGCGCAGCGGAGACACAGCAAATACCACTTGCAAAGTTTCTGTTTTGATCTACCCGGGGTTCGAACCCACGGCCTCTTTTACTATCCCACGCTCGTCACACTTTGTCGAGAAGATATGACACATGCACAATAATGAAAGACATTGTTGGCGCGTAACTACCAATCTGTTTTCAGTCCGTTCGAGTTCAAGAAATGTAAACCTATATAACAGTTGTCATAGCTATCCTAGCGCAACAACAAGTGTCTTATCATTTGAATCATCATAACAAAACAAAAATAAAATGCATGTATGTTTTAGGATCGCCCTGGAGTCCCTATAGTGCATAGACAGTGTATTACTGGCACATTTTTTTCATACACCTTCTTATTTATTTCTACAACTTTTTAGACTCAAAAAGCTAGAAAAGAGATGAAATTACTCTGTAAATATATTGGGGTAAATTTAAAGTAAAGAAGTGATTTGGTCCAGAAGAAAAGGTAAACAATTAGTATTTCTGAATTCGACGATATCAAACAAAATCCAAAATTGCCACGGTCCATGTCCTGAGTTAAAGTAAATACAATTTTCTATTATTTTGATAATATGCCCGAAAAGCAGTAAAACACAGGGATGGATCCAGGATTTTTGAAGGGGACGTAATTCCCTAAAAGCGAAAATATACAGTCGAGCGAAGCGAATTGAAATTTAAAAAAAAAAATTTCATGCAAAAAAATAGACATATATATGAGTCAGTCCATGCAAAAAGGTACAAAAATGAAATTCTAAAACGTGTGCAATAACTATTGGTAGCAGACTTGTGATCAGTAAAACACAGGAACTTTTTCTCATATCCTTAAGCTGTAAGCTATACACACCTTCAAGTGCTGACCCCCCTTGTTTTATTCAGATTTTGCTGAATTATTTCATATATTTTAATCATTGTCCATGTATAGTTTAAATGTCTTAACTTGCCACATCGGGATGTTCACCTCGGTAGCGATGGGGATAGGGCTCTCGCTTACAATAAAGATACATTGTATCAATGCAAAGGAAGTAACGGTTCGATTCCCGTGCAAGGACGGTTTATCAATATAATACTAAATAACTTAACTTAAATTTCACTTTCAAATACACGAGATGACATAATTTTTGCATTTTCCCTTATGTTTAAATGTTGTCTTCCTTTCTTTAAACATAGGTAGAGATATTAAAAATTGTTGACATTTGTCTCTATAGTGACGTAAATGGTTAAGTTTCTGTTCAGTATAGCATTGTTCCGGGTAACAAATGATTTTACACTTGCTTAAGTACAAACTTCAGATATTTATACGTCTTTTCCCGTTTTAAATTAACAAATTCGGGACAGAATTGACAATTTTATGAATGTTTACATTGATCGTCGGATAAAATCATTTTTAAAAAAATATTTTAACGAACTTTAACAACGTGTCCTGTAAAGTTTACCAAAGTCTTTTTGTACCTGTCTCGGATATAACGGTAATGCAAATCATGTGTATTACACATAGTTTAAGCCTAAGGATATCATTTCAGATTAAACTTCCTAATCTCCAATCCAGACACGCCATCCCCGTTTCTTGTATATTTTACTAGTACACGAATTACCAATCAGCTTGGCATTTACCTCTTGTTGACACTCGTTAGAAAATGCATCGTTAAGTTCGAATTGTTCGAAATTATTCAGCAATTTAGAAAAAATAATTTTTTTTACAAAAGTGCCAAATGCCAAAAAACAAAAACAAAAAAACAAAAATTCCACATAAAGTATTATAATAGACCATCTAAAATTCAAACTAAATTAGTATTATCCCAGCTCAAATCGGTCCATGTTATTCATTAGGAATGTATTTCTACTTGAAATACCAAGTACTTATTGTAAGCCTAACGCTAATTTGAATTGTAAGACATTAAACTGATTTATAAAACTTGAAGTATCGAAATTGAATTGCATTAAATAAAAACCAGATGCTACGCAGGGCGCAGCTTTATACGACCGCAGTGGTCGAACCCTGAACAGTTGGGCAAGTATGGACACATCATTCAAGCTTGATACAGCTCTGAATTTGGATTGTGATTAAATAGTTGACACAGCATAGGTTTCTGACACAGAATGAATGTGGTCTAAGAACTTAATATTTTTATTTGGACATTTACCTATTATGGTCCAATATTCAAAATCTAAATACATGGTTAGATTTAGCATATCAAAGAACCCCAAGAATTCAATTTTTGATGAAATCAAATAAAGTTCAATTTTGGACCCTTTACACCTCAATGTGGACCAATTTGATAACAGGGCCCTAATTAAATGCGGCTGAAATTTAATTAACAAAAATTGCAACAATCACTTCAAAGAAAGTCAAGTAACTTGCATAGTTTCAGTGAAGATCATACTAAATATGTAATTGACAATGGAAATGGGTACACTGTAAATATAAGTGGTTTTTTTCATGCGTGCATATAAGATAAGATTTTAATGTATGTTTTAGACGGATAGAACACGCCACCATTGTCTGCAGTGTGATAAAATCATGCTGTCATTGTCCAAAGATGAACTTCCATGTAAAGCTGGTGCATGACATCATACTAGACACAAAGAGCAGCTACTGTGACAAGACATTTTCCATATATATTGTTTCTATGATTAGAATTGTCAAAAAGTGTATTTTAAAAATTTCTTAATTCAAAAAACATAAATTTATTGAAATGACATTTTAGTCTATGTCTATTTTTTTTTATGTAGACCTGACTGGGAAAAATGGACAAAAGTTGAGATAAAAATAATAGAGTTATCTCTCTTTGTACTGGCTGTCTTCTATCATTTACATATTTTTATATTCATGTTTCCATATTTGATTATTAGGAGTCAGTATGCATGTTAATATCATATAATACAGTCAGGGCGTTACTTAAACAAGTAACTTTTTTAGTTACTTATGCAAGTAATTTTAAATTATAAAATTACTCAATAAAGTTATTTTAAATTTCAATAGAAACATGGACTCAATGTAGTTTTCATGAATTTTACATCATTTTTATCATAAAATTAAGAATTTATTAGATTTGAGAGGAGTATAGACATAAAGGGTTACTTTAAAATAATGACAAAATATTACTCGAATAAGTTATTTTATACATCTTTGAAAGAATTAGTAATAACACTTATTTAACATGTTTAAGGAACATATGTAATTGTTTTGGGCCACAAATTATAAACAACTTCAAGTCTTAATTAATTCATAAGTTTCTATCTATTTATAGACAGGTTTTTCCGATTATCTGCCTTAGTTTGTGACGCGACTCCTAGGCGTCGTCGTAGTACGATCGCCATTACAACCGTGAAAAAATATAAACAAGATATAGATCTAAATGCCCTGACCGCATATAATTAAATGTAAACACAAGAATGTGAAGTCGTACTTGACCTCGGCAAAATTATATGTGCTATAAATAATAAAGTAATTAGATAAGGATTCTAAGTGTATTGCAGGCCAGGTGTCGTGTCCTTAAAATATAACTGTATTTGATATGTTACACGCGGGACAATACATTTTATACGAATACTAATCCCAGGTTACATGTCGATTATAATCATTTGGTAATCATAATATTAATAATTATAACGCATACATAAATAAAAATTAAATAGTCTTGACCGGTCGAATGTGATATATCAGAAAAACCAGGTACAATTTTATCAAATCATAGAAATTTCTGTGGTCAGACCTATAGTGAGACAGTCCTAAAATTTAACAATCCACTAATCCAACGTTCCTACAGAGACGAGAGTTTTTGCTTTTGCTTGACTTACATATAATGCTCAAAATTGAGTGACATCTTCAGTATTACTTTGGTGTCCGCATGAATTGTGTTTTTATGCTATCAATGCGTCGGGCCATATGTAGATATAACTTTGCGATTAGAATATGGGCTTGAGAAGTTTTGAACTTTCACGGCCCATGTATTCCTATAGTTATTATGTGTTCGATTCCAATTTCTTTTGCACAAAATTACTCGACATACAACTACTATAGTATATGTATAGTATATAACATCATGATCCAGCCCGTGCTTAATATAAATGAATGCCATTAAACCACCAAAGACTCTAACATGTAATTTCAAAGCGATGATTAGTTATGTTTTAGAAGCGTCATTTAGTGTTTTGCCAACTCCCCTCCCAACCACTCCAAAACAGAGGTCTCGTAGATTTTCATCATCAATCCGTATTAGACTCTTATATAAGTCCCCGATGTATATAATACAGTGAAATACAGTATTACAGTATAACATTAGGGGTGTATATCGGACCGTCGGAAATTCGGGTTGTCGGATTATAGCTACGCTTTCGTAGGTTCTAGTAAACTATTTGATTACCAAGAGTTAGACCTTTGAAAAATCCTTTCTAATGAATAAAATTTTAGAATTCATGCACAGAATAATCTACTGAGGCAAGTTCAAATCAACAGAACAGTGGTGGATCCAGAACTTTTTATAAGGGGGGGCCTCTGACTGACCTAAATGGGGGTGGGGGGCCGCCCAGTCATGCTTCAGTGATTCCCTATATAATCAACCAAATTTTTCCCACAAAAGGGGGGCCAGGGCCCCCCCCCACCCCCTGGATCCGCCTATGACAGAAGTAACTGTATACGTCTTATAAAGAAAAGAAGTGAATATATACTATAAGCACACAGGCCTACATATATATATATATATATAACCTTTAAGTTTTTCAGCAAGAACTGCACCCAGGAATAAAATATTTTACAAGCCTTACTTTTCGAAATATTAAAGCGCCGTCCCAAATAACCAAATGTCAAACTAAGTGTTAACCTCATCAGTACGATCGAGCAATAGCTGATCTGCAATATCGTAGTTGAAAATTAAATTTGTGTAGTAATTCCACTAAACTTAAGAAAACTTAGTTACATAAGTATACAATAAGGCGTCACTGTCATTCATAATATTTCTTAAACGGATGACAAGGTCCCCCCCCCCCCCTCCTTATTTAATTTTGAACTCCTTACTCCTCTGTTAACAATATTTTGTCTGAGTTAATATTGTCGGAATGTCTGTCCATTTTGCAGCATAAAGATACTATAGAAGTCGTCATGAATGAAAAAGTTCGTCTCTTCACACTGGGTTGATTTGCCTGCAATTATAACTACATGTAGCCTCGGGTTGGTTATTAGCTTCATTTATGGTTATTTCAGACATTTTACCGCTTCCACTACAAAAGTTTGGGGGCACGCGCCTCTCCTCTGTTTTCAAAATCCTGGATCCTATCTGATGTCGCGGTGGATCTTCTATACAAAAAGAGACAGATGCACTGTAGTCATCGGATTAATTTTTATAGATTGATTTAAGTTTTTAACAGTCGTTTTACAACGTGTAAACATTCGTCGGCCAGTGTTATTTTACTTTCATAACAAGTTTTATTAAAAAAAAAAAACGGATTGTGTGCAGTGGCGCATCATCCAAAAAACAAAAAAAAATGTCCGGACCATACAAAAACCTATTTATGCACAGTTTTTTTTTATGTTTATACGGCTTTGATCCACTCAGGTTTGTTGGCTCGTCTGAAGGCATCACATAAGACGTATATGGAATCAAATGAGGGCAGTCATTGTGCAACTCGTTGTGTAATTCGCATATTGATTTTTTCCACACCTGAAGTTTTTTACGATTATTTGTACAACTATTAACTGCACAAGAAATGCTTCCATGTTTTTTATAACTTTCGGCAGCATCCATAGTAAAATAAATCAGAAAATGAAAGAAATACAAATGTAAACAGAAAATCGATGATGTTTTGATCAATACACGTGCGTTATTTTTCACGGTTGTAATGGCGGATCGGTCACGTGAGAGGTTAATGGATGCGCCCATGTTTTCTAGGTCAATTACAGATAAACCCGTCTATATCTGTCTACCTTCAAGATTTTCAAGGAAAACGATATTTTAATAGTCCCAAGAGAGCAATCTTTGACCCATGAGCATGGATATGAAAGATAAATGCGTCAGAAAGGCAAATAGTGTTTCACAAGGATTAGATTTTATATTTTATGGGAAAAATAACCAGATGACTGTGAAAATTTGTTAAAGCTAGTAAACCTGTATAACTGGACACCTATAAAAATAATATTAAGAAAAGTTACTTATATAAGTAATTTTTAAAATAGCCTCGTTTTCAACATTACTTGTATAGGTAATTTTAATAGTTACTTGTTTAAGTAATGCCCTGACTGTAATATGGAAACTTCTGATTTGTAAATATATTTGAATTAAAACATAAATTTAGAAAATCTCCTAACCTGGATAATGACATTTTAGTCTATATCTAATTATTTTTTGTAGATTTCAATGAAGTTCATTAAACTAAAAGTATTGGCAAATTTCCAATGGAATTTATTAATAATAAAGTTTTTGGCAAATTTCCAATATACATAATTTAAAAGCAGTTTAGGTGAGATAAACAAAAAAGCTTCATCAGCAACATTTTATATTGGCAAATTTCCAATGAAGTTCATTAAACTAAAGTTATTGGCAAATTTCCAATGGAATTTATTTATAATAAAGTTTTTGGCAAATTTCCAATATACATAATTTAAAAGCAGTTTAGGTGAGATATTCAAATGAGTTTCAATTACCAACCTAACACTGCCTTTTAAATTATGTTTTGTACTTAAGTAATTGTCCATTAACCTGGAAACCCTTTTCCCCCCTTTTTTGCACCTTATTCCTTAACGGTTTGAGCCATAACTCCCAAAGACAATTCTTACCATCCCTTTGTGGTATTCCAATATCCAAAATCTAAATACATGGTTAGATTCAGCATATCAAAGAACCCTAAGAATTCAATTTTGTTAAAATCAAATTAAGTTTAATTTTGGACCCTTTGGACCTTAATGTAGACCAATTTGAAAACGGGACCAAAAATTAAGAATCTAAATACACGGTTAGATTCTGCATATCAAAGAACCCCAATAGTTCACAAAAGTTTAATTTTGGACCCTTTTGGCCCCTAATTCCTAAACTGTTGGGACCACAACTCCCAAAATCAATCCCAACCTTCCTTTGTGGTCATAAACCTTGTGTTAAAATTTCATAGATTTCTATTTACTTATACTAGAGTTATTGTGCGAAAACCAAGAAAATGCTTATTGGGCCCTTTTGGCCCCTTATTCTTAAACTGTTGGGACCAAAACTCCCAAAATCAATCCCAACCTTCCTTTTGTGGTCATAAACCTTGTGTTTAAATTTCATAGATTTCTATTAACTTATACTAAAGTTATAGTGCGAAACCAAATGTCTTCGGACGATGACGACGCTAACGTCTTACCACTATACGACCGCAAAAATTTTGCGGTCGATAAAAGTATATAAATATATATATATATATATATATATATATATATAATATTTTCATCAGTTTTGTGGATGACCGTAATAATGTTTACCTTTAAAATGATTTTTCGACAGAATGTTATATATCTTGAATTTTGTTGTTCTCTCAGCTGGTCATTAATTGCCCTAAAGCTAAATGTCACCGTCAGATTATAATAGAAGGCGATAAACACTTAAGTATATATACCACTTGCTGGTACTCTTACCTGGACACATATCTTATTAAGCAATAAGTACGGATATGGTAAATTCAGTATAATGTATCTTTGGACTGGGGTGTTAAAGATATTTTAATCTGACAACATGAATGCTTAGTTGTTAATTTCTGTGTCATTTTGTCTCTTGACAAGAGATCATACCACATCTCCTTATTTTTATATGTGTTTTTAGATTTATTTGTGTTTTATGCCCAAACAATGCAAAAGCAGAATGCAGAATCTTTAAAATGTGCTGTCTTGGAGCCTATATCAGGAGAACTGATTTTACCTCCTATTTGGGTGTTTGACAAAGAAGCATTTTAATAAATAAATTGTGGTTTATTTCATATTTATAATTCAGTTAAGATTCAAGGCCATATTTTGCTTAAAATGAAGAATAATTACTCTTAGTAAGAATTGCGAGAAGATGTTTCGTAATTCGTATACAAGAAAAGTATAGTAAAGACTCTCTTTAAGTTATGTCGGGCAAATATCTTTTTAATAAAATGATGCAACTGGATGCACCCCTAAATAAAAAAATAATAACCATAAATAGCAGGTATGCATGAATCAGACAGTAACATAAAAATAAGGAGATGTGGTATGATTGCCAATGAGACAACTTTTCACCAAAGTTCATATGAGGTAGATGTAAGCAATTATAGGCAATCGTACGACCTTCAACAATGAGAAAAACCCATACTGTCAAGTCGACTATAAAAGGCCCTGACATGAAACAACTTGAATTGAGAAAACTAACGACCCAATTTAGTACAAAACAATTTTTGAAAAAACAATATGACAGATACGACCCAACGACCCAACAACAAAACTGTATACAGGTCGATCCTGACTTGCGACAGGCACATACAGAATGTAGCGGGGTTAAACATTTTTGTGAGTGCTCAATCCCCCCTAACCTTGGACAGTGGTGTAACAGTACAACATAAGAACAAACTATAAAAACCAGTTGAAAAAGGCTTTAACTCTTCAGATCGATTAAAAAAACTACATTCAAAAACACAGACCGGACGTGGCAGGGTATCTATCCATCCCCCATCCATAACAACAACAAAAAACATTAATTTTACCCCAAAAAACAAAAAACAAAAAACAAACAGAAAATCTAGTGATAAATATTTAACCTTCGTCAGTAGTACAAGATGGTCTTTGCGGTCAATAAAACATAGTAATTAAGGCCTTTAGTCGAATAAGATGTGAATACAGTAAAAGAGACTACCATTATAGTTTGCTATCAATCCCAAATGCTTGATGGGTAAAAATACAGTATTCAGGCGTTACCTATTTTGCATTAAACAATTTTTCAAAAGAAAATTCAATAATGAAGCACGAAAGTATTTCTAAGAAACTGTTTTCTCTGTTTTCGTAGCTTTCTTTCTTGTAAGAACATTGACGCCTGTATTAACAGTCAGAATTCTGAGTTCTTATGTATAAAAGCTATCTGTACACTTCTTTCAGCTTGATTTCAATAATTGCGAACACTTTTTTATAAAGTATTTCGGAAAATGCGCTGTATTGTAATACTCTAATATATTGTATAGTTATAACTATATGTTCCGAGGGTATAGCCGGAGGAAAATATGTTTTTAAGGGCAAACAAAATCTTCATAACTGGAGAAAAAACGAATTGAAATGGAAATATTACGCATAACAAGAATATGTTTAAATTACAGAAAGCATCCATTTCAATCATAAAATGTAAGAATTTTATTTATAAAATGATCGTTTGATTTAAAATTATTTTAAAATAGATTAATGAAAATAATCTATTCACATGAGGAAAAGATAGGTATTCGTGACGTATGTGTATGACTGACTGAATAACGTGTACAATTATTTCCCATTATTTCGGCCTCTTTACTGCAGTGTAAATATGCAATTGTTAAATGATCTTAAATGGAGTTTTCTATTTACACAATATAACAAAACTTAGGATGAGATGAATGAATTTCTAATCGGTTGTTTAACGTCCAGTGGCAACTTTTATAGGACTTATTTGGGAGAGAATACTAGTTTTCGATATGATATAAATATGAACAAGGACGTATATGTACGTGCAGATTTTTAACTTTTACTTCAAATGACAGCGTCCCCGAAAACTATTATTTAACTAATGTAATGCATTCCGAATTTACTCCACATTTGTAAATTTATCCACACTATGAAATCAAGATGAAAGAAATTTCAAATGTTCAGGCAAAACAAATAATACCTTTTTAAGCCAAAATGATCCTTATGAAAGGATGCACACAAGAACTAACAGTTCGCCTTTTGTTATGTTGAACCGATTTGTAAGTCAAACGTAACGTATTGATTGATAAATTCTGTATTCCACTCAATGAACTATCGGATGATAATGTTTTTTTTTCATTATCATTTGAAAAATAAGTCCTGGTAAAATTTTACAACCGTAAAACCATCGAAACCCTTTTCAGTTTGACATATCTTGTAGACAGTCTATTGTTGACGATTTTTTGGTTATTTGTGTGGTTGAGTTGCTATCTCTCTGACGTATCTATCACATCTCCTTTTCGTATATGTACGCGACTTTAATATCGTAATTAAAATAATACTTTACTTTTCGTTTTATTTTCTTATTTTGAAATGATTAATATACAAATAAGAAGATGTGTTATAATTGACAAATTTGAATATTTATAGTATATAACATCGGTGTTGTTGTGATCACAAAACTGTTCAATATATGTGATATTGATCTTCAGTTATATATCACAATTTTGTTGCACAATTAACTAAGTTTTTCAAAGATGTATAAAATAATTTTAAAAGTGATATTTTTGTCCTTATTTTAAAGTAACCTTTTATCTTTATACTCATCTCACATTTGATAAATACTTAATTTTATTTAATAAAATTATATAAAATTCTTGTAAACTACATTTAGTCCATGCTTCTATTGACATTTAAAATAACTATTGAGTTATTAAATAATTTTTAAAACAAAAAATTTTAAGTAACTAAAAAAAATAATTTGTTTAGTATCGCCTTCACTGTTGTTTGTGTCTTGATGACTTTTATGTAGCATATTTTATAGTATAAACTATATCTAAATTATATAATCTAATTATAAAATTTAAGAATTTTATTATTATTAAAAAGAATGGTTATTCAATATAATAAGAAAATATTTTAATGACTTTCACTTTTGTGGAGACTTGACATTTCTTTCCAAGCATTTCACAGTACTGTTGAAGAATTTCTAACCTATTTTATAGTTTTGTAAAATTTCATGCAAAATGTATTTGAATATACCAGATGTTTACACAGGTGTTAATTGAGCTTCCTCTATTATGCTTTACTTTCCTTATTATAGAAATGCTATCGATTTGATTGACATCTTAATGGATCATGATAATTATTGTCACATAATCTGCTGAGAAGAGCCTACCAGTACTTGAAAAGCTCCAAACATCCTCCAAGCATGCCCAGAGCTTCCTCGTAAGAATAAATCTATGATCCCTAATTTACGGTTGGTAGTGTATGATGGTGGATTGTCTGGTGGTAGTGTATGATTGGTGGAAGGTATGTTTGTAGTGCATGATAGGTGGAAGGTATGTTGGTAGTGCATGATTGTTGGAAGGTTTGTTAGAAGTGCATGATTGGTGGAAGGTGAAATAATTGTTTATGATTGGTGGAAGGTATGTTGGTAGTGCATGATTGGTGGAAGGTATGTTGGAAGTGTATGACTGGTGGAAGGTGTGTTGACAGTGTATGATTGGTGGAAGGTATGTTTGAAGTGTATAATTGGCAGATATTATGAAGGTATGTTGGTAGTGTATGATTGGTGGAAGGTATGTTGGAAGTGTATGATTGGTGGAAGGTATGTTGATAGTGTATGATTGGTGGAAGGTATGTTGGTAGTGTATGATTGGTTGGATGACTGGTGGTATTGTAAAATTGGTGAAGGTCTGGTGGTAGTATATGATTGGTGGAAGGCATGTTGGTAGTGTATGCTTGGTGGAAGGTATGTTGGTAGTGCATGACTCGAGGAAGGAATGTCTGTTGTGTATGATTGGTTGAAGGTCTGGTTGTAGTTAACGGTTGGTGGAAGGTGTTTTAGAAGTGTATAATTGGTGGAAGGTATGTTGGTGGTGTATGATTGGTGGAAGGTATGATGGTAGTGTATAATTGGTGGTAGGTTTTTTGGTAGTGTATGATCTGTTGAAGGTATGTTAGTAGTGTAATATTGGTGGAAGGTCTGTTGATAGTGTTTAATTGGTGGACGGTATGTTTGTAGTGTATGATTGGTGGAAAGTATGTTGGCAGATTATGATTGATTGAAGGTATGTTGGCAGTATATGATTGGTGGAAGGTATGTTGGTAGTGTATGATTGGTGGAAAGTCTGTTGGCAGATTATGATTGGTAAAAGGTATGCTGGCAGTGTATGATTGGTGGAAGGTATGTTAGTAGTGTATGATTGGTAAATGGTAGGTTGGTAGTGTATTAGTGGTTGATGGTATGTTGGCCGCGTATGATTGGTAGAAAGTAGGTTGGTAGTGTATGCGAGGTGGAAGGTATGTAGGCAGTATATCATTGGTGGAAAGTCTGTTGAAAGATTATGATTGGTAGAAGGTAAGTTGGCAGTGTATGATTGGTGGAAGGTATGTTGGCAGTGTATGATTAGAGGAGAAGGTAGGTTGGTATCGTATGATTGGTTGAAGGTATGTTGGTAGTGTATGATTGGTGGAAGGTATGTTGGAAGTGTATGATTGGTGAAAAGTATGTTGGTAGTGTATGATTGATGGAAGGTGTTTTGGTAGTGTATGATTTATGGAAGGTATGTTGGCAGTGTATGATTGATGAAAGGTATGTTGGTAGTGTATGATTGGTTGAAGATATGTTGGTAGTATATGATTGGTGGAAGGTATGTTGGAATTGTATGATTGGTGAAAAGTATGTTGGTAGTGTATGATTGATGGAAGGTGTGTTGGTAGTGTATGATTGGTGGAAGTTATGTTGGTAGTGTATGATTAATGGAAGGTGTTGGCAGTGTATGATTGGTGGAAGGTATGTTGGTAGTGTATGATTGGTGGAAGGTGTGTTGGAAGTGCATAATTGGTGGAAGGTATGTTGGTTGATTATAATTGGTGGAAGGTATGTTGGTTGATAGTGTATGATAGGTGGAAGATATGTTGGTAGTATATGATTGGTTGGATGACTGGTGGTATTGTAAAATTGGTGAAGGTCTGGTTGGTAGTGTATGAGTGGTTGATGGTATGTTGGCCGCGTATGATTGGTAGAAAGTAGGTTGGTAGTGTATGCTTGGTGGAAGGTATGTTGGTAATGTTTGATTGGTTGAAGGTTTGTTAGCAGTGTTTGATTAGTGGAAGGTATGTTGGCAGTTTATGATTGGTGGAAGGTAGGCTGGTAGTGTATGATTGGTTGAAGATATGTTGGTAGTGTATGATTGGTGGAAGGTATGTTGGAATTCTATGATTGGTGAAAAGTATGTTGGTAGTGTATGATTGATGGAAGGTGTGTTGGTAGTGTATGATTGGTGGAAGGTGTGTTGGTAGTGTATGATTGGTGGAAGGTGTGTTGGTAGTGTATGATTGGTGGAAGGTATGTTGGTAGTGTATGATTGGTGGAAGGTGTGTTGGAAGTGCATGATTGGTGGAAGGTATGTTGGTTGATTATAATTGGTGGAAGGTATGTTGGTTGATAGTGTATGATAGGTGGAAGGTATGTTGGAATTGTATGATTGGTGAAAAGTATGTTGGTAGTGTATCATTGATGGAAGGTGTGTTGGTAGTGTATGATTGGTGGAAGGTGTGATTGATGGAAGGTGTGTTGGTAGTGTATGATTGGTGGAAGGTATGTTGGTAGTGTATGATTGGTGGAAGGTGTGTTGGAAGTGCATGATTGGTGGAAGGTATGTTGGTTGATTATAATTGGTGGAAGGTATGTTGGTTGATAGTGTATGATAGGTGGAAGGTATGTTGGTAGTGTATGATTGGTTGGATGACTGGTGGTATTGTAAAATTGGTGAAGGTTTAGTGGTAGTATATGATTGGCGGAAGGCATGTTGCATGTTGGTAGTGTATGCTTGGTGGAAGGTATGTTGGTAATGTTTGATTGGTTGAAGGTTTGTTAGCAGTGTTTGATTGGTGGAAGGTATGTTGGCAGTGTATGATTGGTGAAAGGTATGTGGGTAGCGTATGATTGGTGGAAGGTATGTTGGTAGTGTATGATTGGTTGAAGGTGTGTTTGTAGTGTATGATTGGTGGAAGGTATGTTGGTTGTTTATGATTGGTGGAAGGTATGTTGGTAATGTATGATTGGTTGGATGACTAGTGGTATTGTAAAATTGGTGAAGGTCTGGTGGTAGTATATGATTGGTGGAAGGCATGTTGGTAGTGTATGCTTGGTGGAAGGTATGTTGGTAGTGTATGACTCAAGGAAGGAATGTGTCGTGTATGATTGGTTGAAGGTCTGGTTGTAGTTAATGGTTGGTGGAAGGTGTTTTAGAAGTGTATGATTGGTGGAAGGTATGTTGGTTGGTAGTGTATGATAGGTGGAAGGTTTGTTGGTAGTGTATGATTGGTGGAAGGTAGGTTGGTAGTGTATGCTTGGTAAAAGGTAGGTTGGTAGTGTATGATTGGTGGAAGGTATGTTTGCTTTGTATGATTGGTGGAAGGTATGTTGGTAGTATATGATTGGTGGAAGGTAGGTCGGTAGTGTAAGCTAACTAATAAGTTTTTTATTTCTGAGTATTTTATTGGACATCTGTTTCTCTATTAGATGTTATGTTCTTTTCAATATTAACGAGCTGTTTTTCTATTTCCTCTTTCTGTTTTATATTTACAAATGTGGCTTTTCCTTGGTCCTGAATATGCTACGTATTTTTTTCTTCGTCTTTTTAAATTTCCGGTACTTTATTACCAACATTGTTTTTGTTTTTCAATCCTTTAAGTATTTCCCAATAATCTTTAGGTTTTAAAACTATCTGTCAACGAGTTAAGTATCTTCTCTCTGTATTGTGCTTTTTTAAATTTTACCATTTTTTAAAATCTTTTTAACAATTCAAAATATTTCTGTTTAAGTTGATTATTTGGACATTTGTTAAGTTAATTTCCAACCAAGTTTATTTCTTTTTGTAGGGCACGTTTTAACGTTATAACTGCATCAGTTGAATTTGTAAATACTTCAAGTATTCTATGAACAACAAAACATGAATAAGCGAAGCCTTGTTTTTTCTAGAACTCGAAAAAACATACAAATCTTTTGTTTAGGAATCAATTGACCAAGCTGCATGATCCAGGTTTAGCACATACTTACAACTTCTCGTCCAATCAAATTGCTTGAATTTGCCTTCTAATTTTCATAGTACATACTTTTTCCGTGTACTAAGTAACTACGCATGAATGACCACAAGGGTAAGATTTCATTGTATCGTAATCAAGATATAAAACAAAAATTGCCACTGGCTATTTTGAAACAAAATGCTGTGTTCCAAATTAAATTAAATAGTGTGTAATTAGTTTTCACATTGACTTTTAAATATCCTGCTATTAAAATCTTTGGATCTAAAAAAATGTTTTTGCTGATTGCAAGTTTCTTTCATTTAAATAAAGAGTAACAAAATATGGTTCTTTATACCTTGATTAGAGTACAACGCCATCTTAAAATTGTGATAATTTATCATCCATGCAATTACTTCGTACACCAAAAAGTGTGTACTATGAAACCTTGTGAAGGGAAATTAAGGCAACTTGGTCTATTTCGTCATGAATTTATTGATTGATTATTGGTTGCTTAATGTCCAGTGGCAAATATTTCATGCACGTTCAGGACGATGTCATTAGTCAAAAACCGTGATAATGTCTGAAGAGAATATGCCACCTATATATATATTTATGTTCTGATAAATCTTTTAGTTTTTACTTTGAAATGAATAAAATAAACATAAACCCTAGTATCTTTGATCTATTGGTAGTTGCTTTTTAATGACTATCCGCTAGACTATCTATTGGGACATACCAGGGGCGGATCCAGCCATTTTTAAAAGGGGGTTCCAACCCAGGATAAAGGGGGGGGGGGAACCAACCATATGTCCCCATTCAAATGCATTGATCGTCCAAAAAAGGGGGGTTTTGCAACCCCCTGAACCGCCCTCTCTGGAACCACCACTGCATACTATCTATATGTTTCAAATTTATTATAGCTTTAGTTTTACTGTGAGATTGAAAATTGTTTTCAAGACATGTAAAGCTTTCACTGCAATTTAATTATTGCCTGCTTTTGGTCAATTAATTTTGTCATCTTACCATGTAAAGAAGTACATGTATAGTAAAACACCGCTTTATATCAATAAACATACTTACACCAGCAGCTACCATCTTTTCATTCTGGAGTCAAGGGCCTTTTGAAATCACATATTTTACACTGATACTAGTGAGTAGATTTACAAAATTTCGTTAATGAGCTCCGTTTTACAAACACCTGTGATACAAGTAGTCAGCCAAAATAAACTATCAATAGACCAATTAAAAGATTACTCGAGTTGTTTAGTTGGATTGGATAGTCTATGAAAAGGTATATACTATGAAATTGAGAGCTCAGGGCAAGCCCCTCGCTCTAAATTTCATAGTATATACCTTTCATAGACTTACCTAGACGTAACTGAACATAACTGAATTATGTTCACTTCTATTGAAAATTTTTATTCATTGAATTTTAATTCCCAAGTGATTAACATATCTTTTTGTCATCTCATAATTGATGATCAAGGTATGAATTGGTGAACAAAGGAATTGTTTTGTTGTGAGTTATGCATCAAATTAGACTTGAAATAAGCTTGATTTTTAACTAATAAAGCACTTGCTATCATTAAACATTGTTATCATATGTAGAATGTGCGCTTTTGTAGATTTCATACCATAAAATGAATAGGAAAAAAGGAGGTCCCTGTATACTGTTTTTAACACCAGAAAACTGGGGTGTATAGATATAAGAAGATGTGGTATGAGTGCCAATGAGACAACTCTCCATCCAAGTCAAAATTTATAAATGTAAACCATTATAGGTCAAAGTACGGTCTTCAACACGGAGCCTAGGCTCACACCGAACAGTAAGCTATAAAGGGCCCCAAAATTACTAGTGTAAAACCATTCAAACTGGAAAACCAACGGTCTAATCTATATAAAACGAGAACGAGAAACACTTATGAACCACATCAACAAACGACAACTACTGAACATCAGATTCCTGACTTAGGACAGGTGCAAACAAATGCAGCGGGTTTAAACGTTTTAATGGTACCAAACCTTCACCCTTTTTCTGAAACAATAGTGTAACATCACAACATAGAAAGACACACTATAAAATATCAACTGAAATAGCTTAACTCAATCAAAGGGCATAGTAACACCATTGAACATACACTGAACAAATAAATTTGACCTATGATACAATGCAAATTCAAAATAAATAAACTAAGGGAAGAATAATAAAAGTGACATGTTATATCGGTATGAAATGTTAAACAATTTAAGAAAAACAATATGCTCGAACAAAATATCAGCCATTTGCAATAACTTTAAAGACAGGTAAATAAAATAATTTTTTGTTAGGTATACGTACACAGTTACAATAGAGAAAGGAAATATTTTAACAAAATAAATAATTTTGATGTTCATAGTACGAAGTGGAAATTTATATTAGTACCAAACACTTATCAAAGCTGGTATATAGACCAGATATAACCCTGAATAACATTAAATAACAAAAAAGCATTACAATTAGTATCAACAGGTCAAATAAACAAGAAAGTATGATTTGAGAGTACTGCAGTTACTGACAGCTAGTTAAAAGCCAAAACAATTAATAATAAAAAATCATGCATCAGAGACTAAAATCAACTAAAACACATCCCAGGGATTTAGTATGTACACTGAATACAGGGAATACCCCACTTTTCTTGACTTGAGCCTTACCTGTTGAATTTTGTACAAATTCAATATAGAAAAACCATATCAAGAAACAAAATAAAATAATTTGCCTACCTACCTACCCATACCCTGACAACCTCAGTCGGGGGAGGGAAACAAAGATATTTTTAATGTTGGCCTAATTCTAGTGATTGACTTTCAGCTTTATGCAAAAGTCTTTTCTGTTTTTTTATAACACTTTTTGATGCCCTTAGCAACTTGGCCGTTTGTCTTGCCTTTTCTTGTCTTTTATTTATATTTCTGATGGAAAAGTATCCTATTTTGTCCTGCTGAGTTTTCAATTTTTCCTGTTTTACACTAATTTCCCTTTGAAGACGTTCATTCTTTTTCTTAAGTTTCAAAGAATAATATTGTAACAGGTTTTTAGACTGAACTGTTTCATCATCAGAATCAAAAGTTTCTGTTTGTACACTAGTGTTACATGTAAGTTCAGGTTCAAACCTAGAAGAATTGGCAGGTGATTCTTCCTGTTCATGCTCAAGTCCATTTGCAGTTATGGAAAAAGTTGGAACTTGTTTCACAGGTGGTTCAAAGGATTTTGATAGAAGATCAGAAATGTTTTTATAACCTGGAACTTTTTTCTTACTATTCAATTTCTTCTTTAGTTCACATAAGCGATGTAATTTTGACTGAATAGATTTTGGATTAGTCAATGCAAAAACAGAGAACAAATTTGATATCAATTGAGCTAGTTCCCAAATGCCTTTTCCTTTTTTTTCCAAAAAATGTTTAAGTTCCAATACAACTCCATTTGATAGTTCAAAACTTCCTATAGAGGTATGATCAGCAGAATCTTCTAGTTGTAGCAAACTTTCTATAGGCAACCCAATGGCATTACAAAGGGTAGTCCATATTTCTGTATGAGTAGTGTTCGTCTCTTCAGACTGAAATGAAAAGAGTAAATTATAAAAAGATTATTTTAGGAAAAAATAAACTGATTGTATCACAGTTAGATATCATAATTGTCATGATTTTAAGATAAAACAATATTCGTACAGTAAAATATAAAATTTATTAATTCTCGCCACGAAAAATGTTTTAGTTTAAGTTCATCTCTTCATGTTATATATATCTCCGTGTATGTTTAGTAGAAAGATTGATTTCATTATAAATCAAAACATTTCATATACATTTTAAGTCCTATTTTGATCACCTGCAACTCTACCCCTACCCCCGCTAAAAAATCTTGAAAAATAAACTAAGTCCAAAACTGAAAAAATTGGGCAGCACCTCCCTAGCAAAAGCATTTTTCTCATTAACCCCACCCATTTTACCCCAGACCAAGAAATATGAAAGGAAAAGAAGAGAGGCATTGGGACCGGCTTCATTTATAAAACATGAGCCATATACCCTCTCAATTTTACTGATAGATGATTCTTACCTTTATTTGAATATAATTCCACACTTTTATTATAAAAATATCGATAAATCACAGGTAAATACGTCGAAAATTAATTCCACACTTTTATTATGAATCAAAATTATTTACCTGTTGTATTCCAAGTAGGAATTCGCCGTGTTTACATCTTCATTTCTAGCGTTTTACATTTCTGATTGTCATGATTCAAGTTCCGCAGTAAATATGATTCTTTATTCTGATTGGACAAAAAATTACGAAACAATGCACGACGTACATCCTGACCGCATTTGAGATCAAAATAACAAGGCATCACGCAATGACTGAACAAAACATATATCAATTAAAAGGGTTACAGAGAATGAGTATTCCATTGATAACTTTGCAATGATGGGTTGCTAATCTGACAAGTTAGTAAAATCATCAGTTTTAAAGTATTTCACTGAGGACAGGAGACTTATTAATGCATAATCTACAGCACTGTATCCATTTATTGACATATAAGTATAGTAGCATCTGTTTACCCTCAACTATTGTATTTATATTGTACTTTCTCTGTTGACTTGTATTTAGTTTTAGAGAATAAAATATCTATCTATCTAATAAGAATAAAACTGAATGTTACCCATATTGTTTTCACCCAAGGACTGCATCCTTGGTCTATTAACCATTTTATTATATCAATCCCTCCATTCCTAGCAGCATGATGTAAAGCTGTTTGTCCAACCTATAACAATATAAAAATATAAACATGTTAATGGTGTGTGATAATAAATCAAGAGAGGAGTCAAACAATTTATCTAAATGTAAGAAATATAACATCGGGTAAGAAAATAAACAATTATATTTCTGTATAAACAGCTAAATGGTAGATTAAGATATATAAACTAAATATATATTTTCTGATTCAGTGAAACAAAACAAGTAAAAAATAGTAAACTCTTAATTATATAAGTGTAACAAGTCAAATAATAGCAACCCTCACTTTATATAAGTCTAACAAATATTTGTTGTCCATTTAACCTGTCTGATTAACAACATGATTTTATGTTGATTCTGTAGAATGATCAAAGTTAAAAAAAACTTTTTCAAGAAACATTAAAACGAGTTATATTTTCTGATTCAGTACGAAGAGACAAGAAAATGAGACCCCACTTTATATAATTCTGTCAAGTATTTGTTATTTTTAAAAGATGTTTTACATTAGATCTGTAGAATTAACATTATCTGACTAAAGATGTTAACACAACTTTTTCTCTTTAACTTCTCATTAAAATCAAATGTTTACAAAATAATTTTTCGTCAAGAAACAAAATAAAACCTTTACTATCTGATTCAGTTCTGTGTTACGAATAAAATGAGACCCCACTTTATATAATTCTAACAAATATTTGTTGTCCATTAAACCTGTCTGATTAACAACATGATTTTGTGTAGATTCTGTATAAAGTGAAGTTTTGTCAGAGTAAGTAGATTATATCTATCATTACCCAGTCTGTGACGTCTAACTGACTGCCGTGAGTGACAAGGTACGTCACCACCTCCAGGTGTCCTCTCCAGGCAGCCAACATTAATGGTGTCATTCCTCCCTGTAATATCAACATATAACAGACATCAAAACTTGTGTCATAAACTGGACAATGTTGTGTAATAAATATAAACAAAATATATATCACATGAATCAGTGGTCAAAACTGAATAAAATGACCAGTCACACTTGTATTTATATTCTACATAAACAACAAATAAACAACATGTTTTATTGTGAGATGTCAGAACTTCCATCAGAACTGTCAGGTTAAAAAAAAAACTTTTTTCAAGAAACGTAAACAATATTTATATCAATGGACTCAGCTGGACAAGACAATTAAAATGAGACCCCACTTTATATAATTCTAATAAATATCTGTTGTCCATTAAATCTGTCTGATTGACAACATGATTATGTAGAATGATCAAAGTTAAAAAAAAAAAAAAAAATTTCAAGAAACATTAAAATGAGTTATATTTTCTGATTCAGTACGAAGAGACAAGAAAATGAGACCCCACTTTATATAATTCTGTCAAGTATTTGTTATTTTTAAAAGATGTTTTACATTAGATCTGTAGAATTAACATTATCTGACTAAAGATGTTAACACAACTTTTTCTCTTTAACTTCTCATTAAAATCAAATGTTTACAAAATAACTTTTCGTCAAGAAACAAAATAAAACCTTTACTATCTGATTCAGTTCTGTGTTACGAATAAAATGAGACCCCACTTTATATAATTCTAACAAATATTTGTTGTCCATTAAACCTGTCTGATTAACAACATGATTTTGTGTAGATTCTGTATAAATTGAAGTTTTGTCAGAGTAAGTAGATTATATCTATCATTACCAAGTCTGTGACGTCTAACTGACTGCCGTGAGTGACAAGGTACGTCACCACCTCCAGGTGTCCTCCCCCAGCAGCCAACATTAATGGTGTCATTCCTCTCTGTAATATCAACATATAACAGACATCAAAACTTGTGTCATAAACTGGACAATGTTGTGTAATAAATATAAACAAAATATATATCACATGAATCAGTGGTCAAAACTGAATAAAATGACCAGTCACACTTGTATTTATATTCTACATAAACAACAAATAAACAACATGTTTTATTGTGAGATGTCAGAACTTCCATCAGAACTGTCAGGTTAAAAAAAAAACTTTTTTCAAGAAACGTAAACAATATTTATATCAATGGACTCAGCTGGACAAGACAATTAAAATGAGACCCCACTTTATATAATTCTAACAAATATTTGTTGTCCATTAAATCTGTCTGATTGACAACATGATTATGTAGAATGATCAAAGTTAAAAAAAAAAAAAAAAAAAAAAATTTCAAGAAACATTAAAATGAGTTATATTTTCTGATTCAGTACGAAGAGACAAGAAAAATGAGACCCCACTTTATATAATTCTGTCAAGTATTTGTTATTTTTAAAAGATGTTTTACATTAGATCTGTAGAATTAACATTATCTGACTAAAGATGTTAACACAACTTTTTCTCTTTAACTTCTCATTAAAATCAAATGTTTACAAAATAACTTTTCGTCAAGAAACAAAATAAAACCTTTACTATCTGATTCAGTTCTGTGTTACGAATAAAATGAGACCCCACTTTATATAATTCTAACAAATATTTGTTGTCCATTAAACCTGTCTGATTAACAACATGATTTTGTGTAGATTCTGTATAAAATGAAGTTTTGTCAGAGTAAGTAGATTATATCTATCATTACCAAGTCTGTGACGTCTAACTGACTGCCGTGAGTGACAAGGTACGTCACCACCTCCAGGTGTCCTCCCACAGCCGCCCACATTAATGGTGTCATTCCCCACTGTAATATCAACATATAACAGACATCAAAACTTGTGTCATAAACTGGACAATGTTGTGTAATAAATATAAACAAAATATATATCACATGAATCAGTGGTCAAAACTGAATAAAATGACCAGTCACACTTGTATTTATATTCTACATAAACAACAAATAAACAACATGTTTTATTGTGAGATGTCAGAACTTCCATCAGAACTGTCAGGTTAAAAAAAAACTTTTTCCAGAAACATAAACAATATTTATATCAATGGACTCAGCTGGACAAGACAATTAAAATGAGACCCCACTTTATATAATTCTATCAAATATTTGTTGTCCATTAAATCTGTCTGATTAACAATGATTCTGTAGAATGATCAAAGTTAAAAAAAAAAAAAAAATTTTTTCAAGAAACATTAAAGCGAGTTATATTTTCTGATTCAGTACGAAGAGACAAGAAAAATGAGACCCCACTTTATATAATTCTGTCAAGTATTAGTTATTTTTAAAAGATGTTTTACATTAGATCTGTAGAATTAACATTATCTGACTAAAGATGTTAACACAACTTTTTCTCTTTAACTTCTCATTAAAATCAAATGTTTACAAAATAATTTTTCATCAGGAAACAAAATAAAACCTTTACTATCTGATTCAGTTCTGTATTACGAATAAAATGAGACCCCACTTTATATAATTCTAACAAATATTTTTTTGTTTATTAAATCTGTCTGATTAACTAACAATGATGAATGATCAAAGTTAAAAATAATTTCAAGAAAAATAAAATGCGTTATATTTTCTTATTCAGATTAATGAGACAGGAAAATGAGACCCCACTTTATATAATTCTAACAAATATTTGTTGTCCATTAAACGTGTCTGATTAATAGTATTTTGTGTCGATTCAGAATAATGATCAAAGCATAAAAAGAATTCAGTGGTATTTCCATGTAAAATAGTGGTGTATAACAGTTGCTTCATATCATATGTGTTGTTGTGTATAAGGGTAATATAGCAATGGCGTATGTTTGTGGTGAGTATAAGGGTAATATAGCAATGGTGTATGTTTGTGGTGAGTATAAGGGTAATATAGCAATGGTGTATGTTTGTGGTGAGTATAAGGGTAATATAGCAATGGTGTATGTGTGTGGTGAGTATAAGGGTAATATAGCAATGGTGTATGTTTGTGTGGTGTATAACAGTTGCTTCATATCATATGTGTTGTTGTGTATAAGGGTAATATAGCAATGGTGTATGTTTGTGGTGAGTATTAGGGTAATATAGCAATGGTGTATGTTTGTGGTGAGTATAAGGGTAATATAGCAATGGTGTATGTTTGTGGTGAGTATAAGGGTAATATAGCAATGGTGTATGTTTGTGGTGAGTATAAGGGTAATATAGCAATGGTGTATGTTTGTGTGGTGTATATAACAGTTGCTTCATATCATATGTGTTGTTGTGTATAAGGGTAATATAGCAATGGTGTATGTTTGTGGTGAGTATAAGGGTAATGTAGCAATGGTGTATGTTTGTGGTGAGTATTAGGGTAATATAGCAATGGTGTATGTTTGCGTGGTGTATAAGGGTAATATAGCAATGGTGTATGTTTGTGTGGTGTATAAGGGTAATATAGCAATGGTGTATGTTTGTGGTGAGTATAAGTGAAGAACTTCAATAAGCCATGTTTGTATTTTTTTGTTTGCATTGCCTATAAATGTGATATGTCACTTGTTTGTGAGGAGTGTAAGAATGTCATTGCTATGTCACATGTTGGTGTTGAGTATAAGAGTGTCATTGCTATGTCACATGATGGTGTTGAGTATAAGAGTGTCACTGCTATGTCACATGGTGGTGTTGAGTATAAGAATGTCATTGCTATGTCACATGTTGGTGTTGAGTATAAGAGTGTCATTGCTATGTCACATGTTGGTGTTGAGTATAAGAGTGTCATTGCTATGTCACATGATGGTGTTGAGTATAAGAGTGTCATTGATATGTCACATGATAGTGTTGAGTATAAGAGTGTCATTGCTATGTCACATGTTGGTGTTGAGTATAAGAGTGTCATTGCTATCTCACATGTTGGTGTTGAGTATAAGAGTGTCATTGCTATGTCACATGTTGGTGTTGAGTATAAGAGTGTCATTGCTATGTCACATGATGGTGTTGAGTATAAGAGTGTCATTGCAATGTCACATGTTGGAGTTGAGTATAAGAGTGGTTTGGCTATGTTACATGATGGTGTTGAGTATAAAAGTGTCATTGCTATGTCATATGTTGGTGTTGAGTATGAGAGTGTCACTGCCAGGTCACATGATGGTGTTGAGTATAAGAGTGTCATTGCTGTTGCTGTTGAGTATAAGTGTGTCATTGCTATCTCAAATGATGGTGTTAAGTATAAGTATATCATTGCACGGTCACATGATGGTGTTGAGTATAAGAGTGGTATTGCTAGGTCATATGTTGGTGCTGAGGATAAGCATGTCATGGTTATGTCACATGTTGGTGTTGAGTATAAGAGTGTCATTACTATGCTAGGTTGGTGTTGAGTATAAGAATGTTTATTGCAATGTCACATGTTGGTTTAAGTATGTCATTGCTATGTCATATGTTGGTGTCGATTATAAGAGTGTCATTGCTATGTCACATGTTGGTGTAAGTATGTCATTGCTATTTCACATGTTGGTGTTGAGTATAAGAGTGTCAATGTTATGTCGCAAGTTGATGTTGAGTATCAGATTATTATTGCTATGTCACATGTGTATGTTGAGTATAAGAGTGTCATGGCTATGTCGTATGTTGGTGTTGAGTATAAGTGTGTCATGGCTATGTCGTATGTTCGTGTTGAGTATAAGAGTGTCATGGCTATGTCGTATGTTGGTGTTGAGTATAAGAGTGTGATTGCTGTTGGTGTTGAGTATAAGTGTGTCACTGATATGTCAAATAATGGTGTTGAGTATAAGTATGTCATTACCAGGTCACATGATGGTGTTGAGTATAAGAGTGGTATGGCTAGGTCATATGTTGGTGCTGAGAATAAGCATGTCATGGTTATGTCACGTGTTGGTGTTGAGTATATGAGTGTCATTGCTATGTCAGGTTGGTGTTGAGTATAAGAATATTTTTTGCAATGTCACATGTTGGTGTAAGTATGTCATTGCTATGTCACATGCTGGTGTCGATTATAAGAGTGTCAATGTTATGTCACATGTTGGTGTTGAGTTTCAGAGTATTATTGTTATGTCACATGTGTATGTTGAGTATAAGAGTGTCATGGCTATGTCGTATGTTGGTGTTGAGTATAAGAGTGTCATTGCTATGTCATATGTTGGTGTTGAGTATAAAATTGTCATTGTTATGTCACATGTTTGTGTTGAGTATCAAAGTGTTATTCCTATGTCACATGTTGGTGTTGAGTATAATAGTGTCAATGCTATGTCACATGTTTGTGTTGAGTATGAGAGTGTCATTGCTATGTCAGATATTGGTGTCAAGTATATTGGATCAGGTGGCACAAGTCATGTTATAAAGTACAGGAGTGGTAATTACATGTTGAATGATCTGGTGTCACATGTCATGTTCAGTACAGGAGTGGTAAATGCATGTTGTATGATCAGGTGTTACAAGTCATGTTCAGTACAGGAGTGGTAAATGATTTTTGTATGATCATGGGTCACATGTCATGTTCAGTACAGGAGTGGTAATTACATGTTGTATGATCTGGTGTCACATGTCATGTTCAGTACAGGGGTGGTAATTACATGTTGTATGATCTGGTGTCATATGTCATGTTCAGTACAGGAGTGGTAAATGAATGTTGTATGATCAAGTGTTACAAGTCATGTTCAGTATAGGAGTGATAAATGAATGTTGTGTGATCATGTGTTACATGTCATGTTCAGTAAAGGTGTGGTATATGCATGTTGTATGATCAGGTGTCACATGTCATGTTCAGTATAGGAGTGGTAAATGCATGTTGTATGATCATGGGTCACATGTCATGTTTAGTACAGGAGTGGTAATTACATGTTGTATGATCATGTGTCACATGTCATGTTCAGTACAGGAGTGAAAATGCATGTATTATGATCTGGTGTCACATGTCTTGTTCAGTACAGGAGTGACAAATGCATGTATTATGATCTGGTGCCGTGTGTCTTGTTCAGTACAGGAGTGACAAATGCATGTTGTATGATCTGGTGTTACATCACATGTTCATTACAGAAGAAGTAAATGCATGTTGTATGATCAGGTGTTACATATCATGTTCAGTACAGGAGTGGTAAATGCATGTTGTATGATCAGGTGTTACAAGCCATGTTCAGTATAGGAGTGGTAAATGCATGTTGTATGATCATGTGTCACATGTCATGATCAGTACAGAAGTGGTAAATGCATGTTGTATGATCAGGTGTCACATGTCATGATCAGTACAGGAGTGGTACATGCATGTTGTATGATCATGTGTCACATGTCATGATCAGTACAGAAGTGGTAAATGCATGTTGTATGATCAGGTGTCACATGTCATGTTCAGTATAGGAGTGGTAAATGCATGTTGTATGATCAGGTGTCATATGTCATGATCAGTACAGGAGTGGTAAATACGTGTTGAATGATCAGGTGTAACATGTCATGTTCAGTATAGGAGTAGTAAATGCATGTTGTATGATCAGGTGTCACGTCATGTTCAGTACAAGAGTGGTAAATGCATGTTGTATGATCAGGTGTCACATGTCATGATCAGTACAGGAGTGGTAAATGCATGTTGTATAATCATGTGTCACATGTCATGATCAGTACAGAAGTGGTAAATACATATCGTATGATCAGGTGTCACATGTCATGTTCAGTACAGGAGTGGTAAATGAATGTTGTATGATTAGGTGTCACATGTCATGATCAGTACAGGAGTGGTAAATGCATGTTGTTTGATCAGGTGTCACATGTCATGATCAGTACAGGAGTGGTAAATACGTGTTGTATGATCAGGTGTCACATGTCATGTTCAGTATAGGAGTGGTAAATGCATGTTGTATGATCAGGTGTCACATGTCATGATCAGTACAGGAGTGGTAAATGCATGTTGTATGATCATGTGTCACATGTCATGATCAGTACAGGAGTGGTAAATACGTGTTGTATGATCAGGTGTCACATGTCATGTTCAGTATAGGAGTGGTAAATGCATGCTGTATGATCAGGTGTCACGTCATGTTCAGTACAAGAGTGGTAAATGCATGTTGTATGATCAGGTGTCACATGTCATGATCAGTACAGAAGTGGTAAATGCATGTTGTATGATCAGGTGTTCTTCATGTCATGTTTAGTACAGGAGTGGTAAATGCATGCTGTACATGTATGATCAGGTGTCACATGTCATGTTCAGTATAGGAGTGGTAAATGCATATTGTATGATCAGGTGTCACATGTCATGTTCAGTACAGGAGTGGTAAATGCATGTTGTATGATCAGGTGTCACATGTCCTGTTCAGTACTGGAGTTGTAAATGAAGATTATATGATCAGGTGTCACATGTCATGTTGAGTACAGGAGTGGTAAATGCATGTTGTATGATCAGTACAGGAGTGGTAAATGCATGTTGTATGATCAGGTGTCACATGTCATGATAAGTACAAGAGTGGTAAATGCATGTTGTATGATCAGTACAGGAGTGGTGAATGCATATTGTATGATCAGGTGTCACAAGTCATGATCAGTACAGGAGTGGTAAATGCATGTTGTATGAATAGTATAGGAGTGGTAAATACATATTGTATGATCAGGTGTCACATGTCATGTTCAGTACAGGAGTGGTAAATGAATGTTGTATGATTAGGTGTCACATGTCATGATCAGTACAGGAGTGGTAAATGTATGTTGTATGATCAGGTGTCACATGTCATGATAAGTACAGGAGTGGTAAATGCATGTTGTATGATCAGGTGTCACATGTCATGATAAGTACAGGAGTGGTAAATGCATGCTGTATGATCAGGTGTCACATGTCATGATCAGTACAGGAGTGGTAAATGCATGTTTTTGATCAGGTGTCACATGTCATGATAAGTACAGGAGTGGTAAATGCATGTTGTATGATCAGGTGTCACATGTCATGATAAGTACAGGAGTGGTAAATGCATGTTGTATGATCAGGTGTTACATGTCATGTTCAGTACTGGAGTTGTAAATAAAGGTTGTATGATCAGGTGTCACATGTCATTTTAGTAAAGGTGTGGTAATTCAGTATTAGTTTTTATTATTGAGGTGTAAAAAGTTTTGTTATTAGTATGACAAAGTTGTTAGTAAAGTGTTTATATGTTAAGAACAGAATTGGTTTACATAAGTTTTGTATAAGGAAGAACTGATATATCTCATGTCTTGTATTATGATGTTTGCCATATTTTTGAGAACCCAGTGATTTTTTTTTGTGTAGAATACAGGAAAAGTGTATGTTACGTATAATGAAATGAATTACAATATTCCCGTTGTATCTAATTATGAAGTTTTGAGACAGCAACCCAGTGACATAAAAGTGTAATGATATATTTCATGTTTGTTCTTGTTCCTCTGTAGTGTTTTAGGGACTGTTGTTCGTCTTTTTAGTATTTCTGTTTCTGCCAAGTTATTCTCCTTCTACTTATGTTTTTTATTGCCTCCTTGGTATTATATCAACTATTTCCTCTGATTGATAGGTGTGGTATACATCTACTTCTAGTCATACTAGTTAAGTGATTGCCTCCTTGGTATTTTATCCACTATTTCCTCTGGTTGATAGGTGTGGTATACATCTACTTCTAGTCATACTAGTTAAGTGATTGCCTCCTTGGTATTTTATCCACTATTTCCTCTGGTTGATAGGTGTGGTATACATCAATGATTTGTTATTAAATTTCTAAGGTTTTGTGTAAAAACAGGAGTTAAGTAAATTGTATTAATTCACCATTTTCTACATAAGAAAATGGCTGTACCAAGTCAGGTATATCACAGTTGTTATCCATTCGTTTGATGTGTTTTGAGCTTTTGATTTTGCCATTTGATTATGGAGTTTCCGTTTTGAATTTTCAAACAAGGGTGACTTTTATATGATTCACCTTGTTGTGTGTACTGTAAGTAAATACCTTTATATGTTTCAAATATTTCTACTTCACTTACAAAACCATGTCGAGATTCCAAATTAGCTCCATTCTGTAAAGATAATTCCACATCTTTAATTTTTCCCTCCTCAGCAGCTGTACCAAGTTTCTGTAAGTAAAACAAAGATTAAGCATTTCTCTCCTGCACGTAATAATGTATTACAAATGTAATAATTCAAATTAACAATTCTTTGGTCGGGTTGTTGTCTCTTTGACATATTCCCCATTTCCATTCTCAATTTTACTATTTTTTTCAGTTTCAGTTTATATTTTGCTTACAATGTTCACTTTTACCATGTTTACAGTTTACTTTTCAAATGCAGTGAAAACCAACTGCTGTTTGTAATTTCAGAGATTTTTTGAGAGAAGAAAAAACTTTGGATGGTTGTATAATGTATCAGGTTTGCTCCTTCAAATTGTGTCCATTAAAATTCTTATAACTCTTGTCATTTTGATTTTCTTCTATTTTCTGTATGAACTCAATGAACTACACACATGTACCTTTCTGTACTATTTATAGACAAAATAGGTCACATGACAATTGAACTTTAAAAATAAAATCTTACCCATTCCCAATCCCAATGTACAGTTTATGGACAAAAATATGTCACATGACCATTGAACTTTAAGAAGAAAATCTTACCTTATCCCAATTTGCCATTATATCCTGCAAAAAGGAAAGAAAACATTTTAAAAAGATATATGAGTTTTAATTCAATGACTAATATTTTTAGCATTGATTTAGGCATGATGCCAAACTTTGATTTGTTCCTTTTTCTCCACTGTGTAAAGTTTAACATATCCATCATCTGTTAAGCAGGAAAGGGCTGACAAGGCACAGACATAAGGACAGTATACTGAAGTAAGTTAATTTGATTATCTCCTCTTTAACATGTTAGACCACCAGAAACAATATCTGTCCAGCTGTTACACTGACAAGGCACATGGACATAAGGACAGTATACTGAAGTAAGTTAATTTGATTATCTCCCCTTAAACATGTTAGACCACCAGAAACAATATCTGTCCAGCTGTTACACTGACAAGGCACATGGACATATAGACAGTCTACCAAAGAAAGTTAATTTGATTATCTCCCCTTTAACATGTTAGATCACCGGAAATAATATATGTCCAGCTGCTACACTGACATGTCACATGGACATAGGGACAGTATACCAAAGAAAGTTAATTTGATTATCTCCCCTTTAACATGTTAGATCACTTGAAAAAATGTTTGTCCAGCTGTTACACTGACATGGCGCATGGACATACAGACAGTTTACTGAAGAAATTTGATTTGATTATCTCCCCTTTAACATGTTAGATCACCAGACACAATATTTGTCCAGCCGTTACACTGACAAGCACATGGACATACAAACAGTATATAGGAGTAAGTTAATTTGATTATCTCCCCTTTAAAATGTTAGACCACCAGAACTAATATCTGTCCAGCTGTTACACTGACATGGCACATGGACATACAGACAGTTTACTAAAGAGATTTGATTTGATTATCTCCCCTTTAACATGTTAGATCACCAGAAACAATATCTGTCCACCTGTTACAATGACAGGTCATAGACAGACAGTATATTGAAGAAAGTTAATTTGATTATCTCCCCGTTAACATGTTAGATCACTGGAAACAATGTCTGTCCGGCTGTGACACTGACAAGGCACATTAACATACAGACAGTATATTGAAGAAAGTTAATTTGATTATCTCCCCTTTTACATGTTAGACCACCAGAAATAACATATGTCCGGATTTGTTCCCTAAAAAGGCACATAGACATTAATATTAAATGTACCGTATTTTGAAGAAAATTTATTTGATTATCTCCCTTTAACATGATAAACATGGCATGCATTGAAAAAAGCATGTAGACTTATAGTCAGTATATTGGCATATCTAATTTGGTTGTCTACCTTTTAACATAAGTCAGATCTCAGACATTAACAAGTATTTTTTGGTTTCTGACATACAGAAGTCAAAATATGTTTTATGATCAAATGTGTTTACAATTTTGGACCTCACTTGGTAAGGTCCAAGTAAGGTCAAGGATTTATTTATAAGTTGTAATTGTCTTTGAACTAGCTTTCAGTAACTGCAAGTACTCTTATTTTGGTGCTTTGTGTCTATTGTTTTAATGTTAGTTAATTTTGTGCCTCATAACGATCTTTTGAGTTAAGCCCATTGTAACTAATCTTTACAATGTGTTCTTATGTTGCTCTGTAACATCACTGTCCATGGTTAAGGGAGGGTTGAATACTCACCAAGATGTTTAACCTCGCCACATTCTGTACGTGCCTGTCCCAAGTCAGGAACTTGTAGTTTAGTGGTTGTCGTTGGTTTGTCTCTGTCATATTTAGATTTTGTTAATTTGTTTTGTTATAATTCATTGTAAATCAGGCTGTCAGTTTTCTCAAGTAAATTGTTTCACACTGTTCATGTCAGGGACTTTTAAAGGCAACCGTACAGTATGGGTTTTTTGCATTGTTGAAGGCAGTACAGTTGCCTATAATTGCTTACATCCACTTCAATTTGAGCATTGGTGGATAGTTGTCTCATTGGCACTCATACTACATCTCCTTATTTTTATATCTAGAAGTAATGATTTGACCAATTTTTTTCCTCACGTCAATTTTGTTTTCTCATTTATTAGTGGTATCAATAGTTGCATTAGTAAATAAAATGCTTCGCTGAGTGCAGCTGGATACGACCGCAGATGTCCAACCCTGAAAAGTTGGGGCCAAAATAGTCACGCTTGATACAGGTTTGAATTTGGATTGTAATTAAATATTTGACACATAATAGGTTTCTGCCACAGAATAACTGTAGTCGAAGAACTTAAAATTTGGTTATATGATTTGAATATATATTTAATTTTTTGCTTTTGTGCAATACACTATGCTGTTGCAAATTGACCCCCTCCCAAGAAAAAAATTACCCTGTTTTTTTACTTTTGTGCAATACACTTTCCTGTTGTATATTAACCCCAAAAAAAATATTTGAAGAAATTTTCTTTTTAATTTCTGAAATCTGAAATGAAAAAATAGTCCTCCGCCTTAGGTCTTAAAATATAAAATGACATACATAGTTATGGCTAAAATTAATATTAATTGATTGTAACTTCAAAAAATGATAGCTAAGACAATCATCATTTCTTAATAAATAATTTACTAGCAGTGTAAGGAGGTAATCAAACATTGTTGATTTTAAATGGGATTGGATTACCTCCCTTTGACTGCTTTAAAATTGTCTTAATTGTCCTTTAACCAGAAAAAACCTTGTTTTTCCCCCTTTTTTGCCCCTAATTCCTAAATGGTTTAAGCCATAACCCCCCAAAGTCAATCCTAACCATCCCTTTGTCGTATGGAAACTTATGGTATAATTTCAGAGTTTCATACACTTAAGCACAAATTATTGACTGAAAACTACAAAAATGCTTATTTGGGCCCCTTTTTTGGCCCCTAATTCCTAAACAGTTGGGACCATAACCCCCAAAATCAATCCCAACCTTCTTTTGGTGGTTATAAACCTTGTGTTAAAATTTTATTGATTTCTATTTACATATACTAAAGTTATTTTCCGGAAACCATCGGTCTTCAGACGCTGCTGCTGATGACGACGACGATGACGTGATACCAATATACGACCAAAAAAATTTTAATTTTGCTGTCGTATAAAAATTATTAGAAAGTGAATAAACATGGTCTCTGTTTTTTTTAAACTGTTACTCATATTTTTCTTCAGAAGACAAAGTGTTGCCTAACAAAGGCTACTATTGTTGTCACAATTTCGTGTTGATGCTTGATCTTTCTTATTTGTACATATGCATGGGTCTTGAGTTGGCCAAATTTGGTAGATTATCGACAGGAAGAGGTCAATATTTTCATCATTTTGATTTTGGAACAAATTTTGTTTTCGCTTAACAATAATTAACTTGTTATATTTCATCATTCTGTCATAGTTTTATATTATTTGAGTAGCACAGCTGATTCTGCAATGTTTTTAGTTCTTGGCACATGCCATCAATGCTTACAACACAGAGATATTTCATGATTAAGCAATGTTTTAGTTCTAAGCACATGCCATTAAAGCTTATAACACAGAGATATTTCATGATTGTGCAATGTTTTTTGATTTAAGCACATGCCATCAATGCTTATAACACAGAGATATTTCTTGACTGTGCAATGTTTAAGTTCTAAGCACATGCCATTAAAGATAATAAGACAGAGGTTTGTCATGATTCTGCAATGTTTTAGTTCTAAGCACATGCCATCAATGCTTATAACACAGAGATATTTCATGATTGTGCAATGTTTTTAGTTCTAAGCACATGCCATCAATGCTTATAACACAGAGGTTTTTCATGATTCTGCAATGTTTTTAGTTCTAAGCACATGCCATTAAAGTTAATAAGACAGAGGTTTTTAATGACCCTGCAATGTTTTTAGTTCTAAGCACATGCTATTAAAGCTAATAAGACAGAGGTTTTTAATGATCCTGTAATGTTTTTAGTTCTAACATGCCATAAAAGCTAATAAGACAGAGGTTTTTAATGATTCTGCAATGTTTTTAGTTCTAAGCACATGCCATTAAAGCTAATGAGACAGAGGTTTTAATGATCCTGCAATGTTTTTAGTTCTAAACACATGCCATTAAAGCTAATAAGACAGAGATATCTCATGATTCTGCAATGTTTTTAGTTCTAAGCACATGCCATTAAATCTAATAAGACAGAGGTTTTTTCACCATTCTTATAAAAAGACTTAATGTAGTTGATGTCCTAAAAGAGACACTTACAACTTTAAATCAGAATTATATAATCAATATGATTAACAATGATTAAATACCCAAACTGAAAGCTGTTGGTTCTAGTTATAAAACTGTCAATAACTACAAACTGTCCTTCATCAAACTTCAATAGCAACTTCTTTAAACGATGTCTTCATGGCGTTGATACCAACTGCCAGAGGTCAATAACAATCTGCAAATAAAGTTTAACATAAATTTTAAACCATGTAAAAATAATAGATTTGAGATGAACAAGAGGTGCACGCTGAAATGTCACAGCTGCTTTTGAAGAATTCAATTTCTTTCAAATTCAAACAAAGTTTAATTTTGGACCTTTTGGACCTCAATGTGGACCAATTCAAAAACAGGGCCAAAAATCCAAAATCTAAATACACGGTTAGATTCAGCATATTAAAGAACCCCAAGAATTCAAAACTTTGAATTAAACTCCATTGAAATTGGTCAAGAAATAAACAATTTATACAAAGTATTAGAAAAGTATTGTTGTTGGCCCCTTTTTCCTAAACGGTTAGGGTCATAACCCCCAAAATCAATCCCAACCTTCCTTTTACGATATGGAACCTTGTGGTACAATTTCACAGAGATCCATAGACTTATACTCAAGTTATTGTCAGGAAACCAGAAAATTCCGAGTTTTTTGTCCCCTTTTTGGCTGCTAATTTCTACTCAGTTTGGGCCATAACCCCTAAAATCAATCCCAATCTTCCTTTTGTAGTTTGGAACCTTGTGGTACAATTTCATAGAGATCCATACACTTGTTCTCTAGTTATTGTCTGGAAACCAAATGTCTTCTGACGACAACGACGACGATGACAACAAATTTTTCTGTGATACATAAAAAAAAGGTAAAGGACAGATGAGCCCTATAAAAAGACAGACATGCACACTTTACTATACTGTACTTTTTTCGCGGTGTATTTATTTTCACGAATTTCGCGGAAGGCATATTTTTCGCTAACATACATACACGCAAACATAAATACAATTTTCATGCATATTAAAAACTGCAATACGATATGGGCAATAATTTGGTATTGGGACTGTTTCCGATAACGATAGAAAAGTGATGAAATATTGTATTTTGTTGAGAGAAGTTGTTGCTCCACCATCAAATGCTATTATTTCTATTAAAATATAGGTGCTTTCTAATCTCCCCTAGAGAGAATTTGAAATAAACAAATGTTTAAGATTATTCGGCCACTTTTGTATGTCGTTTCTTATCGTTATTTTTGCTTCCGAAGTGCGTAACGCTGCCCGATTTAAAGATAATCGTCGCCTGCAAAATCCTAACTTTTGCTTTCAAAAAATAAAGAACATCGAAAGAATAGTCAGAAGAAATTGCAGAGAACTGTAAGTATTTTTGTAGCAGGTGTAAGAAAAGTAGCGTTACTTTGGTTTCTGATTTCAGATGGTGTAGTCTGCTTTATTCATACTTGAATTCTTCGTTACAATATGCAAATATGAACTCTCGCGAGATGTTCAAACAGGTAAATCAGTGATTATTTAAATTCTAGTTTTGTTCTTCATAATAATTAAGTTAGAAAATTTACGTTATCGTTATGCATTACATTTCACACGAAAAAGAAGTCCAGTTTTTTACTTTTTTTATTAAAATTGTTTTTGTCGTTCAGCCCAAATCATTTCCGGTCATATGTGAAACATGTGGCTACCATGTGATTAAGCGCTTACGGCTGGATATATGAATTATTAGGTCTAAATATTGTATTTGTTTCCAATGGGATAGTAGCAAGCATATTCTGTAGACTGTTTTCATATTGTTTGAAATGTTGTATCCAGTTCAGTTGTATGCGTCACAATTTCATAGCTTTTCAAAAGTGTTATTTCCCTTCAGGTAAGTAGTGCCAGTTCACTGCCTGCATGGCCAATATATCAAAACACTTTTCTTTTCAACTTAAAAGTAACATTTTGCTTTGAAAATATGGTCACCTATATCAAATTTGCCATAAAACATTGCATGAAATAACATGTCACTTTATGTTGACATATAAAATAAGCTTTTTACAGTTGCCCTTGCTGAAAGGAACTAGGGTTCTGTTTAATCTAAGGACTTGTGACTTTGAAGATCGGTCATAATTTGTATTGAATGAAGTTACGATCAAACTTGTGACCTTTAGAGAAACAGCCCAATAACAACTTACCAGAATTTTTTTTTAATCAGATTTATATATTTGTGGTCACAAATTTTGGAAAGAAATTTAGTGAAAAAAAAACAGGCTATTCTTTTTGGTATATGAGGTTTTCGATTATGTTTCTGTAATCCGTGGTACTTGTAATTTTCCAGTAGTTGTAATGAATGGGTGTAAATAATTTTATAGGATTTCATTGAATTTCTTTACACCCGCAAAATAATGTTTTGTATATGGAATCTTGTCTATATAAAAAGAAGATGTGGTATGATTGCCAATTAGACAACTCTCCACAAGAGACCAAATGACACAGAAATTTACAGCTGAGCTATAGGTCACTGTACGGCCTTCAACAATGAGGAAAGCCCATACCACATAGTCAGCTATAAAAGGTCCCGAAATCACAAATGTAAAACAATTCAAACTTTTATTGGATATAAGAAGATGTGGTATGAGTGCCAATCAGACAACACTCCATCCAAGTCAAAATTTATAAAAGTAAACCAATATAGGTCAAAGTACGGTCTTCAACATGGAGCCTTGGCTCACATCGAATAGCAAGCTATAAAGGGCCCCAAAAATTACTAATGTAAAACCATTCAAACGGGAATACCAACAGTCTAATCTATATAAACAAGAGTGCACACGCTGAAATGTCTCGCCTTCATTACTAATCATTGATATTATGTTGATAGTCCTAAATATAAAGCTTTATTACAACTGTCACAAAAACTTAACATTAACCAAGAAAACTAAACATTGACTAATGAACCATGAAAATGAGGTCAAGGTCAGATGAACCATGCCAGGCAGGCATGTACAGCTAATAATTCTTCCATACAACAAATATAGTTGACCTATTGCTTATAGTTTAAGAAAAACAGACCAAAACACAAAACTTAACACTGAGCAATGAACCGTGAAAATGAGGTCAAGGTCAAATAAAACCTGCACAACTGACATAAAGATCATAAAATATTTCCATACACCAAATATAGTAGACCTATTGCATATAGTATTAGAAAAAAAGACCATAACTCAATAAAATGCTCGCAGGGCGCAGCTTGATACGACCACAGAGGTCGAACCCTGAATAGTTGGGGCAAGTATGGACACAACATTCAAGCTTGATACAGCTCTGAATTTGGATTGTGATTAAATATTTGACACAGCATAGGTTTCTGACACAGAATGAATGTGGTCTAAGAACTTAAATTTTTTTTAAATTGGACATTCACCTATTATGGTCCAATATCCAAAATCTAAATACATGGTTAGATTCAGCATATCAAAGAACTCCAAGAGTTAAATTATTGATGAAATCAAACAAAGTTTAATTTTGGACCCTTTTGACCTCAATGTGGACAAAGTTGATAACGGGGCCCAAAAATCAAAAATCTAAATACATGGTAAGATTCAGCATATCAAAGAACCCCATATATTCAATTTTTGTTGAAATCAAACAAACTTTAATTTTGGACCCGATTTGGACCAACTTGAAAACTGGGCCCATAATCAAAAATCTAAATACATGTTTAGATTTAGCATATCAAAGAACCCTAAGAATTCAATTTTGTTAAAATCAAACTAAGTTTAATTTTGGACCCTTTGGACCTTAATGTAGACCAATTTGAAAACGGAACCAACAATTAAGAATCTAAATACACGGTTAGATTCGGCATATCAAAGAACCCCAATAATTCAATTTTGATGAAATCAAACAAAGTTTAATTTTGGACCCTTTGGACCTCAATGTGGACCAATTTAAAACGGGGCCCAAAATCCAAAAACTTAATACACGGTTAGATTCAGCATATTAAAGAACCCCAAGAATTCTAGAATAAAACCCCATTGAAATTGGTCAAGAAATAAGCAATTTATACAGAGTATCTTCTTTTGCACAATACTGTGCAATTGAATATTTCTTGCTATTGTGCAATACTGTACAATTGACAATTTCTTGCTATTATAATATTGTGCAATTGGATATTTCTTGTTATTGCACAATACTGTGCAATTGAAGATTTCTTGCTATTAGCAATACTGTGCAATTGAAGATTTCTTGCTATTGTGCAATACTGTGCAATTGAAAATTTCTTGCTATTGCACAATACTTATTATATAATAATTTACACATCCTGTTTGGTGTATATCTCCTACCATATCATTATTATTTGCTTTTAAATATAAATCAGAAATAACCAACTTAAATTGGAAAATTTTAAAAGAAAAAAAAAAAAAAGAAAAAAGGAAAAAAAAATCCCCCAAAATTTTTGAACCCCTTATGATTCATCACCCCCAAACTCAATCCCAGACTTCCCTTTGTGGTATGGTACCTTGCAGTACAATTTCAGAGAGATCCATACACTTGAACACAAGTTATTGTCTGGAAACTAGAAAAATACTTGTTTTTTGGCCCCTTTTTGGCCCAAAATTCCTAAACGTTTAGGGCAATTACCCCCAAACTCAAACCCAGCTTTCCCTTTGTGATATGGAACCTTGTAGTACAATTTTATAAAGATCCATACACTTACACAAAAGTTATTGTCCTGAAACTAGAAAATGCTTGTTTTTTGCCCTTTTGCCCCTAATTCCTAAGATTTTGAGGCAATTACCCCAAAATCAATTCCAGCCTTCCTTTGTGGTATGGTACCTTGCAGTACAATTTCAGAGATCCATACACTTGAACACAAGTGATTGTCTGGAAACTAGAAAAATGCTTATTTTTGGCCCCTTTTGGGCCCCCAATTCCTAAACGTTTTGGGCAATTACCCCCAAACTCAATTCCAGCTTTCCCTTTGTGATATGGAACCTTGTAGTACAATTTCAGAAATATCCAAACACTTACACACAAGTTATTGTCATGAAACTAGAAAAATGCTTGTTTTTTGCCCCTTTTTTGGCCCCTAATTCCTAAAATTTTGAGGTAATTACCCCAAAATCAATTCCAGCCTTCCTTTGTGATATGGAACCTTGTGGTACAATGTCAGAGAGATCCATACACTTACACACAGTTATTGTCTGAAGTTACAAAATGCTTTTTGGCCCTTTTGGCCCCTAATTCCTTAATTGTTGGTACCACAACCCCCAAAATCAATCCCAACCTTCCTTTTGTGGTATTGAACCTTATGGTAAAATTTCATAGAGATCCATTCTCTTAAACTAAAGTTAGAGTGCGAAAACCAATGTGTCTTCGGACGACGACGACAACATCATACCAATATACGACTGCCAAAAATTTTTGCGGTCGTATAAAAACCGCAAAATTTCCTTAAAATTACCAATTCAGGGGTGGCAACCCAATAACCGGTTGTCCGATTCATCTGAAAATTTCAGGGCAGATAGATCTTGACTTGTTAATCAATTTTACCCCATGTCAGATTTGCTCTAAATGCTTTGGTTTCAGAGTTATAAGCCAAAATCTACATTTTACCCCTATGTTCTATTTTTAGCCATGGTGGCCATCTAAGTTGGCTGGCCGGGTCAACGGACACATTTTTTGAACTAGATACCCCAATGATGATTGTGGCCAAGTTAGGTTTAATTTGACCCAGTAGTTTCAGAGGAGAAGATTTTTGTAAAAGATAACAGACGACGCCGGACGATGACGACGACGACGGACACAAAGTGATGAGAAAAGCTCACTTGGCCCTTTGGGCCAGGTGAGCTAAAAAGCTTCATCAGCAACATTTTATATTGGCAAATTTCCAATGAAGTTCATTAAACTAAAGTTATTGGCAACTTTCCAATGGAATTTATTAATAATCAAGTTTTTGGCAAATTTCCAATATACATAATTTAAAAGCAGTTTAGGTGAGATAAACAAAAAAGCTTCATCAGCAACATTTTATATTGGCAAATTTCCAATGAAGTTCATTAAACTAAAGTAATTGGCAAATTTCCAATGGAATTTATTAATAATAAAGTTTTTGGCAAATTTCCAATATACATAATTTACAAGCAGTTTAGGTGAGATATTCAAATGAGTTTCAATAACCAACCTTACACTGCCTTTTTAATTATGTTTTGTACTTTAGTAATTATCCGTTAACCTGGAAACCCTTTTCCCCCCTTTTTTGCACCTTATTCCTTAACGGTTTGAGCCATAACTCCAAAAGACAATTCTTACCATCCCTTTGTGGTATTCATATATCCAAAATCTAAATACATGGTTAGATTCAGGATATCAAAGAACCCCAAGAATTCAATTTTTGATGAAATCAAATAAAGTTCAATTTTGGACCCTTTAAACCTCAATGTGGACCAATTTGATAACTGGCCCAAATATCAAAAATTTAAATACATGGTTAGATTCAGCGATCGAAGAACCCCATATATTCAATTTTGTTGAAATCAAACAAAGTTTAATTTTGGACCCGATTTGGACCAACTTGAAAACTGGGCCCATAATCAAAAAATTTTGAAAAATTAGGTACAAAATTCTGCATTCTGAGAAGGAATAACTGCATGAATTGCAAACAAGATTCAAGATATTTGTAAACAAAAAACCACGACACGACACCAACAAAATCTGGCGACGATGTCTATATATACAATTGGGAATTTTAGAGCTGAAAATTGGGAAAAAAAAGAACATATTTCTCTGTGGGATTAGGGCCAAAATTCGGACACAAAATGAGGGTTGGAAAATCCCTGTATATATATATATATATACAAAAAGTCATTTATTTCTAATACATGTAGATATGTGATATATACAACACGCACAACCACCATCTAATTGCGAGCTGTAAATTACCTGAAATGAGTCAACAAATAAAAAAAAAACCTGCACTACATGTACATGTACATGTATATATATATAGGTCAAGATATAAAAAATTGTAAATTATAAATTTAAATTTTTAAATTTTTTTTTATTGAAGCAAGGACATACCGGTACTACATGTAAAACCTACAATATATTCCTTAATTGGAAAGGGCACACACAAATGTAGTGAGGTTAAACTTGCTTTGTTTTTGTCACTAAAATTTCAATTCCCCTTTTATTTGTCTGAAATGAAAGCACAAAATCTAGGTTTTTATAGGGTGTGAGTTTCTCACTTGTACATCATGTATGACGTTTTACATGTAGTCTTGATGTTCATTCTGCTTACTGACTTTAATAATGTCTCCATCAAGTCCATGTATTCGAATGAGGCATGCCTTTTTGTAAATAAATGAGTTTTAACCTTTAATTTGATAAAACAGATTTGTCTATTATAATTTATTCACTGGCATTATGCCTTACAACAACAGGTTTATAAATTGATTGATTGTTCACACGTGAAACATTGTTCATCTGGACATTGACATGATTGTGCTTTATTGATGTTTTTAGTGTGTATGGTACCATTGACTGCCTGCATTATTCCATTTTTTTACAAAAGCATACATTGTAGGTCTCTGCAAGCAGTGTTTTACTAAGATTAGACAAACAGTAGCTGATGAAGGAATCAAAGCTTATACAAAAAAGATAATGGTAAGGAAACATACATGTATGAGAATGTTATTGCATTTATAAAAAAAAGAAGTGATTTGAATTGATTGCAAATGTGACAATGCTCCACAAGAGACTAGATGACATAGAAATTAACAACTATAGGTCACTGTACAGTCAGGGGAGTTACTTGTACACGTGATTTTTTCAACAAAACTAGAGTTAATTCCCTTTCATTACTTTTTAAAAATCACTTCTACCAGTGATAAGAAATATATTTTAAAATCACTCATTCAAGTGATTATTATGTTTGGAAAAGTTTCAATAAGAAATCAGGGCTATCTCCCTCTTTCAGAGGACAACATCACAACAGGGGTCTTCTTGACAGTAACTAATAGAAGACACCTGTTTAAAAGGTGAAAATAAATTATCAAAGTGCTGGATAGCACCTGTGGAAAGTTTGCAACGGTATATTGTAATATTTCAAATCGGTTGTAAATGTGTAGATTGCGTGGTTAACTTTTTTTCTGACTTTAAAAAAAAATTACTTAATACAAGAAATAATTGGATGCTGTTACGAAGTCTCCCAAACAAAGCTCCCATAATTAGTCACTCCCACGGTTGCCTGACATTGGGCAAAGTCCAGTACAAATTGGTTTGGTCTAGTAAAGTGATATGCATCAGTGACGCCTAGGGACTACCCCTGTATGTCATTCAAATCTTTTTGAAATCATGAACAGGAATATTTATGATTTAGGGGTGGGGAACTCGACCGTTTACAAGTTCTCAAACAGGAAGGGGGTGGGGGTGAGAGTTACCCTAGGGGACTCGCCTTTTATTTCATCTGATTTGTTTTATTGTTCCGTAGAAGAATATATATGGTTTCGGAGTGGGGATCTCGACCGTTTACAAGTTTTCAAAAAGAAGGGGGGTGGGGTGACCCTGTTGACTTCCTCTATATTTCATTTGATTTGTTTTATTGTCCCATACAAGAATATATATGGTTTATGGGTGGGGATCTGGACCGTTTACAAGATCTCAAACAGGAAGGGGGTGGGAGTGACCCCAGGGGACTCATCTTTAATTTCATTTGATTTGTTTTATTGTTCCGTACAAGAATATATATGGTTTCAGGGTGGGGATCTTGACTGTTTACAAGTTCTCAAAACAGGATGGGGTCGGGGTGACACACAGGGACTCCCCCTATATTTCATTTGATTTGTTTTATTGTCCCATACAAGAATATATATGGTTTAGGGGTGGAGATCTCGACTGTTTACAAGTTCTCAAACAGGAGGGGGTAGGGCTGACCCAGATGGACTCCCACTATATTTCATTTGATTTGTTTTGTTGCCCCATACAAGAATATATATGGTTAAGGGTGGGGATCTTGACTGTTTAACCCCAAGGGTGACTGGGGAATAGAAGTATGGTCACCATTGGTCTTCCTCCGACCGCGGTAAAACCCTCGTCAAAGTGGGCGTCCGTTTGGCTGTGCGGGATGTACAAATTTGCAGCCACGTCCGGTCAGAATGGGGACGTTAAATCCGATGCCTCGTGTAAAGAGAGTGCCACGCTCTTTGCACGTTAAGAACCCTTGCAACAACTCTTTGAGGGTCCGTAGGTGACCTGTTGCAAGGCTAAATTTCTGTCCCTATCCAATATACCCTCATTTCCGTGGCAGTCTAAATTTCTCCGACCTCAATCCCAGACGTCTCTATTACAGAACCTACCTATTGTATTTATTGTTAATTTGTTCTCGTCCTGAATATGCATGAAATATTTGCCACTGGACGTTAAGCAACCAACAATCAATCAATCAATCTTGACTGTTTACAAGTTCTCAAACAGAATGGTGTGGGTGGGGTGACCCCAGGACTCAACCTATATTTTATTTGATTTGTTTTATGGTCCTGTGATCATTACTGAAAACCGGATGTGTCTATCACTTACTGTTTTCAAGCTAGTCATTTGAAAATTTTTAAAAAATAAATCCCATAGGTTCTATAGTAAATCCCTCCCTTCTGTTGGCTCCTCAAAATACCCCTAAATAGACCCCAAGAAGAAAAATAATAAGAACTGAGCAAAACAATAAGTCTCCAAACTTTGTTTGGGAGACTTAATAACAAGTAGTATAATTACAATTTTGTTATAGTCCGATTTTCTGATGCCGATTATGTAATAGGCGAGTTTATTATAGTCCGAGTTTGTTGTGGGCGAGATGAGATACCAGGATACTTCGATACACTTGGGCTTTTACGTCTTTAATAAACATTTGTAAAAATCGTAGTAAGCGTCGAAAAATGTTCATTCATGAAATATTTTAAACACGGTATTAATTTTCTCTTCAACCGGAGGATGGGAGGAAACCCCTGAAACCGGGATTATAGTACTCCCGTTTGGAGGCACACATATATGGATCTCACGCATGTCTGAAGAATACCGATAAAAGCATGCCATAGAAACTGCTGTCTCGTGTGTGTATTGATTTTACTTTCCGCGCATCGCAGATCCGCGAAGCAGTGTTTGTGATAGCCATTTTCAAAATGAAGTTGAATTTTTTGAATTTTCGATGAACATTCAGTACATTTTAATTCAAGCTGTAAGCTAATCAAAATATAAGTCACTCAAAATTTCAAAAGCATCTTCCTAGAATTAGTTTTCAAACACCAGTACTACATTATCTAGGAGTAGAACACACATCCTAAAGTAAGATAATCTGTCACTTCCGGTTTGAGGCCGATGCCTTAGGAAAGTTTCCAAAAACTAACTTGTAAGGAGTAAAATTTATTTTCTGAACAAACAATAGCATTAGCAGTAGTACATGAATTACATGCTTTTCATAAAGCAGAGGTTTCAAACCACCAAAACTGATAAAAGTTTTTATTTGTACAAACAAGTAGAACTTAAAATATAAAAGAGCACAAATCAATTACATTTGAAGCTTGTATATATAATTTGCAGTGCTTGATCTACAAGTAAACATATTTTTTTTCTGTTAAGACAAACAAGAAATAGAAAAATGAAACTTGTATTTTAACATGAACTTTGGAAAAGTTTATACTTATAGTATACTTATAGCATGCATAGTAAATATGGTAATGAATTTATTATTTACAAATACAGGGTTTACTCCATAATTAAGTATTCTTCACGCAAATTTTATAAAGCATCCTAATAAACAGAGTGTTCAGGAATACAATTTATTTTTAGAAATATGGGGATGGAACAAGACCACAATCTGTTCAAATGTTCTTTCAAATAACCTGCTTTCATATAATGTAATAAAGGGACATCACTCAAGAACTGTAAAACTGATGCTACCATATTTGTACTCGTGCTGAGTTTGGCGGTAATAAGCATTGTCTATAAGTTTCATAACATTTGGTTGAGGCAAACTTAAGTTAGAGAACGGAAACCAATTTTGAGACGTACAGACAACATGGACAAGGGTAAAACTTAATGCCCCTACGCTACAGCTGGGGCATAAAAAGGAACAATAAAAACTCATAAACTGAAAATGCTATGACCAAAAACAAACACAAACATTTTTACATACATTTGTAGAAAACTAAAGACTCAAACAGTGATAAATAAGATTTTGCAGGTCATAATTATAATTTGTAGTGAAGTTAATGGAATATAATCATTCATTAAAAAAATAGTATTGATCACTGGTATAAATAAAAATAAAACACTTCAAAGGGTGTCTTTCATCACATACATTTTGAAAAAATGTAAATCACTGGTACAAATGATTTTAAATCACAGCACAGAGTGATTTTCATTCAATTAGAATGTAAATCACTTGTACAAATGACTTAAAATCACTGCACAGAGTGAATTAAAATGTGTGTTTATCTCTGATACCAGCAGTATTTCCAATTAACTTTTATGGTGAAAAACAGATATATTTTTTTTTAATTCAAATTAAAAAGATAACTATATTTATCAATCAAATCAAATCTGTTGTAAATTGTATAATTGCAGAGGGCTGAAACAAAATGTGTGCAACAGCAATTGAATCTTAATAAACAAGAGGCTCTCGAGAGCCTGAATCACCTACCTGTTATTTTTTGCTTAAATCTTTCATCAATGATTATTTTTGCTTTTCAATATATATTAATAATGAGTGGCTTAAAAATACCATTTAAATGTTCTTTAATGAATTGGTGGCCATGTTTGTTGATGGATCAAAACTTTCGGATACAATTTATTAACTAGATACCCTAATGAACATTCATTTAAAGTTTGAAGGCCCAGTAGTTTCAGAGGATAAGTTTTTGAAATAGTTTATGACGACAGACGCCAAGTGATGACATAAGCTCACATGGGGCACTTCCGGCCTCAGTCAGCTAAAAAGGGGGGATGACTCGAGTGACTTTTATTTACTGTTCAGAGTGATTTCAACAGAACACTGGTAGAAGTGATTTCCGATTAGAAACCCCTCCCCTGTTAAAAATCCAGTACCAGAATATTAATCTTTATTTAATGACCAGGACTAATCATCAATGATTGAACTCTGTTGCAGATTTTAGTCTTTGTGAGGGTTGAAACAGAATGCAGAGGTCATAAAAGTTGTCAAATTTTGCAGGCCTAGGTCATTTCAATCTTTTTGTCAGAGTATAACTATTTCTATAAATTCAAATTCAGATAACATTTTTGTTGTAATGTTTATTCCTCTCACATTGTCACGTCCCTGGTTAGGATCCTTAAATTAATTTCAAATTACCTTCAAAAACTGACTTACTAAAGTAACATCTTTTCATTAATTAAAAAAAAATTATCAATCAGATCAAATCTATAATTTTTTAAGAATATTTCATAGGGCAAAAACACAATAACTGCCAAACCTTTTATCAATTGAAAAATAGGGAGGATGCTATGCTTTCTTTTTTAAATTTTTTTGCTTACTTATTACGAAAGGTAAGACAATTTAAACTAACAAATTAATGTTAGGCCATGTCTATTACAAGTATAAGCTACATTGTACTACTCTACAAGTATTTTCAAATGTATTTTTTTCCTTTAATGTGCATGATGTGTCCTTTATTTCAATAAATTTGAAAATAATAGGTGTAGTTTGAAGGAAACTGTTTTTTTTTTTTTTGGGGTTAAAAGTACAAATATCTCAAATTTTCACAATCGTTTTTTTAGTATGTTTAGTTATATTAACTTTAACTAATGTAGTGAATTTGAATCTTAATCACTGTGCAGAGTGATTTTAATTAATTTTTTCTACATGCATCACTTCAACCAGTGATTTTTTTACTTTAGCTTCAAAATGCCACAGATCAACTTGATCATTATGATGATGATGTACAAATGCTTTTTAAGTGTATTTGGGGGGGAGGGGGTATTTGAGTGCACATACATGTAAAAGGTCTTCCTGACAATTACACCACAAAGTGTTGAGCCAGAAGGAGATGCTGTATATAATACATGTACAGCTTTTGACAAGATTATTTTGTAGTATTTGTTACCCTTGAATGTTTTAGTTGATAAGAAATATTTATAGCACACAAGGTATTTATAGCCAATTGACCCAATTTATTTATTGAACTTGTCAGTGATCATGGTGATATTTACCAACTAATGTATTAAAGATTTAAGCCAACAAAATCCAAACACTTTTACAGTGGTGATAATGACTTCTTCTTTCCCTGAATTCATTATGATTTATCTGGATAAATTCATTTATCATGTTTATATGATTTATTTTATGTCCCTAATGATTTCCTTTTCTAACTTCTTATAACCATAAAAAAAAAAAAAAGAAAAAGGGACATTAAAAACTCATTTACTGTGAATGCGATGACAAAAAAAAATGTGAACATGTTCACATAATCTGCTGAAAACTAGTTCACAAATAATTTTCATGTCAAAATCCATAAAATGTGACATTACTTTTCTTTATCACTGAAATGCATTCAAGCAATTGTGCACAACTTTCATCAAAATATTGATTTTGTTTTTGTGCATTTTGGAGAGGAGTAGGGCACAGCACGTCATAAGTTTGTTGTATTTTGTCAGATAATATACAATTAGACATAAAAAAAATTGGTCTGGTAAAATTTCATTCGGTCTGGTAAAGCTAGGTTGTTTACCAGACCGAATGTCCTGTAAAAATAAAATTCTTTTGTGTAGTCTGGTAACTCCCCTGACTGCTGTATGGCCTTCAACAATGAACAAAGCCCATACGGCATAGTCAGCTATCAAAGGCACAGAAATTGCAAATGTTAAACTATTTAGAATGAGAAAACTAACAGCCTAATTTATGTACAAAGCAATGAACGAATAACAAATATGATATACAGCAACAAACAACAACCACTTTGAGGTTAAATTCATTTGAAGGCACCAACCCTCATCTAACCTGGGACAGTAGTGTAACAGTACCACATAAATACAAACTTTAAAAATCAATCATGTGTCAGTTGAGGCTTAACTCATCAGATTGATACAAAGCAGAAATACCTCTAACAAAATCAGAGATCGGATGTGGCAGGGTTCTTTATATACATCCCCACATAGTTTATTTACAGGGGCAATTGAAAGGCATTTTGAAAATTTTAAACTGATTGTAAAATTTACAGAGATACATTTAGTGGGAGGGGGTAGGAGTCAGGGAATCATGAGACGACCAGTGGTAAACAAATTTAACCATTACCAAAAAAGGGATAATAATTATCAAAAATATTACCGTAAATTCTGAAATTATTGCGATGTTTTTATTATTGCGAAAAATGCGACAGGGTTATAACCGCAGTAATTTAAACTCACATTTTGAAACTTTTTATATGAATTAAACAGGATTGTTCTCAATATAGCAAAAATTGAATTCGCATTTCAGTCTATAATTACATTTCATAATCGCAATTATAAATGTACGCAATAATTTCTGAATTTACAGTACTTGGTATAGCTTTGTATAAGTGTTATCATGGACTCGGATTCAATCAAGAACCTCATATTAGTTCCTAATAAACATTTATAATTAGGTCATTATGACCTACATTGTCACTTAAGTGACACTAGATATAGTCATGAAACATGTAGTATAGCAATATTTGACCAGTGGATAGGTTTTGGGCAATAAGAATAATAATAAAATTTAGGTCACTTTGACCTATATTTTCCACATGAGTGACATGGTTAAGTTTTTTGCATTCAGGTCAATATCCCGGGTACACAATTGTATAGCTTTGATACTTAACCAGTTGATAAATTTTGGATAGTCCAACATGATTCACTTTTATAAAGGTAATGTTGACCTAAGTTTTCCACTTGAGCAACTTGGTTAATTTTGTGTGTTTAGGTCTCTCTGTAAGATTATAGACATGGTATTGCATTGATACTTGACTGGTGGATAAATATCTTGGGTAGTACAACATGGTTACTATAGATAAGGTCACTTTGGCCTACAATTTCTGCTTGAATGGTTTGGTTAAGTTTTTGCATTAAGACATCGAGGTCTTATCAGATATACTAGATGTGGTAAATTAAAGCAATGATTGTACTCCACCAGTTGAGCTATCTTATATATATTTTTTCTGTGGGTCCCAACCAAATAGATTTCATAGTTATCTCATATATCATGGACATTGTATATTTGAAAATTCATTTATCTTTAATTTGATAAGGGATATATAATTTTTTTAAAGTAAATTTGTAGATTATTATTTTTTATTATTATTTATTTTTTTATCTTTGTAGATGGAGATGAAAGCCAAATTAAAGATGCTTAGATTCTCCTAGGAGTATATTCACAGAATCAACTAACTTTTCATAATATTTAGCATAAGATTGGGAAACAGATAATATTTATGACCGGGACAAACTCAACAGAGGCTTGCATTTCCTTTGAAATGGAAAGTATCCACCATTTAGGAACCAATTGAATCTGGTGGGATGATGTATCAAAAGTACAACAGCTTTTATACAAAATTATCATCAGAAATTATTGATTTGATTTTGAATTATATTGTACCTGCAAAATACAAGTTGGTAAAGTGTTCTGATCTGTAGTAGAAAAGAAGAAAACAGACAAAACACAGTCAATATTACAAAAGGATATTTTGACTGAAGCTCTTATTGATGCATACTTAGACCTGAAGAGCCATCCGACCTGGCTTCAGATCTTATCACTGTTTGCATGTACATGTATTCATACCGTTTTGCATGTTTCTCTTTATGGCAGACTTCACTAATATTATATGACAGTAAAATTATAAGCAAACAGCCTGAATAATTATATAACCATTTTAATGAAAATGTCTGCACCACAGTTGAACCATTTATCTGTATATTTGTTTTTATTCATGTAGGTATAAAATAAATTTTATTTCAATTTGAAATATCTTTGTTTGTCTCTGGTAGTAATAGGCTAACTACATCTTACATGTCTTATTCACATGCCTCTAGTTATTGGAGATTACATTCTATGAGGAAATTTAACATTGTTGTTATGTCGACTGTTATCCCAGAAGCTAGATAGGGATCATTATCTGTCATTCATGTCAGCGTCACAAAATTTAAGTAACACTTTTTTCAGCATCTGCTTGATATTTGACATAAAGCTTATAAAGATTAATTCCAATAAAAAAAAGGCCCCCCTTTTCTAGGAAGAAGCACTCAAGTCTCAATCTTTATATGTGTATGTAATATCATCAAATACATCATGTATGTAAATATCAACATGATCAAGACTGAACAAAAGTGGCCATATCCATTTTAGACAACAAACATCTAAAATTAGCACAAATGCTAAAATTGTGAAGATTTCAGAAATTTTACATGAATTAATGATGATAGTACAGGTTGCATTTCTGTAAATATCAACAATGCAATTTCCCATAGGAACTCCTTTCACGGCTAAAACTGTACCACTTTTACCATGAAGTTTTGAAAAAAAATATATCCTAGAATGGAAAGTTCATATGCACTACTATTTTTTTCAAAGGTCAAAATATAGGGCTGTGCGGCGTATTTTCAACGTTTATATGCCCCGAACTTCTAAGAGTTTAAACTTACATTAAATTTCTATACTACCCCAACCTTGACTTCAGGATTTCCACAGACTTCAACTTGATCACTATGAATATGTATATTTACTGGTAACATTCCCAAGTTATGTCTCTATGAGATGAAACATAGAGATCATATCCGGGAACCAGTCATGCCAGTACGTAAACAAAATTAATTGTCTATGAATATTCTATATCTCCCCAAAAGAGGCGTGGTTTGAAAAGCAGCTGTATTTACAAAGTGCAACCTATACTAACATTTATTCCAATAGAAAACTTTCTAAAACACTTTTCTCACAACAATACTTATATCTCAGAATTATAGCCTGAAAGAAATTACTGCATATACTCTAAGTTTTCTTTTACAGTACATTTTATACCCCACCCCTGTATCAATTTTTACAGAATTTGAAAACAAGACTTTAATTATTGCCAGCTTACCCTATGAGCATGTTTTCTGACATGAAATGTCTAGAACCTGTTTGAAACTATTTTGATAACAAATTGAAAGCATTTCAGAACACTATAAATGTAATGTTTAGCAGCTAATCATTCCAACATTCAAGATTATATAAAGTGTCCAATCCTGCCTCTGTCTCCAGTCCACATCTTACTGTATGCTATTTGTCAATGAAAGTTCACAATTACTGCCTCAAATGGTCAGTTAAGAAATCTTGTCACAACAGTTTCATCTCTTACCATATATCTAACATAATTTAGCTAATATATGAACTAGAAGTGTTTAAACACAGCCATATTTGCAAAAGTTGTATGAATGAAGATATCAGTCTGATGTATGAATTAACTAAAGTTTTATAGAAATGACTGCTAACATCTGAATTTGCATAACTTCCAAGTACAGTTATTGGTTTCTATACAAAAGACCTTTAAAATAATAAAGTCATAGCATTTACAAGTTAAATTATTTGTTTTATGACCAGGGGGTAGGCATTTTTCTTGGTATTTTGCCCCTGGGGCCTCAAATTTCCTAAATTATTCTGCTGTTTCTAGCAATATGGAATATTTAGTGCATATTTAGGATAGAACACACTATTGTAAGTTTTATTGAGGTATTTTTTTATTTCTAGCTTGTATTTTTTTATGCCGTGATCACAAAAAAGCTAATTTAGGTGCTACGGCTTACTTTTGGGTTATCGACAGAATAAAACACCCACCAATAATATTCATGAAGGATCTATGAGTTTCAATGACTGCGAAGAGTAAATATAAGCACTTCTAAACAATTAATATTACTAATATGCACATATAATGAATTTATTTTGCATTCAGGGCTTTAACTAAACTATGCATACTGTAAACTGTGAATTTATGCTGAGTCATCATAGTTAAGGCCCAGGATTTTCTCAATCTTCATGAAACATTTATAAAACTTCATATTTGAGTTAATTTCATTAAAATCTCTGAGATAAACCAGATTTGGTGGAATTCTGTATGTTCCCTTTTTTTACCCAATATAGGTTGCATTTCTGTAAATATCAACAATGCAATTTCCCATAGGAACTCCTTTCACGGCTAAAACTGTACCACTTTTACTATGAAGTTTTGAAAAAAAATATATCCTAGAATGGAAAGTTCATATGCACTACTATTTTTTTCAAAGGTCAAAATATAGGGCTGTGTGGCATATTTTCAACGTTTATATGCCCCGAACTTCTAAGAGTTTAAACTTACATTAAATTTCTATACTACCCCAACCTTGACTTCAGGATTTCCACAGACTTCAACTTGATCACTATGAATATGTATATTTACTGGTAACATTCCCAAGTTATGTCTCTATGAGATGAAACATAGAGATCATATCCGGGAACCAGTACGTAAACAAAATTAATTGTCTATGAATATTCTATATCTCCCCAAAAGAGGCGTGGTTTGAAAAGCAGCTGTATTTACAAAGTGCAACCTACACATGTACCTGTTGAATGTTCATAGTATTGTAAAAAAAAACAGCCCTTTTAAAAAATGATTTTAAAGTAACTGAAGTATTCTACTTTTGAAAAGTGACTTCAATAAGTAGCGATAAGTTAATACATGTATTTTAAACAAATTGTAAAAATGCTAAATTTTGGGGCTGAAAAGGGGTCTTACCAGGACTACTTCTGTAGTATATTTTCAATTAAAACTAAGTTAAACTGCGTTTGATAAAACAAGATAAGCAATAAACATTAGTTCTGTCATTATTTTCTTATATTTTGACTATTACATACATTTGTAAAGTTTCTCACTTAACCAATAAAAAAAATCTTAAATACGGCAAAATTGTCATTATGTCCATCTTAAATTGTTATTTTATCGTAAGAAGGTATTATTTGCTGAGCACCATTTTCTTGTATTTTGTAGATAAATATATAAGCTTCATGCTGTATTACATTTTATTAAAAACAAAACATGATCTTACAAGATTCAGGTCTTTAAAAAAGACAAATTTTGCTGAATCAGCACTTTTTCAAAACCATGCAATATCAATCTGCCAGTAGGGGTATTGAGAAATGTCAAAACTTTGAAAACTATCCTAATTTTATTTCATTTTAAGTTGTTTGTTAAGGTATTAGTTATCATTAAGCTGCAACTTTTCTATAATAATACAAAATAAAATGCTCCGCAGGGCGCAGCTTGATACGACCATAGAGGTCAAACCCTGAACAGTTGGAGCAAGTATGGACACAACATTCAAGCTTGATACAGCTCTGAATTTGGATTGTGATTAAATATTTGACATAGCATAGGTTTCTGACACAGAATGAATGTGGTCTAAGAACTTAAAAATTTTAAATTGGACATTCACCTATTATGGTCCAATATCCAAAATCTAAATACATGTTTAGATTCAGCATATCAAAGAACCCTAAGAATTCAATTTTTGTTAAAATCAAACTAAGTTTAATTTTGGACCCTTTGGACCTTAATGTAGACCAATTTGAAAACGGGACCAAAAATTAAGAATCATAATACACAGTTAGATTCGGCATATCAAAGAACCCCAATAATTCAATTTTTGATGAAATCAAACAAAGTTTAATTTTGGACCCTTTGAACCTCAATGTGGACCAATTTAAAAACGTGGCCCAAAATCCAAAAACTTAATACACGGTTAGATTCGGCATATTAAAGAACCCCAAGAGTTCAAGAATAAAACCCCATTGAAATTGGTCAAAAAATAAGCAATTTATATAAAGTATCTTCTTTTGCACAATACTGTGCAATTGAATATTTCTTGCAATTGCGCAATACTGTGCAATTGAATATTTCTTGCTATTGCGCAATACTGTACAATTGACAATTTCTTGCTATTGCGCAATATTGTGCTATTGGATATTTCTTGCTATTGCGCAATACTGTGCAATTGAAGATTTCTTGCTATTGCGCAATACTGTGCAATTGAAAATTTCTTGCTATTGCACAATACTTATTATATAATAATTTACACATCCTGTTTGGTGTGTATCTCCTGCCATATCACTATTATTTGCTTTTAAATATAAATCAGAAATAACCAACTTAAAATGGAAAATTTTAAAGATAAAAAAGGAAAAAAAGGAAAAAAAAAAATCCCCCCCCAAATTTTTTGAACCCCTATATGATTCATCACCCCCAAACTCAATCCCAGCCTTCCTTTTGAGGTATGGTACCTTGCAGTACAATTTCAGAGAGATCCATACACTTGAACACAAGTTATTGTCTGGAAACTAGAAAAATGCATATTTTTGGCCCTTTTTAGCCCCTAATTTCTAAACGTTTCAGGCAATTACCTCCAAACTCAATTCCAGCTTTCCCTTTGTGATATGGAACCTTGTAGTACAATTTTAGAAAGATCCATACACTTACACACAAGTTATTGTCATGAAACTAGAAAAATGCTTGTTTTTTGCCCCTTTTTTGGCCCCTAATTCCTAAAATTTTGAGACAATTACCCCCAAAAATCAATCCCAGCATTCCCTTTGTGATAAGGAACCTTGTGGTACAATGTCAGAGAGATCCATACACTAACACACAAGTAATGTCTGGAAGTTACAAAAATGCTTATTTTTGGCCCCTTTTTTGGCCCCTAATTCCTTAACTGTTGGTACCATAACCCCCAAAATCAATCCCAACCTTCTTTTTGTGATATTAAACCTTATGGTAAAATTTCATAGAGATCCATTCACTTAAACTAAAGTTAGAGTGCGAAAACCAATGCGTCTTCGGACGACGACACGGACGACGGACGACGACAACGCCAACGTCATACCAATATATGACCGGGTCTGACACCTTTATCCAAAATGTAGAAGAAAGACATGCATAATAAAAACAAAATTATGTTCAAACAAGTAATTGTAACAGGATGCTGTTGAAGTCTCCCAAACAAAGCTCACATAACTCGCCATTCCTATTGTCCCATATTCATTCGATTTGTTTTATTGTCTCGCAAGAATATATATGGTTTAGGGGTGGGGATCAGGGATCCGAAATTTTTCACCTAACCACTGGGGATCTCAACCATTTAAAAGTTTTTCAAACATGTTGGGGTGGTGACCCCATGGACTCTCATATTTCATTTGATGTGTTTTATTGTTCCATACAAGAATATATATGGTTTAGGAGTGGGATCTTGACCGTTTACAAGTTTTCAAACAAGAGAGGGTGGGGTGACCCCTAGGGACCCAACCCTAGGGACTTCCTTTTATTTCATTTATTTTATTGTCCCTACAAGAATATATATGGTTTAGGGGTGGGGATCTGGATCGTTCACAAGATAATAGCACATTCTCAAATTGAGCGGGTGGGTTGACAGGGACTTCCCTTTAATTTCATTTGATTAGTTTTATTGTCCCATACACAAATATATATGGTATAGGGGTGGAGATCTGGACTGTTAATATGATAATAGCACATTCTCAAATTGAGCGGTGGGGTGACCCCAGGGACTTCCTTTAATTTTAATTGATTTGTTTTATCGTCCCATTCAAGAATATGTATGGTTTGGGGTGGGGATCTGGACTGTTTACAAGATAATAGCATATTCTCAAATTGAAGGGGTGGGATTACCCCAGGGACTCGCCCTATATTTCATGTGATTTGTTTTGTCCCATCATCATTTCTGGACAGTAGCGGATTTACGGTTGGGGAACAGGGGCACGTGCCCAGTCGGGGTCACCAAAATTGTCTAACATAGTTTTATTGCTACTGTATCTGCTTATCTAGATATCTAGATCGAAAATCAGGACACAGATTTGACTTCCTAAACTGGTCGTTAATTAACCCCAGCTTCAACATGTGTGATTTATGGCAACTTATAGATGGGTGTGTAAATATTGACACCTTTGTGTAATGTCTATATCCAAAAGCATTTATGTTAACTACATGTACATGCTGATTTGAATTAATCTGAATATTGGTTTCTAATACAATATTACAGGATCAAGATCGATTAACAAGTGAAATCTTCTGATCAGGAAAAAATTACCAACTAAAAAGGGTCTTGAAAGAATATGTAAAAATAGATGTTTAGTATCAAGAATGTTAGTATCGACATGAGATACGTCTTTTACCAAACTCACATTGTATACGGTTTCTTGGGAATGTGCCTGTCTCAGAACAGTCTATTAAACAACAAACGATTTTTCAATGCATACAGCATTTTTTTAAACTGACTGTCGTGTTTTCCCCATATTTTTATGGAAACAAAACCTTCCCCATAAAACATGAATGGTCTGTGCCTTTTATATATAATCATTAATAAAATGATATTGTTTCTCAGAAAAACTACTACTTGTGTGTTTTTGCTGTGCATGTACTGATTTTGTGTCATGAATGGATACCCCATATCCTTTGTTTTCTATTATAGTACAGTAATAATATTTTTCTTGTTTTAATTACCATGTATGAGGGTATGAATGGGCAGGGACTTTCTATACTAGACTATCCTTGGAATGGGTTACCGTGAATGAGGGTATGAATGGGGTTTACAGTTTAGAGAATAATGGTCAAAAGTTAAGGCTAAAAATTTTAAAAGTATAGAAAACAGATTAAAGCTTTGATGAACTGTAAAGAATAGAGGACAATTGGCAGCAAATAAAGAGTAGAAAAAATGGACCCAAAAATAATGAAAAGATATAAAATGAAGACCCCCAAACAACCACCATCATCCCCAATACATGACACCACCACCTCCCAAACTCGCATATATATGCATATATAAAAATCTTTTAAATTTTGGTTTCATGGTGCCCCAGACATCGAGGTTCTGGATCCGCCCTGTAAGACTGTGTGTGTCTATCACTTACAGTTTACAAGTTATATTCATTTGAAAATTGTAGAAAATAAAATCCCAGGGTTCTATAGTAAACCCTCCTTCTTTCTTCCCCAAAATACCCTTAATAGACCCCAATGCACAGCTAATTTACATTATTTTCCTTGATTTACACTTTAGAAAACAGGTATAAAGTTTTCAAGATAATACAACTGAAGTCCACAGTGGTGGATCCAGAAATTTTCATAAGTGGGGCCTGACTGCCTAAGAGGGGCCTGCTCATGTCATTCCCTATATAATCAATCATTTTTTCCAAAATGGGGCCCTGAACTCCTGATCAGTCCGCCCTTTTCTCATTTTAATCACCCTGATATAAATTTAGTTTATCACTTACAATAGGAATGGTTTAAATTCCCAATAATTCTAGTCGGTCAAATATATGAATAAATTGATTTAACCTTTATACCATTAATATCAACATATTTCATTTTAATAAAAGAAGGGCAAAAGTTTTCGATGGGTAGAAATGGATATAGTTACTAATTTGGGAAGCTTCAAATTCACAACATGCCGATGGCTGTGTTCAAAGTGCTGGGTTTTCATCACCCTCGTTGTTTGCGGACTAACGATTTAGACCTGTGGTGGATAATAGTGTGTGCATTAATTTTCTGTACCTTCTTAATCAATATTTTCAAATACTGACGACAAGTGTTGTAATGTATCAATGATCATCAATGTCTCATTTGAGGCCAACGTATTTACATGTGCGATCGAGAATGCAGGGAAGGAAACTTGTCAATTATGTTTATTTTAAGCCAAAATAAAATGAGCCGCCGTAAAATTAACCTTGGGTAATCCTCAAATTGATGCAAGAGTGCTGGGCTGACTACTAATACATGTCTTTGTCTTAAAATAACTCGGCAGCGTCAAATAACAGTTGAAGTAAGGATCGTCTCGGTGGGTGGGGGTCTTCTTTTTTAGCTATAATTTTAATAACACTTTTTCATTATTCTCTTTCTTTCACTATTCTTTATTCCTTTTCTTTTCCTTATTCTCTATTCTGTTAATTCACATCCATACTCTCTTATATGGACTTTCTTTGTTTTTTTTAGTTCTGGTATTATGCGATAAGTCAATTTTTCATGCAGTTTCATGAAATGATGGTTTTATATCAGCAAGGAATTGCATTTAAATATACCACTCTTGATATCAGCCAAGATTGTGCGTGAAATTTTAATAAACAATTCAACACTACACGTTATTTGAATTTGATCAAAATCGATGAACATGAATTTGACAGCTAGTGCCCCTAACAGGTAAAATTCAATTAACAAATTTTGATCTGGCATTCAACACCAAATTACTTGCTGTATATTGATAAACGTGACTGTATATTGTCAATACCACAACATCGTGAATACGCCATGTGAGGTGTTGGCTATGTTATGGGGTCACCGGTGGCGGCTTCGAAACATAGAAAAAAATCCAGGTAAAAAGTGTAGAATTTTGTTGTTGAAAATTTAAGTTGTAAATTCTAAAAAAAAAAGTTAATTCCGTTCAACTGCTAACATGTTAGTTCGATACGAAAATAGGATAAAAAGCATCCGGAAAATTTGTGATCAGTCATTATCATTCGAATATATGAAGAGCAATGGGTATATAAAAAAACTGAACAAGAAAAGTATTAGTAAACAGACAGAAAGTCGTTGAATTAATTATTTTACAATTGTTTAAATATAGAGAGAATGTTTTAGGCGAATTGTCTTTATTTACAGATAAATGTATTTTAGTCCAGGAAATGATTTATTCTTCTGGCGGCTTCAAATATTTTTTATCAATAACTTAAATACACAAGGAGACATTTTGACTTTTGACAGCATGAACCCCAGTTAATTAGCAAACACAAATTAAGAAACAAAATCGTTTACAGTTAAATTTTATAGAAGGAAAAAAAGGGGTTAATAAACAAATTTTACTATACGCTCACATACTTCTAAAAGATTTGCATATGTAAGCTGTCTATAGATAATTTCAGGAGTTTTGAAAAGAATAGTGATTATTTTATAGATTTGGTACTTCGATCAGTTTCGACTCAAAATTTCTTTTGAATTGTTAGATGGCAAACTATTTAGGACTTCGAACTTGGAAGATGGTACAATATAGAAAGGAAAAAGTGTTATTTATGTAAGCTAGATATTGGAGATGAATTCCATTACATTATTAATTGTTCACATTTTAGAGAAGAGAAAATAAATTTATAAATCGAAATTTTAGTATAAGGCCAAATATTATATTATTTACTGAAATTATGTCGTCTAAAATAGGACAGACCTCATAAATTTATGTAAGTTTATACGAATTTTAAACAAGCGAGTGTGTCCTCCTGAATAATTTCTTTTGTCTTTGTTGTTGTAGTATATATTGTATATTTATATGTTTATGTATTTAATGTATTGTATTACATGCATGTCTTCTCTGTACCTATGTATTTGATGATGAGAATAAAGATATATATATATATATATAATCCTTGATTATAGAATGTTCGGCAATATAAATAGACGAAAGTAGACAAACCCTAATTAAACGGAGTTTTGATCTCCAAGCAGGCCACATTGTACATCTAATAAGATCTATATTTCTAAACGTTTTAAATGAAATAACTTGAATTGAAAATTTCCCAACTATGTGAAGATTTTTTATATTTCTAAACGTCTTCAATTATTACATACGAAAGAAAAAATTATTTAGCATATTCATATATTTTATAATTTTTCCAAGGAAACTTTTTTTGCAAAGTTTACTTCTATGTGTTTATAACCATGAGACATATTCTCTGCCATCACCAATCAGTCCTAATCATTAAAGATCAATTAACCAAATTCAAATGATGATTGGTATTGAATATGATCAGCGGCCATCCGTGACGTATCCCAAATAACGGCGCATGCCGATAGATAGATAGAATGATAGATAAATAAATGATGGTTTGATTTTATCAGAGACATATAATACATGTATTATGTCTCAATACATGTATATATGTCTCTGATTTTATCTAAATAAATGATGGTTTGATTTTATCAGAGACATATAATACATGTATTATATCTCAATACATGTATTATATGTCTCTGATTTTATCAAAAAAAATTACAAAATTATAAAGTAAATTATCAATCGAATGTATACCCTCAACGCTCACTAAAACCAGAGACATATATACACAGAGATTGGCAACTCCGTGAAATCCCGTTAAAAACGCGGCCGGAATGAGATTCTCGTCGATAATTATTCTACAACATGTAAACAAATCAGGGATGAATAACCTCGATAGCTAATCAAGAAAAGTAATAGGAAAACTTATTTCAGATCAAATCATTTCTTTTCTAAAAACTACTTGAAATAGTTGTATTTTTTAATGTATTTGATTGAGAAAATATTTTTCTTTTCGGCATTTCTTTTAATTTAAAAGTAAAATCTGGTAATGATCATGATATTACAAGAAACATTTCTTTGCTAAAGTTTGCTTCTTAATTACACAGTGAAATTATGTGTCCGATTTTCCGGTCATTATTTCCTTAGAGTTGTGACTGTGGATTCACAGGTGTGCGATTACGCAATATTTATTGCCCTCCGATCACCTGAATTTTGCCGGAGGTGAAGTTCTAAATGGATTATTACTTGGTAATTGTTTTTACAACTAAACAAATTCTGACATATTATTTTAACCATGACCAGAACTTTATTTTAACAGAAACACTGGGCTATACTATAGTATTCAATCAGGAAAAAAAGTCATTTAACATGTCAAGAAAAGAAATAAGCAACTTTTTCATATAAAAAATATGTAGCCAGTAGAATTTTGTCTCGTGGAAACTGATTTTATATCTGTTTTAATTAAATTATAATAATGTTTTTGATTGACCTAAAATTAAATTATTTGTGGAACCTTTGCATGAATTTCCTAAATGAACGTACATTATAGTGTTGTCGAAATCACTTTTTGCTGCCATGAAATATTGAATATGAATCTGTCATTATTGTAGTTTTTTAAGACTTAATATCACAGACCCTGATTAAACACAATGTGTATCATAAGTACAGTTAAATGCTCTGCTGAACTGTAGAATTTTAATGTTCTGTTTCATAGACCACCGGAGTACTGCAACATTCTTATCTTTACTCTTTCCTATCGGGTAGTGAAACTCGAGTTTGAAATTAGAAAGATTTAAAATTGTACACAAGTTTTATCTGATCTTTTGTGGGTTTATGTTGTTCAAGGTAATTTTCGGTGCAGTGCTATATGGGCTATTATTTCTTTTCATTTGTTATTTTTCCTGTGTTACACGACCTTGTACTTTTGTATTGTGACATCTCCTGCTTCTGTTCAAACCTTTACCACTAATATCTCATCTGGTTTAAATAAAATAGTGTCTCATTCCCGGAATTTGTTATACAGGAATTCATTTTAATATCAGTTTTTTTATAAGCATATAAACTGCTTGGTCTCTTCACACAACTTATGTTTAGGACGGAATGCATCAATAGGTACATACATGTACCAGGTCACGGAAATATAAGTACACGTTATGTGCTGTTGACCTCCACAAGAATTTTTAAACATTCATAGATGTGCAAAGAATTTTTTGTCGTTGGGTTGTTGTCTCATTGACATATACCTCACATTTCTGTTTAGTCATAGCATCTGTGCCTTTTCAATTTATTGCAGAAAATATTTGCATAAACATTTTTCAAAACAGGAGGGTGAAATAGTGATCACAGAATGAGGACATGTAAAACAACACAACACAACAGATAAATATAAACAGGCACCATTGTTAAATAACTGAAACAAACATAGATGATGACCAATATGAGCGACTAGTGTACAAGTAGAGTGAACATTTCTTGCTTCTTATTCTACATATTTTGTCATTTCATGTGTATATATGTCTCTGCTAAAACTTATATATACATGTCCTAAGTGACTTTTATGTCCTGCGTGCACCAGGAGATCCTGAACGGGTGTTAGACGTACCATTATTTTATATGCATATATTTGAAGCTGTTCTTAATTTTGTACATAATAGGTATATATATGTGTGTATCAGACCAAATGACTTCCCAATTAGCAGAGGCGGATTTAGGTTTTCCCAGCCACCCAGCCACCCCACCCCACATATTGGAAAAAATTGGTAGATTATATAGGGAATCACTGAAGCATGTCTGGAAGGGACCCCTCTGAGGCAGTCAATGGGCCCCCTGAAAATTTCTGGATCAACCACTGCTTAGTTCTAGTTATCTTAGGTCCTAGTGAGAATAAAGCCAATGGGATTGGTCTTTTAAACACATCTACATACATGTATATGTTTTCAAGGGTTGGTTCATGCACTATTGAAATTATGTTTACTCAATGCGCAGTTACTGAAGTTTATATTTGCTACTTTTCTTTATTTCATATAAATGATTTTTGATTTTTCTTCCTAAAATTTGTGGTGTTGAAATAGGAATGGACACAGATACCTAAGCACATTTAACAAAAGAAATTTTGTGTAATGTCATCAATCTGTATTACACGTAGACAGGATGTTCTCTAGAAAACTATACGTTATACACACGAGTACACGCACTGTCGTAATGGAAAATTACTGTATGTTATAATTACCTGTAATCAGCTTTGCAACAAATCAGTTGACTGACCATGTCATTACAGTTCAAAAGATTTTCCTCAAATCAAAATGGAATATTAATTTTATCTTTAAAATTTAAAACTTTAAAAGTACACTTTGACAAAATTATGAAATAGAAAGAATTGAACAATTTAAAATCGTATTTTAACAAAGATTAAGATATAATTTTACAACGATCCTAAGAAAATATCCAAACAAACGTTGAATCAAACCTACGCAGTTTTATATTATAAGACTGACACACACCAGTTTAACTCAGTGTGCTGGGTGAGGTGCTGGAACTTTATACATGTATCATTAAGTTACAGTTCTGTTAGGATTGACTGCCTTTTACAGGGACTTTCTATTCTTACTGTTAACAGTTAGTAATAGATTGTTCCTGGCTTAAATGATTCTCTGCTCAGCTGGTGCGTAATTAGCATTTGATTCAAATATCTTGTAGCAGTAAAAACACAAATTAATGTATTTAACAGCTTTATTCAGGAGATCAGTCTGTTAATCGTAAATAACTTCGAGATTTATGTGGTTTACTCTGCTGCTCGAGCTCTGCTAATCGATGTTCCAGTATTTCAGATTTATATTTATTCGTGAGGCCCTCGTCATTATTTATATTCTCAAAGCACAGTCTTCTGGAGATTTAATAATTATAGCGAAAAATAGCGACAAATGGAAATAAAATATTTTTAGTAGCATTATTATTAAATCTTCAGGCGACTGTGCTCAATTAAGAGGTTCTCCGTTACTTGGAAAATCTTATCCGATTCAGGATCAATTCATCGGTTACAATCCCTATCATCTGTGATTCTTTGTTTTAGCTGACATTCTAAAAAGGTATTGTGTAAGTGTTGACTCTCAATTTGCATGATCAATAACAGATATCGACTCGCTACGGACTACTGCAAAAACAATTATTCAGTTCACTGATTTAGATGGAAGGTAAAAGGACAGAAAGTCACAGGACAAAAGTCACAGGACATAAAGTCACAAATTTGATAGGACAGAAAGTCACAGGACAAAAGTCACAAACAATTTGTTGACAATTGTTTGAATATGAAAAAGATCTTGACATATTTTCTTTTTATTACATATATTCATTTTTAATTTAAGAAATTGCTCATACATGTCATAAACCTTGATAAATGAAAATGTATTAGTTTTAATCATGCAAAGGATATATTTATTGGCAAATTGAAGCATTTAAGTACCAAGCCACTTTGACATTTTGTTTTCATAACAATTATTTGATCATTATTGATATTTATTGAATACATTTCAATTACAAAGTTGCTTCATGTATAAAACTTCAAGAAAAATACAAAAAAGTGTTTTCTTGTTCAACATGTTCAAAGAAAAATAATCTCAAAACTTAATTGTGACTTTTGTCCTGTGACTTTTTGTCCTGTGATTTTCTGTCATTCAGATTGAATAGGGTTTGGTTGATCTCCTCTATCTGAGACTACCATCTCAGTGATGAGCTTTATGTTTTATGTATTGTGCTTGTCATATATGTATGTGGATAAAAGCTCTACAGAGCTTATGTTGTATTGTTATATGTATAACCGACTTTAAATAAATCTTTTTGCTAGCTAACAACTAACAAGTAAGAATTAGGTTACTTCTTACAAACAATTAAGACGTCTTGCAAGGCTTTTTTTTACCACGGCGTCCCATAAAAAGTTGAAATAGCCATGCAAGACGTCATTATCATTTGGACTAATATTATGGCACATATTGTCGTACCACAGGGATTTGTGTCAATTTTCTGGTTTTCTATCCTCACGAACCCCAAAATACTAGTGATAAAGTGTTAACTTACTTTTAATTAAAGCCTAATATTAAGAAGGCAGAAGACCTGAACTATTCATACTTTGTATATACATGCCTTATGTTATGAAGTTTGTCTGTCATATGTTCATTGACCTTGGTGACCTCATTTCAAGGCTAAGTGACTGCATTGAAAAAAGTTAAGGTGTTTTAGTATCCTTAATTTCTATATAAGAGAAATCAAGAACTAAAAATTTAAGAATAACTATATTTGATATGTGCATACCTTGCAAAGTCTTCATGTTCGCCAGACAGTTTTCACTTGGTTTGACCTTATTTCATGGATCAGTGAACAAGTTAAGCTTTTGTGGTCACGTCCATATCTCAGATACCATAAACAATGTGTCTACTATATTTACTTTTAATTATTGTATGGAATGATTGTAAGGTATGCATGTCCAACTGGCAAGTTTCATCTGACCTTGACCTCATTTTCATGGTTCAGTGGTTATTGTTAAGTTTTTGTGTTTTGGTCGGGTTTTAATATTGTATGCAACATGTCAAGTATATCATGTATATTCGTTGTATGAAAATTTTTGGGATGTACATGTTAGTCTGACATGTTTTATTCAATCTTGACCTCATTTTATGGTTCATTGCTTGATGTTACCTTTTTTTTTTTTTGGCCAGTTTTTCTATTTTCTTATTTTGAATTAGCAAAAGTCAACTAGGTGCATATGTCTGACTGAGAAGTTTCATCTTACTTTATTTTCATAGTACATTGAACAATATAAAAAAGAAGATGGGATATGATTGGACAACTCTCCACAAGAGACCAAATGAAACAGAAATTAACAACTCAAAGGTCACTGTAAAGCCTTCAACAATGAACAAAGGCCATGCTGCATAGTCAGCTATAAAAGTTCCAGAAATGACAATGTAAAACAATTCAAAAGAAAACTAATGACCTAATTTATGTACAAAAATGGAAAAACAGATGTTACACATAAACAAACGACAATCACTGGATTATAGGCTCCTGACTTGGAACAGGCACATACATAACAGATGTGGCAGGGTATAAGGAACTATGAAAATGTTTAGTTTTTGTGGTTTGGTCTATTTTCCGGATACTGTAAGCAATAAGGCCCCTTTATTTAGTGAATGGAATGATTGTAAGATGCACATGTCTGCCATATTTTATATGACCTTGACCTCATTTTCATGGTTCATTGGTCAATGAAACACTGCATTGTTTTGTCAGTTTATCATATGCTTAAAGTTACAGGTAGATTATATTTGGTGGATATGTAACAATTGTAAGGTGTGCATGTCTGTCTGGCAGATTCATATAATGGCCGCATTTATGGTTCTTTGGTCAATACTAAGTTTTCTTGGTTTTGTCATTTTATCAGATATTATAAGCATAGGTCTACTTGTTGTTGTCGGAATGACTGCAAGGTGTCATATAAAATAAGAAGATGTCTGTCTGCCAAGGTTATTTTTACTGTGACCTCATTTTCATAGAATAATGATAATATTAAACAGCAAGAATGATGAGCCCGACTTTATATACAAATGAGGCAAAATTTTCAGTTGCCTACTAATTATGTAATAGTAGTTATTTTGTCATTAAATGATAATGTTTACCCTTTTATGTGTAGGCAAGAACATTAAGATAAAGGAAACTATAAACAGAAGAAATTATCAACAAAAATAGATTTACAGAGGTCAATAAAGCCTAAATGGTAAGTCCACTGTTATAAAAGTTTTTGCCCTGAATAATGATTAAATATTTATCAAAATAAGATGTGGTATGATAAATGAGAAAACTATCCATCAGAGTTCAATTAAGTGGATGTAAGCATTGTAATTACTTATTAGGGCCAATGATGACCTGTAGTAATGAGAAACCCCTATACATGATATAGTAATCTATAAAGACAACACTAACAACATTTGAAACAAAACATCAATTCAAACTTCAAATATACCAGACTAATTTATAAAACAAAAATTATGAAAACAAAATAACAGATATATACCAACATCAACCACTGAACTATGTACAAGCTCCTGATATTGGACAGGCATAATATGGCTGGGTTGATATAAAAATAAGAAGCAGTCTGATTTCCAATGAGACTTTTCTCCAATAGAGATCAAATGACATTTAAGGAGCTTGAGGGTATAAAATTTCAGAAAATATTTAAAAAAAATTTTTCATAACTAATTTTATTTATAACTTTATTAGTTGTTACTTTATCATATGGTACAAAATCATTCTAAACAATCTATTCGTTTTGGCTGATGACTTTTCAAATGTATATATCATTGAAAAAGCTCCAAATTATCTCCTTTGGTGCAAAAATGCCATTTTTGGCATTAGAATTGTAATATCTTTTAACTCATCAGTGACCTATATTTTTATTATCATTTTCAAATAAGCTGTACTTAAACTAAACTTAACTATTGTAAAATTTAAGCGATTTCTGTAATTTAGTTCTTTTTTTTCGATATTACCTCTATTTCTCCTATTAGTTCAACAGAAAAAGTACCTTTACAAATGTATGCTTCTTCAAGTTGAGCGTAAATTAACGGTGCCCTTTATACGCAAAAAAAATTTTGCGGTCGTATGATATTACGTTGGCGTCGTCGTTGTCGTCGTCGTCAGAAGACACATTGGTTTCGCACTCTAACTTTAGTTTAAGTGAATGGATCTCTTTGAAATTTTACCATAAGGTTCAATACAAAAGGAAGGTTGGGATTGATTTTGGGGTTATGGTACCAACAGTTAAGGAATTAAGGCCAAGGGGCCAAAATAAGCATTTTGTAACTTCCAGACATAACTTGTGTATTAGTGTATGGATCTCTCTGACTTTGTACTACAAGGTTCCATATCACAAAGGGAATGCTGGGATTGATTTTGGAATTACTTCAAATTTTGGGAATTAGGGGCCAAGGGGCAAAAACAAGCATTTTCTAGTTTCATGACAATAACTTGTGAAAGTGTATGGATCTTTCTGAAATTGTACCAAGGTTCCATATCACAAAGGCTGGAATTGAGTTTAGGGGTAATTGCCCAAAACGTTTAGGAAAAAGGGCCAAAATAAGCATTTTCTAGTTTCCAGACAATAACTTGTGTTCAAGTGTACGGATCTCTCTGAAATTGTACTGCAGGTATCATACCACAAAGGAAGGCTGGGATTGATTTTGGAGGTAATTGCCTCAAAATTTTAGGAATAAGGGGCCAAGGGCAAAAAAAACAAGCATTTTCTTGTTTCAGGACAATAACTTGTGTGTAAGTGTATGGATCTATGAAATTGTACTACAAAGTTCCATATCACAAAGGAAAGCTGGGTCTGAGTTTGGGGTAGTGCCCTAAAAGTTTAGAATTTGGGGCCAAAAGGGCCAAAAACAAGCATTTTCTAGTTTCAGACAATAACTTGTGTCCAAGTGTGGATCTCTCTGAAATTGTACTGCAAGGTACCATACCACAAAGGCTGGGATTGAGTTTGTGGATGATGAATCATAAGGGGTTCAAAAATATGAGGGGATTTTTTTCATTTTTTCTTTAAAATTTCCATTTTAAATTGGTTATTTCTGATTTATATATAAAAGCAAATAATAATGATAGGGTTTGAATAGGTATATTAAAAATGTAGAAACCTATGCTGTGTCAAATATTTAATCACAATCCAAATTCAGTGCTGTATCAAGCTTGAATGTTGTGTCCATACTCCCCAACTGTTCAGGGTTCGACCTCTGCGGTCGTATCAAGCTGCGCCAAGCGGAGCATTTATTTTATTTTATTTTTCTATTAAGTATAAGATAAAGTTCATTTATAGAAAAATATAGCGAAATCCTATATTAAGAAAAAATTTGATTTAGACCTCGAGCCCTTAATTTAAAAATAGTTCACTGTACAGTCTTTGAAAATGAGCAAATCTATACCCAACAGTGGTTTTAATAACAGCACAACATTTGAACAAATTGTAAACATTTGTTGCAATGGGCTTAACTCAAAAGACTGCAACAAGGAACCAAACAACAACCGTAATATGTAAATCATAGACACAAAGCACTGAAATAAGAGTACTAACAATGAATATTCAAATGAAAGTTTATCAAAATGTTCATAAACATGATAAAATAGCCATTTTATTGCTGTATTTCTCTTCACTGATAATTTTTGAGTTTTGTGTAGGTCAGACATCTCGGTTTCCATGGTCATCATTCAACAGATCAATACTGAACAGAAAACTTAAAGTTGATATTTTCTCCATAGTGCGACTTTTTATTAATTTGAAATGGAACATGTTTTCCTACATTTATTAGAAAGAGGAAATTTCAACATAATGACTTTAAACAAAAGAGTCATATCATCACGATCATAAATGCACAAGAAGATCATGTAAATGCAACAATGTAATTATCAACTGAAAGAAGGAGAATGAAATATTAGTATGTTGTTGTCCAAATAAACTTGCTTTGTCTTCTCATTTGAATAATCGCTCAAAATAAAGATGTGACAGATCTTTGAAAAAGATTGAAAATCTGAGTCTAAGAATATTCTAGTGGATGAAATTTATTGACTTGGCGCTTATAGTGGACTGAATAATTGTACATAGCAAGCAGTGAAAAAGAAAACTAAAACTTTAAAAAAAATGTTTATATTATAAATTTGCAAATATAGGCATAATATTGTACACCACAAAGGTATATAATTCAAATTGTTTGCATATTCATGTATTGCAATGAAACTGTAACAACCTTACCTCATGAAAAGAGTAAACTTTTCAGTCAGAATATGAAATATGTTTTTTCAGTTCTATTTTCATAATAAAATAAACAAGACAAAGATTTCAAAACAATATTTTTCATTTATTTAGACATGTCATCATTTTGTTTCAGTGAAAGGACTTTACTCTTTGACCATAAATATTATTATGCATTCCAAAATAAGAATAATCTTTATTGTCATATAAACAAATAAAAAAAATGTTTGTGACAAAATGAAAAAAATAAATATATATATATATATAAAAATTATAAATTATACATTTAAAACTTTTACTACCAAACAGCATTCATTGTAACATACACATTACTGTATATTTATATCTATATATTTATAATTTGAATCCCATAGGATTTTATTTTGTCCCATGGGATATTAAAATCCATGGGATAATTATAGTCCCATGGGATTTTTGTCCCATGGGACAACAAATATCCCATGGGACTACAATTATCCCATGGGACCAAATCCATGGGATTTAACCAAAATCCCATGGGATAATGGTCGATCGCATGGATTTTGCCCTGTCCCATGGGATATTGAAAATCCATGTTTTTATAAATCAAATAGCAAAATAAATATAATAGTAACAGTAGAAAACCAATGAAATTATTGAATCCCATGTAATTCCGCACATTTTGGTTACATGACACTGTAGCTCTTATTTGAGGGCGGATTTGCAAATGAGTGTTTTGCAAATTAAAAGTGTCCAGTGTAGTACACAATCGGCGCAAATGAAAGACAAAATCGAAAGACTATTAACTGATCAAAAGTGCGGTCATGGTCATTTAACTCTTTTATTTACTATCAGTTAATAAAATTTAAGGTATAAAACTTTCATTTGAGATTATAAATAGGATTTTGTGAGTTTATGCAGTGTTTACATCAGGCTTTGTTATCTGCCAAATACATGGTATGACGAATGATATAAGGGTAAAATCAAATAATTTCATTAAATCTTCATGACAACATTTTTTGGGGTAGTAAACAACCTATGTTTTAATGTTTAACACCACAGAAACAACTTACTGTCCATTTATAACAATTTAGGACATTTTTTATATGAAGCATATTGTCAGGGTGGGAAAAGCTAAAAATAGCACAAATTCAGGTTTAAGGCTCTAAATTTGCAATATCTGACTTTTGCCCAAAAAGATTGAAATGTGGCTACTATCATTTCAATTGATCAGTTAACAAAATAATGGTTAAGACAAAAATCAATCGTTTTCTGATTTTGGGGTTTCACCGCATTTCACTTAAAGGTGTCAGACCACCAATTAAATATCCCTATCTGTTCAACCAAATTTTGCAATTTTCACAGCTTTCTAAATATTTTACCTTAAGTTTAACTTCATAGAAACCAGGTATATCCGAATTGTACATGTATCAGCTTTCTGCATGCCAATTTTCAACATACCTTTAAAGCCTTCTAACAAAAAACTGACCTTTAAAAAGAGGTACTCAAAAATAACCCTGGTTTTCTGGAAATCTTAAATTAGTATACTATGGAGCGCATTAATCCTCAATTTTAATGCAAACTCATAGACAAGTAAATTTTGGCTCAAAATGGTCTAAATATATTTCTCTTTCACCAAAAGTTTCATTTCTGCAAATTTGTTGGTTAGTTTAAGTAAACAAGGACATCAAAAGCACTATTTTGTGTCAGAGTAGGGCTACTTTTACATACGTTCTAAATTAGAGGAGTAATTGGTGGTCTGACACCTTTATCCAAAATGTAGAAGAAAGACATGCATAATAAAACCAAAATTATGTTCAAACAAGAAGTAATTGTAACAGGATGCTGTTACGAAGTCTCCCAAACAAAGCTCACATAACTCGCCATTCCTATTGTCCCATATTCATTCGATTTGTTTTATTGTCTCGTAAAGAATATATATGGTTTAGGGGTGGGGATCAGGGATCCGAAATTTTTCACCTAACCACTGGGGATCTCAACCATTTAAAAGTTTTTCAAACATGTTGGGGTGGGGGTGACCCCCATGGACTCTCCCTATATTTCATTTGATGTGTTTTATTGTTCCATACAAGAATATATATGGTTTAGGAGTGGGGATCTTGACCGTTTACAAGTTTTCAAACAAGAGGGGGTGGGGTGACCCCCTAGGGACCCAACCCCCTAGGGACTTCCCTTTTATTTCATTTATTTTATTGTCCCCTACAAGAATATATATGGTTTAGGGGTGGGGATCTGGATCGTTCACAAGATAATAGCACATTCTCAAATTGAACGGGGTGGGTTGACCCCCAGGGACTTCCCTTTAATTTCATTTGATTAGTTTTATTGTCCCATACACAAATATATATGGTATAGGGGTGGAGATCTGGACTGTTAATATGATAATAGCACATTCTCAAATTGAACGGGGTGGGGTGACCCCCCAGGGACTTCCCTTTAATTTTAATTGATTTGTTTTATCGTCCCATTCAAGAATATGTATGGTTTAGGGGGTGGGGATCTGGACTGTTTACAAGATAATAGCATATTCTCAAATTGAAGGGGTGGGATTACCCCCAGGGACTCGCCCTATATTTCATGTGATTTGTTTTATTGTCCCATCATCATTTCTGGACAGTAGCGGATTTACGGTGGGGGAACAGGGGCACGTGCCCCAGTCGGGGTCACCAAAATTGTCTAACATAGTTTTATTGCTACTGTATCTGCTTATCTAGATATCTAGATCGAAAATCAGGACACAGCTTGATTTGACTTCCTAAACTGGTCGTTAATTAACCCCAGCTTCAACATGTGTGATTTATGGCAACTTATAGATGGGTGTGTAAATATTGACACCTTTGTGTAATGTCTATATCCAAAAGCATTTATGTTAACTACATGTACATGCTGATTTGAATTAATACGAATATTGGTTTCTAATACAATATTACAGGATCAAGATCGATTAACAAGTGAAATCTTCTGATCAGGAAAAAAATTACCAACTAAAAAAGGGTCTTGAAAGAATATGTAAAAATAGATGTTTAGTATCAAGAATGTTAGTATCGACATGAGATACGTCTTTTTTACCAAACTCACATTGTATACGGTTTCTTGGGAATGTGCCTGTCTCAGAACAGTCTATTAAACAACAAACGATTTTTCAATGCATACAGCATTTTTTTAAACTGACTGTCGTGTTTTTTCCCATATTTTTTATGGAAACAAAACCTTCCCCCTCCATAAAACATGAATGGTCTGTGCCTTTTATATATAATCATTAATAAAATGATATTGTTTCTCAGAAAAACTACTACTTGTGTGTTTTTTTGCTGTGCATGTACTGATTTTGTGTCATGAATGGATACCCCATATCCTTTGTTTTCTATTATAGTACAGTAATATGTGTATATTTTTCTTGTTTTAATTACCATGTATGAGGGTATGAATGGGCAGGGACTTTCTATACTAGACTATCCTTGGAATGGGTTACCGTGAATGAGGGTATGAATGGGGTTTACAGTTTAGAGAATAATGGTCAAAAAGTTAAGGCTAGAAAAAAATTTGCCCAAAAAGTATAGAAAACAGATTAAAGCTTTGATGAACTGTAAAGAATAGAGGACAATTGGCAGCAAATAAAAGAGTAGAAAGAAATGGACCCAAAAATAATGAAAAGATATAAAAATGAAGACCCCCAAACAACCACCATCATCCCCAATACATGACACCACCACCTCCCAAACTCGCATATATATGCATATATAAAAAAAATCTTTTAAATTTTGGTTTCATGGTGCCCCCCCCCCAGACATCGAGGTTCTGGATCCGCCCCTGTAAGACTGTGTGTGTCTATCACTTACAGTTTACAAGTTATATTCATTTGAAAATTGTAGAAAATAAAATCCCATAGGGTTCTATAGTAAACCCCTCCCTTCTTTCTTCCCCCCAAAATACCCCTTAATAGACCCCAATGCACAGCTAATTTACATTATTTTCCCTTGATTTACACTTTAGAAAACAGGTATAAAGTTTTCAAGATAATACAACTGAAGTCCACAGTGGTGGATCCAGAAATTTTCATAAGTGGGGGCCCACTGACTGCCTAAGAGGGGCCTGCTCCTGTCATGCTTCAGTAATTCCTATATAATCAATCATTTTTTCCAAAATGGGGCCCTGAACTCCTGATCAGTCCGCCCCCCTTTTCCTCATTTCAATCACCCTGATATAAATTTAGTTTTATCACTTACAATAGGAATGGTTTAAATTCCCCAATAATTCTAGTCGGTCAAATATATGAATAAATTGATTTAACCTTTATACCATTAATATCAACATATTTCATTTTTAATAAAAGAAGGGCAAAAGTTTTCGATGGGTAGAAATGGATAGTTACTAATTTGGGAAGCTTCAAATTCACAACATGCCGATGGCTGTGTTCAAAGTGCTGGGTTTTCATCACCCTCGTTGTTTGCGGACTAACGATTTAGACCTGTGGTGGATAATAGTGTGTGTGCATTAATTTTCTGTACCTTCTTAATCAATATTTTCAAATACTGACGACAAGTGTTGTAATGTATCAATGATCATCAATGTCTCATTTGAGGCCAACGTGCTATTTACATGTGCGATCGAGAATGCAGGGGAAGGAAACTTGTCAATTATGTTTATTTTTAAGCCAAAATAAAATGAGCCGCCGTAAAATTAACCTTGGGTAATCCTCAAATTGATGCAAGAGTGCTACGGGCTGACTACTAATACATGTCTTTGTCTTAAAATAACTCGGCAGCGTCAAATAACAGTTGAAGTAAGGATCGTCTCGGTGGGGTGGGGGTCTTCTTTTTAGCTATAATTTTAATAACTTACACTTTTTCCATTATTCTCTTTCTTTCACTATTCTTTATTCCTTTTTCTTTTCCCGTTATTCTCTATTCTGTTAATTCACATCCATACTCTCTTATGTGGACTTTCTTTTGTTTTTTTTAGTTCTGGTATTATGCGATAAGTCAATTTTTCATGCAGTTTCATGAAATGATGGTTTTATGCATATCAGCAAGGAATTGCATTTAAATATACCACTCCTTGATATCAGCCAAGATTGTGCGTGAAATTTTAATAAACAATTCAACACTACACGTTATTTGAATTTGATCAAAATCGATGAACATGAATTTGACAGCTAGTGCCCTTTAACAGGTAAAATTCAATTAACAAATTTTGATCTACTGGCATTCAACACCAAATTACTTACTTGCTGTATATTGATAAACGTGACTGTATATTGTCAATACCACAACATCGTGAATACGCCATGTGAGGTGTTGGCTATGTTATGGGGTCACCGGTGGCGGCTTCGAAACATAGAAAAAAATCCAGGTAAAAAGTGTAGAATTTTGTTGTTGAAAATTTAAGTTGTAAATTCTAAAAAAAAGTACTTAATTCCGTTCAACTGCTAACATGTTAGTTCGATACGAAAATAGGATAAAAGCATCCGGAAAATTTGTGATCAGTCATTATCATTCGAATATATGAAGAGCAATGGGTATATAAAAAAAACTGAACAAGAAAAGTATTAGTAAACAGACAGAAAGTCGTTGAATTAATTATTTTACAATTGTTTAAATATATGAGAGAATGTTTTAGGCGAATTGTCTTTATTTACAGATAAATGTATTTTAGTCCAGGAAATGATTTATTCTTCTGGCGGCTTCAAATATTTTTTTATCAATAACTTAAATACACAAGGAGACATTTTTGACTTTTGACAGCATGAACCCCAGTTAATTAGCAAACACAAATTAAGAAACAAAATCGTTTACAGTTAAATTTTATAGAAGGAAAAAAAGGGGTTAATAAACAAATTTTACTATACGCTCACATACTTCTAAAAGATTTGCATATGTAAGCTGTCTATAGATAATTTCAGGAGTTTTGAAAAGAATAGTGATTATTTTATAGATTTGGTACTTCGATCAGTTTCGACTCAAAATTTCTTTTGAATTGTTAGATGGCAAACTATTTAGGACTTCGAACTTGGAAGATGGTACAATATAGAAAGGAAAAAAGAAAGTGTTATTTATGTAAGCTAGATATTGGAGATGAATTCCATTACATTATTAATTGTTCACATTTTAGAGAAGAGAAAATAAATTTATAAATCGAAATTTTAGTATAAGGCCAAATATTATATTATTTACTGAAATTATGTCGTCTAAAATAGGACAGACCTCATAAATTTATGTAAGTTTATACGAATTTTAAACAAGCGAGTGTGTCCTCCTGAATAATTTCTTTTGTCTTTGTTGTTGTAGTATATATTGTATATTTATATGTTTATGTATTTAATGTATTGTATTACATGCATGTCTTCTCTGTACCTATGTATTTGATGATGAGAATAAAGATATATATATATATATATAATCCTTGATTATAGAATGTTCGGCAATATAAATAGACGAAAGTAGACAAACCCTAATTAAACGGAGTTTTGATCTCCAAGCGGGCCACATTGTACATCTAATAAGATCTATATTTCTAAACGTTTTTAAATGAAATAACTTGAATTGAAAATTTCCCAACTATGTGAAGATTTTTTTATATTTCTAAACGTCTTCAATTATTACATACGAAAGAAAAAATTATTTAGCATATTCATATATTTTATAATTTTTCCAAGGAAACTTTTTTTGCAAAGTTTACTTCTATGTGTTTATAACCATCACCAGAGACATATTCTCTGCCATCACCAATCAGTCCTAATCATTAAAGATCAATTAACCAAATTCAAATGATGATTGGTATTGAATATGATCAGCGGCCATCCGTGACGTATCCCAAATAACGGCGCATGCCGATAGATAGATAGAATGATAGATAAATAAATGATGGTTTGATTTTATCAGAGACATATAATACATGTATTATATGTCTCAATACATGTATTATATGTCTCTGATTTTATCTAAATAAATGATGGTTTGATTTTATCAGAGACATATAATACATGTATTATATGTCTCAATACATGTATTATATGTCTCTGATTTTATCAAAACAAAATTACAAAATTATAAAGTAAATTATCAATCGAATGTATACCCTCAGCGCTCACTAAAACCAGAGACATATATACACAGAGATTGGCAACTCCGTGAAATCCCGTTAAAAACGCGGCCCGGAATGAGATTCTCGTCGATAATTATTCTACAACATGTAAACAAATCAGGGATGAATAACCTCGATAGCTAATCAAGAAAAGTAATAGGAAAACTTATTTCAGATCAAATCATTTCTTTTCTAAAAACTACTTGAAATAGTTGTATTTTTTTAATGTATTTGATTGAGAAAATATTTTTTCTTTTTTCGGCATTTCTTTTAATTTAAAAGTAAAATCTGGTAATGATCATGATATTACAAGAAACATTTCTTTGCTAAAGTTTGCTTCTTAATTACACAGTGAAATTATGTGTCCGATTTTCCGGTCATTATTTCCTTAGAGTTGTGACTGTGGATTCACAGGTGTGCGATTACGCAATATTTATTGCCCTCCGATCACCTGAATTTTGCCGGAGGTGAAGTTCTAAATGGATTATTACTTGGTAATTGTTTTACAACTAAACAAATTCTGACATATTATTTTAACCATGACCAGAACTTTATTTTAACAGAAACACTGGGCTATACTATAGTATTCAATCAGGAAAAAATAGTCATTTAACATGTCAAGAAAAGAAATAAAGCAACTTTTCATATAAAAATATGTAGCCAGTAGAATTTTGTCTCGTGGGAAACTGATTTTATATCTGTTTTAATTAAATTATAATGTTTAATTTTGATTGACCTAAAATTAAATTATTTGTGGAACCTTTGCATGAATTTCCTAAATGAACGTACATTATAGTGTTGTCGAAATCACTTTTTGCTGCCATGAAATATTGAATATGAATCTGTCATTATTTGTAGTTTTTAAGACTTAATATCACAGACCCTGATTAAACACAATGTGTATCATAAGTACAGTTAAATGCTCTGCTGAACTGTAGAATTTTAATGTTCTGTTTCATAGACCACCGAGTACTGCAACATTCTTATCTTTACTCTTTCCTATCGGGTAGTGAAACTCGAGTTTGAAATTAGAAAGATTTAAAATTGTACACAAGTTTTATCTGATCTTTTGTGGGTTTATGTTGTTCAAGGTAATTTTCGGTGCAGTGCTATATGGGCTATTATTTTCTTTTCATTTGTTATTTTTTCCTGTGTTACACGACCTTGTACTTTTTGTATTGCCCCTTGACATCTCCTGCTTCTGTTCAAACCTTTACCACTAATATCTCATCTGGTTTAAATAAAATAGTGTCTCATTCCCGGAATTTGTTATACAGGAATTCATTTTAATATCAGTTTTTTTATAAGCATATAAACTGCTTGGTCTCTTCACACAACTTATGTTTAGGACGGAATGCATCAATAGGTACATACATGTACCAGGTCACGGAAATATAAGTACACGTTATGTGCTGTTGACCTCCACAAGAATTTTTAAACATTCATAGATGTGCAAAGAATATTTTTGTCGTTGGGTTGTTGTCTCATTGACATATACCTCACATTTCTGTTTAGTCATAGCATCTGTGCCTTTTCAATTTATTGCAGAAAATATTTGCATAAACATTTTTCAAAACAGGAGAGGTGAAATAGTGATCACAGAATGAGGACATGTAATACTGAAACAACACAACACAACAGATAAATATAAACAGGCACCATTGTTAAATAACTGAAACAAACATAGATGATGACCAATATGAGCGACTAGTGTACAAGTAGAGTGAACATTTCTTGCTTCTTATTCTACATATTTTGTCATTTCATGTATATATGTCTCTGCTAAAACTTATATATACATGTCCTAAGTGACTTTTATGTCCTGCGTGCACCAGGAGATCCTGAACGGGTGTTAGACGTACCATTATTTTATATGCATATATTTGAAGCTGTTCTTAATTTTGTACATAATAGGTATATATATATGTGTATCAGACCAAATGACTTCCCAATTAGCAGAGGCGGATTTAGGTTTTTCCCAGCCACCCCCAGCCACCCCACCCCACCCCATATTGGAAAAAATTGGTAGATTATATAGGAATCACTGAAGCATGTCTGGAAGGGACCCCTCTGAGGCAGTCAATGGGCCCCTGAAAATTTCTGGATCAACCACTGCTTAGTTCTAGTTATCTTAGGTCCTAGTGAGAAATAAAGCCAATGGAATTGGTCTTTTAAACACATCTACATACATGTATATGTTTTCTCAAGGGTTGGTTCATGCACTATTGAAATTATGTTTACTCAATGCGCAGTTACTGAAGTTTATATTTGCTACTTTTCTTTATTTCATATAAATGATTTTTGATTTTTTCTTCCTAAAATTTGTGGTGTTGAAATAGGAATGGACACAGATACCTAAGCACATTTAACAAAAGAAATTTTGTGTAATGTCATCAATCTGTATTACACGTAGACAGGATGTTCTCTAGAAAACTATACGTTATACACACCCGAGGGTACACGCACTGTCGTAATGGAAAATTACTGTATGTTATAATTACCTGTAATCAGCTTTGCAACAAATCAGTTGACTGACCATGTCATTACAGTTCAAAAAGATTTTCCTCAAATCAAAATGGAATATTAATTTTATCTTTAAAATTTAAAACTTTAAAAAGTACACTTTGACAAAATTATGAAATAGAAAGAATTGAACAATTTAAAATCGTATTTTAACAAAGATTAAGATATAATTTTACAACGATCCTAAGAAAATATCCAAACAAACGTTGAATCAAACCTACGCAGTTTTATATTATAAGACTGACACACACCAGTTTGCTAACTCAGTGTGCTGGGTGAGGTGCTGGAACTTTATACATGTATCATTAAGTTACAGTTCTGTTAGGATTTGACTGCCTTTTTACAGGGACTTTCTATTCTTACTGTTAACAGTTAGTAATAGATTGTTCCTGGCTTAGAATGATTCTCTGCTCAGCAACTGGTGCGTAATTAGCATTTGATTCAAATATCTTGTAGCAGTAAAAAACACAAATTAATGTATTTAACAGCTTTATTCAGGAGATCAGTCTGTTAATCGTAAATAACTTCGAGATTTATGTGTAAGTTTACTCTGCTGCTCGAGCTCTGCTAATCGATGTTCCAGTATTTCAGATTTATATTTATTCGTGAGGCCCTCGTCATTATTTATATTCACTCAAAGCACAGTCTTCTGGAGATTTAATAATTATAGCGAAAAAATAGCGACAAATGGGGGAAATAAAATATTTTTAGTAGCATTATTATTAAATCTTCAGGCGACTGTGCTCAATTAAGAGGTTCTCCGTTACTTGGAAAATCTTATCCGATTCAGGATCAATTCATCGGTTACAATCCCTATCATCTGTGATTCTTTGTTTTAGCTGACATTCTAAAAAAGGTATTGTGTAAGTGTTGACTCTCAATTTGCATGATCAATAACAGATATCGACTCGCTACCCGGACTACTGCAAAAACAATTATTCAGTTCACTGATTTAGATGGAAGGTAAAAGGACAGAAAGTCACAGGACAAAAAGTCACAGGACATAAAGTCACAAATTTGATAGGACAGAAAGTCACAGGACAAAAAGTCACAAACAATTTGTTGACAATTGTTTGAATATATATGAAAAAGATCTTGACATATTTTCTTTTTATTACATATATTCATTTTTAATTTAAGGAAATTGCTCATACATGTCATAAACCTTGATAAATGAAAATGTATTAGTTTTTAATCATGCAAAGGATATATTTATTGGCAAATTGAAGCCATTTAAGTACCAAGCCACTTTGACATTTTGTTTTCATAACAATTATTTGATCATTATTGATATTTATTGAATACATTTCAATTACAAAGTTGCTTCATGTATAAAACTTCAAGAAAAATACAAAAAAAGTGTTTTCTTGTTCAACATGTTCAAAGAAAAATAATCTCAAAACTTAATTGTGACTTTTTGTCCTGTGACTTTTTGTCCTGTGATTTTCTGTCCTGCATTCAGATTGAATAGGGTTTGGTTGACCCCATCTCCTCTATCTGAGACTACCATCTCAGTGATGAGCTTTATGTTTTATGTATTGTGCTTGTCATATATGTATGTGGATAAAAGCTCTACAGAGCTTATGTTGTATTGTTATATGTATAACCGACTTTAAATAAATCTTTTTGCTAGCCCTAACAACTAACAAGTAAGAATTAGGTTACTTTTTTTGTAATACAAACAATTAAGACGTCTTGCAAGGCTTTTTTTTACCATGACGTCCCATAAAAAGTTGAAATAGCCATGCAAGACGTCATTATCATTTGGACTAATATTATGGCACATATTGTCGTACCACAGGGATTTGTGTCAATTTTTCTGGTTTTCTATCCTCACGAACCCCAAAATACTAGTGATAAAGTGTTAACTTACTTCTTAATTAAAGCCTAATATTAAGAAGGCAGAAGACCTGAACTATTCATACTTTGTATATACATGCCTTATGTTATGAAGTTTTCGTCTGTCATATGTTCATTGACCTTGAGTGACCTCATTTCAAGGCTAAGTGACTGCATTGAAAAAAGTTAAGGTGTTTTAGTATCCTTAATTTCTATATAAGAGAAATCAAGAATACTAAAAAATTTAAGGATAACTATATTTGATATGTGCATACCTTGCAAAGTCTTCATGTTCGCCAGACAGTTTTCACTTGGTTTGACCTTATTTCATGGATCAGTGAACAAGTTAAGCTTTTGTGGTCACGTCCATATCTCAGATACCATAAACAATGTGTCTACTATATTTACTTTTAATTATTGTATGGAATGATTGTAAGGTATGCATGTCCAACTGGCAAGTTTCATCTGACCTTGACCTCATTTTCATGGTTCAGTGGTTATTGTTAAGTTTTGTGTTTTGGTCGGGTTTCTAATATTGTATGCAACATGTCAAGTATATCATGTATATTCGTTGTATGAAAATTTTAGGGATGTACATGTTAGTCTGACATGTTTTATTCAATCTTGACCTCATTTTATGGTTCATTGCTTGATGTTACCTTTTGTTTTTTGGCCAGTTTTTCTATTTTCTTATTTTCGAATTAGCAAAAGTCAACTAGGTGCATATGTCTGACTGAGAAGTTTCATCTTACTTTATTTTCATAGTACATTGAACAATATAAAAAGAAGATGGGATATGATTGGACAACTCTCCACAAGAGACCAAATGAAACAGAAATTAACAACTCAAAGGTCACTGTAAAGCCTTCAACAATGAACAAAGCCCATGCTGCATAGTCAGCTATAAAAGTTCCAGAAATGACAATGTAAAACAATTCAAAAGAGAAAACTAATGACCTAATTTATGTACAAAAAATGGAAAAACAGATATGTTACACATAAACAAACGACAATCACTGGATTATAGGCTCCTGACTTGGAACAGGCACATACATAACGAATGTGGCAGGGTATAAGGAACTATGAAAATGTTTAGTTTTTGTGGTTTGGTCTATTTTCCGGATACTGTAAGCAATAAGGCCCCTTTATTTAGTGAATGGAATGATTGTAAGATGCACATGTCTGTCTGCCATATTTTATATGACCTTGACCTCATTTTCATGGTTCATTGGTCAATGAAACACTGCATTGTTTTGTCAGTTTATCATATGCTTAAAGTTACAGGTAGATTATATTTGGTGGATATGTAACAATTGTAAGGTGTGCATGTCTGTCTGGCAGATTCATATAATGGCCGCATTTTATGGTTCTTTGGTCAATACTAAGTTTTCTTGGTTTTGTCATTTTATCAGATATTATAAGCATAGGTCTACTTGTTGTTGTACGGAATGACTGCAAGGTGTCATATAAAAATAAGAAGATGTCTGTCTGCCAAGGTTATTTTTACTGTGACCTCATTTTCATAGAATAATGATAATATTAAACAGCAAGAATGATGAGCAAGCCGACTTTATATACAAATGAGGCAAAATTTTCAGTTGCCTACTAATTATGTAATAGTAGTTATTTTGTCATTAAATGATAATGTTTACCCTTTTATGTGTAGGGCAAGAACATTAAAGATAAAGGGAAACTATAAACAGAAGAAATTATCAACAAAAATAGATTTACAGAGGTCAATAAAGCCTAAATGGTAAGTCCACTGTTATAAAAGTTTTTGCCCTTGAATAATGATTAAATATTTATCAAAATAAGATGTGGTATGATAAATGAGAAAACTATCCATCAGAGTTCAATTAAGTGGATGTAAGCATTGTAATTACTTATTAGAGGCCAATGATGACCTGTAAGTAATGAGAAAACCCATACCCTATACATGATATAGTAATCTATAAAGACAACACTAACAACATTTGAAACAAAACATCAATTCAAACTTCAAATATACCAGACTAATTTATAAAACAAAAATTATGAAAACAAAATAACAGATATATACCAACATCAACCACTGAACTATGTACAAGCTCCTGATATTGGACAGGCATAATATGGCTGGGTTGATATAAAAATAAGAAGCAGTCTGATTTCCAATGAGACTTTTCTCCAATAGAGATCAAATGACATTTAAGGAGGCTTGAGGGTATAAAATTTCAGAAAATATTTAAAAAAAAATTTTTCATAACTAATTTTATTTATAACTTTATTAGTTGTTACTTTATCATATGGTACAAAAATCATTCTAAACAATCTATTCGTTTTGGCCCCAGATGACTTTTCAAATGTATATATCATTGAAAAGCTCCAAATTATCTCCCTTTGGTGCAAAATGCCATTTTTGGCATTAGAATTGTAATATCTTTTAACTCATCAGTGACCTATATTTTTATTATCATTTTCAAATAAGCTGTACTTAAACTAAACTTAACTATTGTAAAATTTAAGCGATTTCTGTAATTTAGTTCTTTTTATTTCGATATTACCTCTATTTCTCCTATTAGTTCAACAGAAAAAGTACCTTTACAAAATGTATGCTTCTTTCGAAGGCGGATTGTGAGCGTAAATTAACGGTGACCTTTATATCGACCGCAAAAAATTTTGCGGTCGATATTGGTATGACGTTGGCGTCGTCGTTGTCGTCGTCGTCAGAAGACACATTGGTTTTCGCACTCTAACTTTAGTTTAAGTGAATGGATCTCTTTGAAATTTTACCATAAGGTTCAATACCACAAAGGAAGGTTGGGATTGATTTTGGGGTTATGGTACCAACAGTTAAGGAATTAAGGGCCAAAAGGGCCAAAAATAAGCATTTTTGTAACTTCCAGACATAACTTGTGTATTAGTGTATGGATCTCTCTGACTTTGTACTACAAGGTTCCATATCACAAAGGGAATGCTGGGATTGATTTTGGGGGTAATTACTTCCAAATTTTGGGAATTAGGGGCCAAAAAAGGGGCAAAAACAAGCATTTTTCTAGTTTCATGACAATAACTTGTGTGAAAGTGTATGGATCTTTCTGAAATTGTACTACAAGGTTCCATATCACAAAGGGAAAGCTGGAATTGAGTTTAGGGGTAATTGCCCAAAACGTTTAGGAAAAAGGGGCCAAAAATAAGCATTTTTCTAGTTTCCAGACAATAACTTGTGTTCAAGTGTACGGATCTCTCTGAAATTGTACTGCAAGGTATCATACCACAAAGGGAAGGCTGGGATTGATTTTGGAGGTAATTGCCTCAAAATTTTAGGAATAAGGGGCCAAAAAGGGGCAAAAAAACAAGCATTTTTCTTGTTTCAGGACAATAACTTGTGTGTAAGTGTATGGATCTTTATGAAATTGTACTACAAAGTTCCATATCACAAAGGGAAAGCTGGGTCTGAGTTTGGGGGTAATTGCCCTAAAAGTTTAGGAATTTGGGGCCAAAAAGGGGCCAAAAAACAAGCATTTTTCTAGTTTCCAGACAATAACTTGTGTCCAAGTGTACGGATCTCTCTGAAATTGTACTGCAAGGTACCATACCACAAAGGGAAGGCTGGGATTGAGTTTGTGGATGATGAATCATAAGGGGGTTCAAAAAATATGAGGGGGGATTTTTTTTTTCATTTTTTTTTCTTTAAAATTTTCCATTTTAAATTGGTTATTTCTGATTTATATATAAAAGCAAATAATAATGATAGGGTTTGAATAGGTATATTAAAAAATGTGTCAGAAACCTATGCTGTGTCAAATATTTAATCACAATCCAAATTCAGTGCTGTATCAAGCTTGAATGTTGTGTCCATACTTGCCCCAACTGTTCAGGGTTCGACCTCTGCGGTCGTATCAAGCTGCGCCAAGCGGAGCATTTTATTTTTTATTTTATTTTTCTATTAAGTATAAGATAAAGTTCATTTATAGAAAATATAGCGAAATCCTATATTAAGAAAAAATTTGATTTAGACCTGCGAGCCCCTTAATTTAACAAAAATAGTTCACTGTACAGTCTTTGAAAATGAGCAAATCCTATACCCAACAGTGGTTTTAATAACAGCACAACATTTGAACAAATTGTAAACATTTGTTGCAATGGGCTTAACTCAAAAGACTGCAACAAGGAACCAAACAACAACCGGTAATATGTAAATCATAGACACAAAGCACTGAAATAAGAGTACTAACAATGAATATTCAAATGAAAGTTTATCAAAATGTTCATAAACATGATAAAATAGCCATTTTATTGCTGTATTTCTCTTCACTGATAATTTTGAGTTTTGTGTATTTGTAGGTCAGACATCTCGGTTTCCATGGTCATCATTCAACAGATCAATACTGAACAGAAAACTTAAAGTTGATATTTTCTCCATAGTGCGACTTTTTTATTAATTTGAAATGGAACATGTTTTTCCTACATTTATTAGAAAGAGGAAATTTCAACATAATGACTTTAAACAAAAAGGAGTCATATCATCACGATCATAAATGCACAAGAACTTGATCATGTAAATGCAACAATGTAATTATCAACTGAAAGAAGGAACGAATGAAAAAAATATTAGTATGTTGTTGTCCAAATAAACTTGCTTTGTCTTCTCATTTGAATCGCTCCAACCAATAAAGATGTACGGAGGAAGATCTTTGAAGAACAGATTGAAAAAATGTGTTGTCTAAGAATATTCTAGTGGATGAAATAATTTATTGACTTGACGCTTATATAGTGGACTGAATAATTGTACATAGCAAGCAGTGAAAAAGAAAACTAAAACTTTAACAGAAAAATGTTTATATTATAAATTTGCAAATATAGGCATAATATTATGTACACCACAAAGGTATATAATTCAAATTGTTTGCATATTCATGTATTGCAATGAAACTGTAACAAAGAAAACCTTACCTCATGAAAAGAGTAAACTTTTCAGTCAGAATATGAAATATGTTTTTTCAGTTCTATTTTTCATAATAAAATAAACAAGACAAAGATTTCAAAACAATATTTTTCATTTATTTAGACATGTCATCATTTTGTTTCAGTGAAAGGACTTTACTCTTTGACCATAAATATTATTATGCATTCCAAAATAAGAATAATCTTTATTGTCATATAAACAAATAAAAAAATGTTTGTGACAAAATGAAAAAAATAAATATATATATATATATATAAAATTATAAAAACTCGTATACATTTAAAACTTTTACTACCAAACAGCATTCATTGTAACATACACATTACTGTATATTTATATCTATATATTTATAATTTGAATCCCATAGGATTTTATTTTGTCCCATGGGATATTAAAATCCCATGGGATAATTATAGTCCCATGGGATTTTTTGTCCCATGGGACAACAAATATCCCATGGGACTACAATTATCCCATGGGACCAAAAATCCCATGGGATTTAACCAAAATCCCATGGGATAATGGTCGATCGCATGGGATTTTGCCCTGTCCCATGGGATATTGAAAATCCCATGTTTTTATAAATCAAATAGCAAAATAAATATAATAGTAACAGTAGAAAACCAATGAAATTATTGAATCCCATGTAATTCCGCACATTTTGGTTATATACATGACACTGTAGCTCTTATTTGAGGCGGCGCGGATTTGCAAATGAGTGTTTTGCAAATTAAAAGTGTCCAGTGTAGTACACAATCGGCGCAAATGAAAGACAAAATCGGAGCAAGTGAAAGAAAAAAAGTGAAATGCAGATCGGTGCAAATGCAGAAAGCCGAGTTCAAAATTTATATTATTATTAGAACGGAGGTTACAGATAGTGTAGTATCTTTTGTGTCCATTTGTGTTTAATTTCCACTAGGTATCAGCGCGACGCTTAATTCCACTTTTCTTGAAAGACGTAGTTTTAAGCTTACACCATGTTGGAATCCGTGAAAAACGCGAAATAGGACGTTATAATTTGACTTTTTTTTCATGGCTAGAAACAACGTCATAGAGCTTTTATGTCACTACCAAGTTGCGTTATTTGATGCGCATCAACAATAAGCTGTTTGGTCTTTAAAAAAATATTTTTATTCAAAATTGTCCATTTTTCACAAAAATCCAGATTGCCATACAGATGAACAATCAAACATCTAGAACTTTATTAGCCAAAATCTTCCATTTATATGTGCAATTCTGACACACATTTGTTAATTTTAAACGAGAATATATGATTAATGATGATATATTTGTACAAAATGAAAACTGATCACTCTGGGTATGGTGCATCCCGCCTTTTTTTAAAAAAATCATTTAGTTCAAAAGTTTAAAATTTGTTGAAAAAAAATCATTTATTTCAAAAGTTTAAAATTTGTTGAAAAAAATATGTGGTATTTAATTGTGCTTTCTTGTGCACATTTTGAGCATTTAAGCATAACATTGCTTTTATGGTTAAGGGCAGTAAATGTACCCCCTCCCCTTAATCTTAGATATAAGATTTCTCAGAAATATGAAAAAAAAATGTTAATGGTTACGCATAACCCGTTGTCTTGCATTGGACTGATGCTGTCAGTGAAAAAAAATAATGTTGAACTCCAAAAGACATTTAAGTCTATATATAAAAATAAGAAGATGTGCTATAATTGCCAATGAGACAACTCTCCACCAGAGACCAAATGACATAGAAATTAACAACTACAGGTCAACGTACGGCCTTCAAAAATGAACATAACAAGTTTATCAGTAAAACAAAACATAATGAACAAATCAAACATAATATTTGCTCAGGATACTATTACTTTCTAAATGGCTATGAAGAAGTAACAGTAACCGTTTTATGAAACTCGTTGTTGGTTTGAAACAGATGTTGAAGCTTTAAAAACTTTAACCCCAGACTGTAAGAATTGCCAAACAAGAATGCACAACCTGATATATCTTCGTAACATGAGATATATGCACACAAGGTATGAAGCATCGGAAGGGAGGGGCGTGTTTTATTGGTCTCTTCTGTACATCTCTGGAATGTCTTTTGTTGAAGAGTAAAAAAAAATGAATCTGGACCTCATCTGGAGATATTCTTTAGAAGAAGCAATAAAACAAAAATTCAATTTGCTGTCGAATAAAGCAGATTAAAAAAATTTGGATGACAAATGAAATTCACGATGATTTATTACAGAAAATAAGATACGTCAGTTCTGATTCGGTAGACACGACTGTAATAGTGTGCTCTGTTTTGGCAATGATGTTATTATACAATAAGTGTAAATACAAAGAAAATTGGTTATAAGAAATCACTGTGATTGTGACATTTTTTCTTTATGCTTTCCTAATTTATTTTTTCTAAACGAATCCGACTTAAAGCTCCGACCATTTGATTTTCAGGAATAATCTTAAACGGTACAAGAATATCGCAGAGTTCTCAAAATATTTTTCCCTGGTGGTCCTCATGTACAAGAATTACGGACATTTCAAGGCGAGATAACTCGTGTTACTTTTCTATTCTGGTTCCCATCTTGTTCTCATCGTCTGGTGACCAGTAGATAAGAATAGATAACTCCCCTAAACGATCACCCCGCCAATAGATGTCACTTTGACGTTATGCCTATAGGGTAATTTATGATATTAGCAGTTACACGATAATTCCGAACGCAGTTGGATTTAAGAAAGAAACCCCGCGTACACTATACACAGATGAATGATGAAGAAATTGCCGATAGAAAAGAAATAATTAAAAAAAGAAAAGTTTTGCATGCTATGATGTAGAAAGAATATTTTCTGTTAACGATGGTTCAAAAGAGATACGTTTACATGTTATTATATTTCCTATATTTATAATATATGTATATCTGTTGATCAATACATTTTTTATTTTATTTTCTTAAACTAGTAAATTTTCTTATTGTATGAAATTTGTAACCCTGTTTATACTACACACGACCTTTTCGGAAGCTTTAAGATAGTCCAAATAATTTATCATCGGTGTTTCTGATTTTAACAAGTTCAATAAAAGAAACCTTTTAAAGCCGCAGGCAAACTGATCTATCCCTGTATATTTCTTTATAATTGAGTTAGATGAAAATCCAATATACAAATCCTTTTAACATCAAGCAGGCTTGAGTATTATCTAGATTATGTTTTATATAAAAAAAAATAGCATTTAACTATTCAAGGTGATTGTGGAAAAGGATAGACAATTTATGAATATGACGAAGACATAATCTTTCAATCAGATTAATTGAAGTGTGGAGCTGGCATGTCAGATATTGTTAGTAGTCCTTTAGTTAATTTATCATGTATCATTGTCATTTTGCTTAGTGTCTTTTGTTGTCTATTCTGACATCGGACTCGGACTTCTTTTAAACTGAGTTTTACTGTGCGTATTGCTGTGTTTTGTTTATTCTACATAGGCTAGAGGTATAGCGAGAGGGTTGAAATCTCATAAAACATATAAATAAAAGCTACAGAAAGGCAGTATCATAAATATGCCAAGATGTACGTTACTGTCAATTTTAGATTTTATTTGATATGGGTAGGTCACATGTATTCGATATTGACATTGTATAAGCCAGATGTATACTCCATGCTGAATTTTATTTGATCTAGGTAACACGTAAATTCATTAACACCTGTGGATTAAATTGTAATATTTTCCTATCCTCTAGGAACATAAAATTTACATAATTCACTACCCTTAATTAGACATAGATATCAGTAAATAAAACCGCAGACTTTCTCCTTAAAGTTGGGGGCATATTGTTTTACCCCTGTCCGTCCGTCCGTCCCATTATGGGTATTTAGTTATTAAATTTAACTCCTTCTACAGTTTGAATGATAGAAAGTTTTTACGTCAATTGCTGGCTGGTTTAGTGGTTTGTACATATATTGAAGGTGTGCATGTGGTCAGAGTTTAATATTTGCTCTTTTGGAAGATAGTTGAAATTATTTTAAAATAACACGTTGCATCTGCGGGGGCATCATTTGTGTCTCCCAGACACAATTAAATCTCAGATAAAGTGGTACATTGTCTTTGTTATGATACAGTTACTTCAGAGTGAAGTGCGGGGCATCACTTTGTCTAGTTAATTTTATAATTATTTTTTTGTTGAAATTAATCTTATTTGAAAATATTCGTTCATATTTCAGCCGTATCTCAATTTTTTTTTTTTCACTTAATAAAATGAGTTTATATGTGTTACCCTATATTCTTATGGGTAGAATACTCTTAAACATAAGAATAGAGGGCAACATATGTAAATTATTATATTGTTAAATCGCATTGATAAGAGTTTGAACACTTTAGACAAGGTAAAAAAGTTGATGTGAAAAGACTATTTTCAAATTATAAATTAACTGCAAAAAATAAAAACACTGAGGTTGTGAGTTCGAACCCCGCTCGTGCGGGTGCACTCGACTCCAATCTTAATTGACTAGGATTGTCAGTTTTCCTATCGAAAGTCGGTGGTTTTCTCCGGGCACTCCGGCTTCCTCCACCAATAAAAACTGACCGCCACGAAATAGCCCAAAAGCGGTGCTTAAAAGTGGCGTTAAAACACCAAAAAATCAAATCAAATAAAAAAATAAAAAAAGGGGGTCTCCCAACAAGCTCTTGTGCATGGACTACTATATTTTCAATATAATACTTCAATGATAAGATAAAATAGTAACATATGGTATTGAATAGTGATACAGCACCGGAAAGGATTTGCCGTGGCACCATGGGACGCTTATACAATATACTATGTAAATATTGACACATTCGTGTTTATATGTTAACTGAGATCGATAATTAAGGAGCTTTTCTTGAAAAGGACTTCGACGTTTTTCGTCATTTGTATTATTAAACGACATTTTATGAATATACTAAACAAGGATTTGTATAGTACTATACAAATCCTTGTACTAAACAAAAAGATTAATGTATGAAGGAGAACATAAAGATAGCATATCCTAACAATGATTTTGATGCTATGATATCTTACTGCATACATTCAAAATACTTGCATTTACTTCTTTGATCATTTCTTATAATGATAAGAATAATATTCCTATACCTTTTCATTATACAAAACTTGTATAAAATTTTGTATGTTTTGAATAACATTAAAATTGAACGTTGTCATCTTTTCTATTTCAATTTAGTTTTCAGATTTCGTAGACATTTTTTTCAATAATACAATCATGCAATTGTGTATTTAAATATTTGATAATAATAATATAATTACTCAAATCAAAATAAGATTAAATAGACAGAGCCTTAAAAAAAAAGAAAAACACAAACTTTTTGCATATTTTTCTTCAAGATGTCAACAAAACCACACTACTTTTAAAATTTTGATGTTTAAAGAACTCTTTGGTATAATAGAAATTAATATATTGTTTAAAACCTAACTAGATATTTAAAATGATGGATGTAATTAAAAAAGAAGTTCACATCATAAAAATGAGAATTCAAATAAATAACAAGACCAATTTGTATTTGAATACGGTCAATCTTAGTTGAATGAATATACGTCGTATTCATAAATAATGAAGTTTCACTTTCAAATGCTTAGGGACAACAGTAAACATTATTTTAAAATTACGATTTTTATACCATTTGATAGGAAAATTATTTGCCAATACTGTATAATTTGTTAATTTGATTTACAATAAAAAATGAATTTAATATGATTTTTTTTACAAAATATGAATACCTCGTAATTTAACATATCTCAAGCAAAAGATAACCCGACGTTCAACATGATAGGGACAACAGTAAATATCAAGATAAAGTGGATTTTATTACACCATTTCAAAGCTAAAAAATTGGTGAGATCTCTATAATTTATTAATTTTATATGAGATTTATAAAATAGACATAGTATTCGTTTATTTAGCTAGTGGTCATAATTCCCCATAGACAATAACGTTAAAAAATTTTCAATGATTACGGTTCTCTGTGTGGTAGCTGATAAAACCATCCAGCTGAGCTGTCCGCAATTCTTGTGTATGTGAAGAAAATTTGCTGGTCCTAACTATTATGTACTATTGCAAAATTTTGACAAAACCTTAGGACCACCATGTGCAAAGATCATTCATGGAATTGCGCGAAATTTTATCATTCTTTTTTATTTACATATTTTTTCAAGCTCTTTTGCATAAGTTCGATTTGTTATATATTAGAATAAATAAATTTGGTGTATATACTGTCTTCTGATTGGTTAAAAGTATTACCTTTATTTTCAATGTTGTCAATTTTTATGGCGACACGCCCACTCTGACGTTGTGTATTCATACGCCAACATGTGTGTACGTTGTTATTGTTAATATCAATAATATAAAAAGCTCTTTGAGCCTTATTTTTGATTGAAATTTATTTATAATGAATGGCTATTATTTATTTTGAATTTATTGAACCATAAAATTAATTTTATGGTTCAATAAATTCAAAATAAATAATAGCCATTCATTAAATAGAAATAACGGTCCTGTAGTTCTTCAATTTCAATATGAACACAGCGAAATCGACATAGTGACAAAAAAGTGTTTGCATAAAGGTTTCGATACGTCGTTTACATGGGAGGTAAATAGTTACAGCCATTATGTATACATAATCTAACTCTGCGCCTAGAATATACATATCGAGAATTTTATCACAAGAAAAGAAGCATTTCATTTTAGAATATTTGATATAACATGCAAATATCATTTATTTTTGTACCCGCGTAACGCGTTGCGGGTGACATGGAAATACCGGGCGTGCGTCATTCTGTCCGTCCGTGTGTTCGTCCGTCCGGTGTTGTTAGCGCTCTCACAGGTATAATTCTTGCCAGATTTTTCTGAAACTTATACTATAGGTTAATATCAGCAATATCTCGGAAAAGTTCTATAATGGTGGACGATCGACTTTTTTTTTAAAAGAGTTATGAAATATTAAATTTATGGAAAATGGCCTCTTGAGCGCTCTCACGGGTACATTTTTTTATAATAACATACTATAAGTAATTCCCTTCAAGGTCTGTTTGAAATATTTAGTATACAATAAAAGAAATTTGTTTTAGCCCCCGCACACGCTTTTTATTTATAAATTGTTTTAAAGAACAACAAAAAGTGTTTATTTTTTAGTTATTGCCCCTAGATATATAAGATATGTGCAACGCGGGTGACAATGGAACTCTGTTCTTTTGTTATGTTTGATTCATGTTATAGGGAAAAAAAAAATAAACGATTTCCTTCTGATGATCATTGTTTTATTCAATAGAATTAATAGTAACTAAAAACCACACAAAAATATTCCGTCAACTAGTATTGATCACTTGAGGAGTATTGACCAGAGCGGTAAAACTGGTAAATACAAGGGCCTTTTAACTAAACAACCTTACCTACGAAGCTGGTGAATCTTGTACACTTTATATCTTAAGCTCTTTGCAAACACACATTCTATTTTCTTTTTCTATATTTGTTTGAATTATATTTTTATTTCTTTTAATCATAGTGTGTCATATTTTGACTTAAATAAAGATACTATTTGCAAAAATATTACTGCCCATAAAATGTAAAGTAGTTATAAGATTATCGACCTTTTCTTTGTCAGAGCCGCTAATATAGGTGAGGGCCATTTGATATGAAAGATGACTCCCCCCCAAGAAAAAAAAAAAAAAAAAAAAAAACAAAAAAACCCTGGAATCAACGAATTAACAATTACTATGAGGTTTAAGTGAAGCAATTTTTTTGTGTTTGTAATAGTTATAGGTTATTTCATGAAGATTTAACACAACATTAGGATTGATAGAACAAAATTCCCTTTTGACTTTTAAAACTTTTGGTTTTGTGGTGCCAGTGCTTCTGGACTTCTATTGTCAGATTTAAGGGAATGCTAAAATAAAAGCTTCCTATTCATTTTCTGGTAAATGTAAGGCATTATTTGATTTGAAAATTATCAAAATTTGTCATTCCAGATTCTAACTGTCAGATAAATAAAAGGTCTTATTTATGCTTTATCTCTAGTATGCTTATATCAAATTACTACAAATTGGGAAGAGTTGTTATGATTGTTGACTGTAGACTTGCTTTGGATTTTGAAAATTTACCGGGATGTTATGAGACTTTATTCAGCAATATTTGAAGCAATATTGATAAGTTTAATAACGAATGACTGTTTCACTTTGAGGATTTATGTTTTTGTCGAGGTTGCGACATTTATGGCTCGAAAGCAGGACACAGCTATTCTAGATTCCATCAGTGGCTTTGGCGGCGTCGACATTTGGGTTCAGTCTGTGGTTAAGGTTTTTCAGACATCAATAACTTTGTCAAACCTCATTGGAATGTTAGGAAATTTGAAGCTTGTTCATGACCAAGATACACTATCTAGAGCAAAATTTCGAAAATAATTATTTTCATTTTTCCGTATTTTAATGATAAATGGACTTTTGAAAAAGTCTTTTATTTTTCGTTTTCAGTATATTTCTGATAGAACGGACGTAGTTTTTTACAGTCAAAATTTAAAGACAGTCTGGGATTAAGCTTTTTTTGACATGGATTGATATGAAACTTGGACAGAAGCTAATCTTCAAGACTATGAAATAACATCTAAAGAAAACGTTTTTTTTTTAATTTCAATTTGCACAAAACCGGTGTATTAAAAGACGCAGCAATCCTACATTCAGTCATCATTATCAACAGTTAAGTTTAATCTGTGATAAAAATCTTGCTAAGACATCATGCAATAAGGTCTGAATAATAATACCTTTTTCCACTAATTCTTCCTACCATCACTATATTTGAGTGCTAACCCTAAAATTAATTTTCATTTATAAACAAGCACTAATTTATTTAAAAACATTTTGAAAATACAATTCTTTGCATAACTTATGACCCTATTTTTTCAGCATCACCATGTTAGTAGAAACACAGGTATTATTTTTCATGCCTAGCTTCGTCAAATATTTATGGAATTCTATGAAACTTAAACAGAAGTTTTTTCATCATAAAGAAAAAGGATCTAAAGAATTTTCTTTTACTTTCACCACATCTTACATGTTATACTGGAAAATGGACTTAATTTTTTATGTTAACATTTAGAAACAGATCAAACAGTCTTGGGTTAAATATTAAAAAATCAATAGTCTATTTGAAACTGTCATTGAGTTTGATCAAAATAAAAAACATGATAAAATATACTAAGTTGGTTTTTTGTACTCAGCGTTGACATGTAGGCACAGTCTGGTCTGTGATTAAAGATTTTAAAATTTAGATAACTATTTCAAACCGTCTCGAAATTTTACTAAGCTTGAACAGAAGCTTCTTGAAAGTGATAGTCTCCTGAGCAAATATTTTTTTTAAAGTGTTCATTATCATGAGAATGTTTTGCTTTACTGCATGATAAACATGTTATGCTCATTGTTAAAGGCCGTACAGTGATCTATGGTTGTTTAAAATTTCTATGTCATTTGGTCCCTGGTGGAGAGTTGTCCCATTTGTAATTAAAACACATCTTTTTATTTTTATATATAGATTTAATTGTTTTTTTTTAATTCAACATTCCCCTTTTACAATGACAGCACCATGCAGTCTCAGGCAAGACAAAGGGTTGTGCGTAACCATTAACATTGTTTTCATATTTCTGAGAAATCTAATATCTAAAAATAGGGAGAGGGGGTACATATTACTGCCCTCAACCATTGAAAAAATTTTATGCTTAAATGCTCAAAATATTCACAATTAAATACCACCTTTTTCATTTTCGATAAATTTTATAATTTTGAAAAATTTTTTTTTCAAAAAAAAAGGGGGGGGTGCACCATACCTAGAGTGATTAGTTTTCATTCTGTACCAGTATATCTCAATCAATTATATATTCTCATTAATAATTAACAAATGTGTGTCAGAAATGCACATATAAATGGAAGATTTTGGCTTTTTAAGTTGAAGATGTTTGATTATTCATCTGTTTGGCAATCTAGCTTTTTGTGAAAATGGACAATTTTTTAATACAAATATTTTGTTAAAAAAAAAAAAAACACACGACTTTCTTTTTATTTCATGAATATATAATATGTTGTCTTTCAAAATTTGTCGGTGACATGTTATGATATTGTTGGTCTTGGGAGATAAACAGAAATGAAATTTAGCGATTTTTGAAATTTTTTAATATAGTTTTTTAACGTATTTTCAAATGGTTGCTATGGAAACAAACTAAAACATAAATTATAAATGTTAACATTTTTGAATAGTTCGGTGTTTTGTTTGTTAACAATGTAAAAACCCTTATTGTTTTTATTGATTAACTTAATTTCCATGGGACGTTAAATTCCCTTATTTTCAATTTTCAAAGGCTACTTTTTTCACCTATTCAGGCAAATTGTTGTTTTGACTGTTACCATGGCAACGCACATTATACAGGGAAAATAAAGTCAGAATTTTAGTCATCTACCTAAGTTCTTATGATAAAGGGCAAACAAATACTTTTGTGACATGTCATGAATCACCCTCTGCATGATTCTTACAAAGACAAGTACTTAAGGAACAAAACAAGCTAAAGATATTGAAAGGATATGGAGCTCCTTTTCGAGATATTTGATTTTTAAAATATGGCGGGAAAAGGCTGACTCGGATTTTTACCTTATATTTGCATTGGTATTATTTGGGTCTCAAATCGAAAGAAAAAAATCTAGAATCTGCTTAAATTTTGGTAAATGAACTTTTATGCGCTATTGAAGTCTTATATGAAAAGAAAAATGGGTGTTATGGGGCAAAATATTTTACCCTGTATTGAAGGGAAAAAACAAAGGAGTCCGAACATCTGACACAAATTTTGAAACCTCACCAAAGTGCATCATTAAGTGTTCTGTCGATATGGGAAGTAACTCCATCGTACACTAATTAATTTTTCCTCCGACTTGTTTCTTACAAACGAAACTCCATGTTTGAGCCTTGACGAACTTTTCAAACTAACTTCAGTAAATAATACTAAAGCTATCACTTTTTGGTAAAATAGGAAACAGAATACTATTTATTCTGAAATATTGCAATTAAGTTACATGTATGTGTTAAGCTGTACGGGATATCTCATAATCACTTTATAATTTTTTAGAATTCAATATGAAAAATATATAATAAATTTACAAATATGTTCAAAACTCATATTAACTATAGTCATACTTATCATTTTGAATTATCTTTATTTCTTAACTATGTTACCTGTAAAATGAATGTGCGCAAATGTAATCAAAAGCTGCGCGCAAACGTAACAAATTTTAATCCCCAAATGCGCTCAAATGTAATGCGCCCGATTCACCTCAGTGACACATGTAATTTCAGAAAGTCAATCTGCAATGTTTTTTGTAGAATAGTATCTTTGTCAAATCCTCTGTTTGCTAAGAAATTATCTCCTGTTAAGAGCTTCGTTCACACTCGACAATTTTCAGTTATTTTCTTTTTACTATATCGTCCACCCACGCGTTCACCCAACCTTTAGACAGCATATAAGAGGGTGTGGATGGGGTATACAGAATAGAGAATAGTTTGGGGGGGGGGAATAAAGAAAAGAGTAAAATGGGGAAAAAAAATGGGGTGCTAAAATATGATGAATAACTGCGAAATTCAAAGAATTGGGTAAAAATATACTGATTACAGAAAAGAACAATGTCCAGGATAAAGTTAGCCATTATTTTTAAAGATAAAGAATAACGAGCGAACACATTAAAGCATACAGAAACGAAATAGAACTTACCCTGTCACAGAAATATGTAACTTAACGCTGTCACAGAAATATGTAACTTTACGCTGTCACAGAAATATGTAACTTTACGCTGTCACAGAAATGTGTAATTTTACGCTGTCACAGAAATATGTAACTTTACGCTGTCACAGAACTCAACCCTATGACAGAAATATATAACTTTACGCTGTCACAGAACTCAACCCAATTACAGACATATGTAACTTTACGCTGTCACAGAACTCAACCCTATCACAGAAATATGTAACTTTACGCTGTCACAGAACTCAACCCTATCACAGAAATATGTAACTTTACGCTGTCACAGAAATATGTAACTTTACGCTGTCACAGAAATGTGTATTTTACGCTGTCACAGAAATATGTAACTTTACACTGTCACAGAAATATGTAACTTTACGCTGTCTATGTAACTTTACGCTGCCGCAGAAATATGTTACTTTATGCTGTCACAGAACTCAAAAACCCTGTCACAGAAATATGTAAGTGCACCATGTCACAAACATATGTAGCTACTCTGTAAAAAAATATGTCACAAACATATGTAGCTACTCTGTAAAAAAATATGTAACAAAAATATATATGTAACTACAAATGTATATCATAACACAATATTACAACAATATGAAACTTGTCATGACTGCCATGTAACAAAGATATATAACTTACCATGATGAAAACTGTCTGCACGTTAGCCACTAGTCCGATGCCTCAGACTAGTAAAATCTTATTCAAATTAGAAAGTATTTCAAAAAATTGTTTACACATAAGCAAAATGTCGGAATATTGGTCTGCGGAGTCGTATTTGGAAATGATTTTGGGGCAGACTGTGACCATATCACATTTTCTTTCTCATTTTTTCAGATGGAGACATTTATCATCCTCTCGATTCTAGAGTCAAGCTATCCAGCAATTCTCAACCTACAATTTTCTTTATAAAAAGCTATCCTGCAATTCTCATCCTACAATTCTCTTTATAAAAAGCTTTCCTGCAATTCTCAACCTACAATTCTCTTTATAAAAAGCTATCCAGCAATTCTCAACCTACAATTCTTTTTATAAAAAGCTATCCAGCAATTCTCAACCTACAATTCTCTTTATGAAAAGCTATCCTGCAATTCGTCATCCTGCGATTTGGTTTGGAACGACAATTTTATTTTTTTCTAAATCATGGTTTTTGCCTTTTTTTATAGTTATATAGAAAATGAAAGATTTTTATATCCCATTAACCAAATTCTGACTCAGATTTCTAACTCACAATTACGGTTTTGCAACTAGCATTTACAAGATGTAATTCGTATTAACGCCTATTCAACCCATATTTGGGATTTTTAAATTCTCATTCACGACTAAAAAGTGTAGAGTTTTCATGTAAAATTAATTTTCTTATGGAATACCGACAATACAACTTCTGTTTAAACTTCATAACTCACATTTACGGTTTTGTAACCAGCAATTTTAAAAGAAAAATCATGTTGGCGATTCCAATAAATTGCGATATATTTAGTCCATGATCATCATGATATTATTCGTATTTATCCCACATTTGCGATTTTCTTACTCATATTAACAACTTAAAAATGTAGAATTTCGGTTTAAATTCATTTCCAGATGTAATACCGACTATTTAACGTTCTATACAACTTCAGAACTCATTTTTGCGATTTCTTGACTAATATTTTTGACTGAAAATTTAAAAATTCAATATTTAAAATCATCGCATCATAGAATAACGAAAAAACATTTTTTCTTTCAACTTCTTAATTCACATTTGCGATTTTATAGCCCATATTTACGAATAAAAAGTATAAAATCGAAGTAAAACTTATCTTTACATCTATTACCGACAATAAAATTTCTGTTTACATCAAAACTCATATGTGCGACCTTTTGGAAATTGATAACAACATAACAACTCACAATATTGAGTCAAAACAAAAACTTGCAACTTTGAAATGGATATCTGACCAGTAATTCACATTTAAGATGTCTAAAAAGCTATTTATCTTTAATACAGTATGATAGTATCCGAATTCTGGCAAAACAATTCTTATGAACTAAAATATTTCGTCCGAAACATGGAAAAAGGCAAATGCGCATTAGGGGTACCCACTTTCTTACCCATTGTTTTGGCTGTTCCTTATGGCGAGGGATAGACTCTGCTTTTATATATAGCTATTGGATTGTACTAAAACGGGATAGTATCGAACTACTGGGGTAAGCATTCTTAAAGGCCGAAACATTTCGTCCGAAACATTAAAAAAAGACAAATTCTATAAAATACGCATTGGGGGTATCCGCTTTTCAAATCGTTGTTTCGGCCGTTCTTAATAATTAAGGATTATAGACTCTGTTTTAACGAATAGCTATTGGATAGTACTACAATGATATAGTATCGAATTTCTGGGATGAGCGTTCTAAAAGGCCGAAATAATTTGCCAGAAACATCGAAAAAGCCAAATTCTAAAAACAAAAGCATTGGGATCCCCACTTTTTAACCTATTGTCTCGGCCGTTCTTTGTGGCAAAGCATTGAAGATTCTGCTTAAATGATAAGCTATTGGATGGTAGTACAATGGGGTTGCAAAGAATTTCTGGGGTAAGCATTCTAAAAGGCCGAAAAATTACGTCCGAAACATTAAACAAGAGTGCACACGCTAAAATGTCTCGCCTTCTTTACTAACCATTGCTAGTATGTTGATAGTCCTAAATAAAAAGCTTTACTACAACCATCACACAAACTTAACATGATCCAAGAAAATGGGGTCAAGGTCAGATAAACCAAACGAGAAATACATGTACACCTTACAATCATTCAATACACTAACTATAGTTGGAACCCCTCCTTTTGTTTGGACGATCAATGAATTTGAATGGGGACATATGGTTGGAACCCCCTTATCCTGGGTTGGCAACCTCCCCTTTTGAAAATGGCTGGATCCGCCCCTGACCTATTGCTTAAAAAACAGACTTAACCAAGAAAACTAAAAATTGACCAATGAACCATGAAAATGAGGTGAAGGTCAGATGAACCATGCCAGGCAGACATGTACACCTTACAATTAATCAATGCATTAAATATAGTTGACCTATTGTTTATAGTATCTAAGAAACAAACTTAACCATGGAAACTTAACATTGACTAATGAACCACCAAACTGAGGTCAAGATCAGATGATACCTGCCAGACAGACATATACAGCTTACAATCCTTCCATACAACAAATATAGTTGACCTATTGCTTATAGTTTAAGAAAAACAGACCAAAACACAAAAACTTAACACTGCGCAATGAACCATGAAAATGAGGTCAAGGTCAAATAAAACCAGTGAGACTGACATGTACATCATAAAATATTTCCATACACCAAATATAGTTGACCTATTGCATATAGTATTAGAAAAAAAGACCAAAACTCAAAAACTTAACTTTGACCACTGAACCATGCAAATGAGGTCAAGGTCAGATGACACCTGCCAGTTGGACATGTACACCTTACAATCCTTCCATACACCAAATATACTAGACGTATTGCTTATAGTATCTGAGATATGGACTTGACCACCAAAACATTACCTTGTTCACTGATCCATGCAATGAGGTCGAGGTCATGTGAAAACTGTCTGACGGGCATGAGGACCTTGCAAGGTACGCACATACCAAATATAGTTATCTTATTACTCATAATAAGAGAGAAATAAACATTACAAAAAATCTTAACTTTTTTTTCAAGTAGTCACTGAACCATGAAAATGAAGTCAAGGACAATGGACATGTGACTGACGGAAACTTCGTAACATAAGGCATCTATATACAAAGTATAAAGTATCCAGGTCTTCCACCTTCTAAAATATAAAGCTGGATCACTATCCCTATGTCGAGCTTTCTGCGACAAAAGTCGCAGAGTCGACAAAAAAGATATATTTTGAAAAATACGCATTGGGGGTTCCCACTTTCGCACTCATTGTCTCGGCAGTTCTGAAGAGGTAGGGATTACAAACTCTACTTTAATGAATAGCTATTGGATAGTACTAAAACAGGATAGTAATAAATTTTTAGGGTAAGCATTCTTTAAGGCCGAAAAATTTCGTCCGAAACATTAAAAAAGTCTTTTGGTAAGTGATTATAAATACTCTGCTTGAAAAATAGCTATTAGATTGTACTACAACGTTATTATAAAGTATTTTTGAGGTAAGAATTTTTAAAGGCCGAAAAATTTCGTCCGAAACATTGAAAAAAGACAAATTCCATAAAATACGGATTGAGAGTACCCACTTTTCAACTCATTGTTCAGCAGTTCTTTATGGCAAGGGATTATAGATTCTGGTTTAATGAATGGCTTTTAGATAGTACTAAAATTGGATAGTAAAGAATTTCTTGGGTTAGCATTCTTACAGACAAAAACATTGAAAAAAGTAAAATTCTATAAAATACGCATTGGGGGTACACACTTTTCAATTCATGCTCTTTCTATATACCGTTAATGTAAGGGTGCACTCTTAAAAGTCAGCTCTGGTAAGTTAATAGCTTGACATATATATATATATATTGTATACATTTGTCTTTCGTCGAAGACTGTATGTTACCCTTTAGATCTTATTCATTCTTTAACTAAATGTGTTCTAAAAGGTTATCAATTCAACACTATAATAAGAGCTTTGGACATTGTTTTCTAGGAACACACAGTATGTTTATAGAGTAAAACTTAACTAAAATATGTATTGCTATATCCTGTCGATACTTATATTTAGGCAATTGGTCCCTGGTGGAGAGTTGTCTCATTGACAATTATACTACATCTTCTTATTTTTATATTGCACAAGGTCATGTTTTTTCTAGACTTTTTATGACGTCTTCACAACAAATCCATTTGAAGTTTACTGATTAATAGTTTGTCTTTGGTTTTGAACTAACATTCAGCAACTTAGCTGCGGAACCGTAAATCTCATGGTCCTTATAATATTTTTTGACAATTTGAAGACCATGGTTCCGCAGCTATTAATAACTGTACATACTTTTAGATCGGTACGTTATGTCTTAAGTGTATTTATACGAACGCAAACATTTTATGGGGTTAACTTCTATGGATCTCTACAAAATTGTACTTTAAGGTTCCATATCACAAAAGGAAGGTTGGGATTGGTTTGGGGGGGTTATCGTCCTAACTGGTTAGAAATTAGGGACCAAAACAAGCATTTCTCTTGTTCCAGGACAATAACTTGTGCATAAGTGTATCAATATCTATGAAATTGGACCACAAGGTTCCATACGTCTAAAGGAAGGTTTGGGATTGATTTTATGGGTTATGGCCCAACCCGTTTAGGAATAAGGGGCAAATGGTCATATCATGTTGCACCCTGCAGAGCATTTTATTGTTAGTTGTTTTTGTGCTTTGAATCGATCTGATTAGTCAAACCTTTTCAGCTGAATTTTATAGCTTGTTTTTATGTTGTGCTGTTATACCTCTACCCAGGTTAGGGGATGGTTTGTCTCTTCCAAACAGCTTTAACATTTTGAATGTGTATGTCCCAAGTCAGGAGTCAGTAATTCAGTGGTTGTCGTTTTTCTAGCTGTATATCATGTTTGTTTTTTGTTTGTTATTTTGTACATAAATCAGGCCGTTAGTTTCTCGTTTGAATTGTTTTACATGTTGTCATGTCAGGGCATTAATGTTATAGCTTGCTATCCGGTATGGGTTTTGCTCATTGTTGAAGACTGTATGTTGTCAGGACATTAATGTTATAGCATGCTATCCGGTATGGGTTTTGCTCATTGTTGAAGACTGTACGTTGTCAGGGCATTAATGTTATAGCATGCTATCCGGTATAGGTTTTGCTCATTGTTAAAGACTGTACGTTGTCAGGGCATTAATGTTATAGCATGCTATCCGGTATGGGTTTTGCTCATTGTTGAAGACTGTATGTTGTCAGGGCATTAATGTTATAGCATGCTATCCGGTATGGGTTTTGCTCATTGTTAAAGACTGTACGTTGATTTTTATTGCCAACATTTCCATCATTTGGTCTCTGTTGGAAAGTCGTCTCCTTGTCAGTTATACCACATCTTATTATTTTTATATTCTAATTCTAATGTTTGGAAAAATTATATTAACTGTAAACACAAAGATATGTCTCGCCTTTTTTGTAATTTTGATAACGCAAATGTTGAAATTAAAATAGCAATACTTTAACAGGTAAGTTATGCAAATATTCAAAGTCAATGAACCATGACTGAAGGTACAATGGCTAATCAATCTCCATGTAAATGAGACGTGCCAATGCTGATACAAATGCATACCAAATACCATTGACCTATCATAAGTTGACCCCTTTTTACAAACCAAAACACGAACATTAACTTGTAAATGATGTAAAAGTTTCAAAGTCAATGAACCATGATGAGGGGTGGGACTATACAGTCTCCATGGAAAAGAGACTTGCAAATGCAAATACATTAGCATACCAAATACATGTATTATGATAATCAGAAAACCTTTAAAGTATGGAAGAAAGTTTATAATAAATGCATATATACTGCAGTGTAAAAACGCATCTGATCAAGCAGTAAAAAGTCGATTACAGATTATACAATCAATTATAGAGGATCTCGCATGCAATTATCTCTTATCTCGTGAAACCAATGCACAAGGTAATCCTGGCAGACCAAAGAGAACGCGTTTGCGAAAAATTGCTAAGTACAAGGATTACTGCGTATGGTCGGATAGAGAGTATTCGGCTGTCGTCATCGGAAAAAGTACAAGGATTACTGCGTATGGTCGGATAGAGAGTATTCGGCGGTCGTCATCGGAAAAAGTACAAGGATTACTGCGTATGGTCGGATAGAGAGTATTCGGCGGTCGTCATCGGAAAAAGTACAAGGATTACTGCGTATGGTCGGATAGAGAAGTATTCGGCGGTAGTCATCGGAAAAAGTACAAGGATTACTGCGTATGGTCGGATAGAGAGTATTCGGCGGTCGTCATCGGAAAAAGTACAAGGATTACTGCGTATGGTCGGATAGAGAAGTATTCGGCGGTCGTCATCGGAAAAAGTACAAGGATTACTGCGTATGGTCGGATAGAGAAGTATTCGGCGGTAGTCATCGGAAAAAGTACAAGGATTACTGCGTATGGTCGGATAGAGAAGTTTTCGGCGGTCGTCATCGGAAAAAGTACAAGGATTACTGCGTATGATCGGATAGAGAGTATTCGGCGGTAGTCGTCGGAAAAAGTACAAGGAATACTGCGTATGGTCGGATAGAGAAGTATTCGGCGGTAGTCATCGGAAAAAGTACAAGTATTACTGCATATGGTCGGATAGAGAAGTATTCGGCGGTAGTCATCGGAAAAAGTACAAGGATTACTGCGTATGGTCGGAAAGAGAAGTATTCGGTGGTAGTCATCGGAAAAAGTACAAGGAATACTGCGTATGGTCGGATAGAGAAGTATTCGGCGGTAGTCATCGGAAAAAGTACAAGGATTACTGCGTATGGTCGGATAGAGAAGTATTCGGCGGTCGTCATCGCAAAAAGTACAAGGATTACTGTGTATGATCGGATAGAGAAGTACAAGGATTACTGCGTATGGTCGGATAGAGAAGTACAAGTATTACTGCGTATGGTCGGATAGAGAAGTACAAGGATTACTGCGTATGGTCGGATAGAGAAGTACAAGGATTACAGCGTATGGTCGGATAGAGAAGTATTCGGCGGTCGTCATCGGAAAAAAGTACAAGGATTACTGCGTATGGTCGGATAGAGTACAAGGATTACTGCGTATGGTCGGATAGAGAAGTACAAGGATTACTGCGTATGGTCGGATAGAGAAGTACAAGGATTACTGCGTATGGTCGGATAGAGAAGTACAAGGATTACTGCGTATGGTCGGATAGAGAAGTACAAGGATTACAGCGTATGGTCGGATAGAGAAGTATTCGGTAGTCGTCATCGGAAAAAGTACAAGGATTACTGCGTATGGTCGGATAGAGAGTATTCGGCGGTCGTCATCGGAAAAAGTACAAGGATTACTGCGTATGGTCGGATAGAGAAGTATTCGGCGGTCGTCATCGGAAAAAGTACAAGGATTACTGCGTATGGTCGGATAGAGAAGTATTCGGCGGTAGTCATCGGAAAAAGTACAAGGATTACTGCGTATGGTCGGATAGAGAAGTATTCGGCGGTCGTCATCGGAAAAAGTACAAGGATTACTGCGTATGGTCGGATAGAGAGTATTCGGCGGTAGTCATCGGAAAAAGTACAAGGAATACTGCGTATGGTCGGATAGAGAAGTATTCGGCGGTAGTCATCGCAAAAAGTACAAGTATTACTGCATATGGTCGGATAGAGAAGTATTCGGCGGTAGTCATCGGAAAAAGTACAAGGATTACTGCGTATGGTCGGAAAGAGAAGTATTCGGTGGTAGTCATCGGAAAAAGTACAAGGAATACTGCGTATGGTCGGATAGAGAAGTATTCGGCGGTCGTCATCGGAAAAAGTACAAGGATTACTGCGTATGGTCGGATAGAGAAGTATTCGGCGGTCGTCATCGCAAAAAGTACAAGGATTACTGTGTATGATCGGATAGAGAAGTACAAGGATTACTGCGTATGGTCGGATAGAGAAGTACAAGGATTACTGCGTATGGTCGGATAGAGAAGTACAAGGATTACTGCGTATGGTCGGATAGAGAAGTACAAGGATTACAGCGTATGGTCGGGTAGAGAAGTATTCGGCGGTCGTCATCGGAAAAAAGTACAAGGATTACTGCGTATGGTCGGATAGAGTACAAGGATTACTGCGTATGGTCGGATAGAGAAGTACAAGGATTACTGCGTATGGTCGGATAGAGAAGTACAAGGATTACTGCGTATGGTCGGATAGAGAAGTACAAGGATTACTGCGTATGGTCGGATAGAGAAGTACAAGGATTACTGCGTATGGTCGGATAGAGAAGTACAAGGATTACAGCGTATGGTCGGATAGAGAAGTATTCGGTAGTCGTCATCGGAAAAAGTACAAGGATTACTGCGTATGGTCGGAGAAAGAAGTATTCGGCGGTAGTCATCGGAAAAGGAGCATATGCAGAAACTGTAATAAAGGCTTACACTAAAATTGCACAGTTAATCAGGAGCGTCTATTGAAGAATCAATATATCTGCAGTTAAATATCTATCATGGTCAATGCGTTTGTTTTGTCTTACCAAATTCAATAACTAAATAAACAATCTACAGAGTGAATGAACATACCAACGAAATAAACAAGCTCATATAATTTGAAAATTAACTGGCAACGCCATGGGAAAAAAATAAAAACGATAATATGGCAAACAATGAGTCTAAACAAACTACACGTTAAATAAGCAAACCCAGCGGGTTGGTTTTCAAATCTTCTCGTTCTAAATATGCATGTAACCTACCACTTTAGGAACAAAATGCGTTCCCGTATTTGTTTATAAAAAACTGTTTTTGAAATTATTTTAAAAATGTGCCACGAGAAATTCAAAGGTAATTGTCAACAAATTATGTTCACAACATTCAACAACTGGCAAATATAATCCTTAGCCTTGACTTGGTAAAGAAAATAAAAGATAAACAATAATGAAAGCAAACTAAAACTTAACTAGACTCAAGTGTAACTCAAGTTTGAGAGCAAGATATGAGAGGAGACATATGGCATAAATAAATTTATCATAATAGTATTTTATTTTATGGATAAACTATTCATCAGTTGCACATTTAGTTAGACAATTATTATTTACGCGCACCTTTCTAAAATAATACAATATTTAAAGAATTTGGTGCGCTTTGTGCATTTCAAAACAGCACGGACAATGGCACTTTACTTTACTTTACTTTACATACTTTATCTGTACGTCATATATGTATACCCGTATATCCCTTTAGTGATACTAACAATAGCTGTACGTCAGAGATGTATACACTAAGTATCCCTTTAGTGATACTATCAATAGCTGTACGTCAGAGATGTATACACTAAGTATCCCTTTAGTTATAATATCAATAGCTGTACTTCAGAGATGTATACACTAAGTATCCCTTTAGTCATACTATAGATAGGTGTACGTCAGATATGTATACACTACGTATCCCTTTAGTCATACTATCGATAGCTGTACGTCAGAGATGTATACACTAAGTATCCCTTTGGTCAAACTATCGATAGCTGTACGTCAGAGATGTATACACTAAGTATCCCTTTGGTCAAACTATTGATAGCTGTACTTCAGAGATGTATACCCTACGTATCCCTTTAGTCATACTATCGATAGCTGTACGTCAGAAATGTATACACTACGTATCCCTTTATTCATACTGTCGATAGCTGTACGTCAGAGATGTATACACTACGTATCATTAGCTGTACGTCAGAGATGTATACACTACGTATCCCTTTAGTCATACTATCGATAACTGTACTTCAGAGATGTATACCCTACGTATCCATTTAGACATTCTATCGATATCTGTACGTCAGATATGTATACCAGTATATCCCTTTAGTCAAACTATAGACAGTTGTAAGCCAGAGATGTATGCACTACGTATCTCTTTAATCATTATATCGACAGCTGTACGTCAGAGATGTATACACTAAGTATCTCTTTAGTCTTTCTATCGATATCTGTACGTCAGGTATGTATAATCGATAGCTGTACGTCAGAGAAGTATACACTACGTATCCCTTTAGTCATACTATCGATATCTGTACGTCAGATATGTATACCCGTATATCCCTTTAGTGATACTATCAATAGCTGTACTTCAGAGATGTATATCCTACGTATACCTTTAGTCATACTATCGATAGCTGTACGTCAGAGATGTATACACTACGTATCCTTTTAGTCATAGTATCGATAGCTGTACTTCAGAGATGTATACACTACGTATCCCTTTAGTCATACTATCGATAGCTGTACTTCAGAGATGTATACACTACGTATCCCTTTAGTCATACTATCGATAGCTGTACGTCAGAGATGTATACCCTACGTATCCATTTAGACATTCTATCGACAGCTGTAAGTCAGAGAGTTATACACTACATATCCCTTTATTCATTCTATCGATATCTGTACGTCAGATATGTATACCCGTATATCCCTTTGGTCAAACTATCAATAGCTGTAAGTCAGAGAGGTATACCCTACGTCTCCCTTTAGTCATTCTATCGATAGCTGTACGTCAGAGATGTATACCCTACGTATCCCTTTAGTCATTCTATCGATAGCTGTACGTCAGAGATGTATACCCTACGTATTCCTTAAGGTCAATGATCAGTAAATGGGCTATGTCACAGATTTTGGTATAATTGTGCACACAACTTTGGCTCGTTGAACTATAACTGAAAATCGAAAAAATAATGCATTTATCTCTTTTATTGTCTAAAATATTACTGATTGTATTCTTTCAAAATATGTGAATATTTGTATAGAAAGTACATAAAATAAGCGAAAAAACGTTTTTAAATTTGTCCTAAATCATTAAATCTTAAATTTCTACTACATGAATTTCCGTTTTAATGATGTAAAATAATCAAAGGGTCACCGACTTCGTTTTTATGGTATTTACCGATCCGCTATCTAGTTAGTAGTGAAAAACGTCAAAAATCTACGTTTTACGACCTATAAGGCGATGACGTTACGCTTATTTCGACGTTTTGTTGTATTTTTTTTCACCTAGAACAATACTTTTAATGATATATACCGTTAATACTCATACTGACAAAATCGAAATAATAAATTAACTGCAAGTAAAAAAAAAAAAAAAATATTGTGCCGTTCTTTTTCGTGTCTGTTGTCTGTTTATTGGAAAGAAGAAGTCAGTGCTGTGAATTGTGTACCATGTCTGGGACATTTGTCTATACGCATCCTCCAGGTGTTCTTGGATAGCGACTTTTTTAGAATCCCGGAACCAAAACCTGACGTCTTCAATCGTGTCCCCATCATTGAATTGCCGTAAATATTATCACTATAGGTTTTGAGACGCTCTGGCGTTTTATAAGAGGACAGGTTCTGGCGAATAACAATCATCGGACACGTTTTGGGGATGTAAAATAGGACAAGTTTGGGAGATTTGGGATTTGAAGGACACGTTTAGGGGAATAACAATCATCGGACACGTTTTGGGGATGTAAAATAGAACAAGTTTGGGAGATTTGGGATTTGAAGGACACGTTTAGGGGAATAACAATCATCGGACACGTTTTGGGGATGTAAAATAGAACAAGTTTGGGAGATTTGGGATTTGAAGGACACGTTTAGGGGAATAACAATTATTGAACACGTTTTGGGGATGTAAAATCGGACACATTTGGGAGATTTTGGATTTTTTTTAAACACGTTTTGGCAAAAAAGAATCTGTTAAAATTTGTAACCTTTTTTTTTTTGGTGATTTTTTTCTCTCATAGGCTACTATTATCAAGGGATCTCAATCGCCTTACGTAGGCACTGTAACAGCTAATTTGAATAGGTGGTCAATATTAGTTTAGGAATATGACTGTTGTCATTCCTTGGTTGATATAGGTGGTCAATAGTAGTTTAGGAATATGACTGTTGTCATTCCTTGGTTGATATAGGTGGTCAATAGTAGTTTAGGAATATGACTGTTGTCATTCCTTGGTTGATATAGGCGGTCAATAGTAGTTTAGGAATATGACTGTTGTCATTCCAATAGTAGTTTAGGAATATGACTGTTGTCATTCCTTGGTTGATATAGGCGGTCAATAGTAGTTTAGGAATATGACTGTTGTCATTCCTTGGTTGATATAGGCGGTCAATAGTAGTTTAGGAATATGACTGTTGTCATTCCTTGGTTGATATAGGCGGTCAATAGTAGTTTAGGAATATGACTGTTGTCATTCCTTGGTTGATATAGGCGGTCAATAGTAGTTTAGGAATATGACTGTTGTCATTCCTTGGTTGATATAGGCGGTCAATAGTAGTTTAGGAATATGACTGTTGTCATTCCTTGGTTGATATAGGCGGTCAATAGTAGTTTAGGAATATGACTGTTGTCATTCCTTGGTTGATATAGTCGGTCAATAGTAGTTTAGGAATATGACTGTTGTCATTCCTTGGTTGATATAGGTGGTCAATAGTAGTTTAGGAATATGACTGTTGTCATTCCTTGGTTGATATAGGTGGTCAATAGTAGTTTAGGAATATGACTGTTGTCATTCCTTGGTTGATATAGGCGGTCAATAGTAGTTTAGGAATATGACTGTTGTCATTCCTTGGTTGATATAGGCGGTCAATAGTAGTTTAGGAATATGACTGTTGTCATTCCTTGGTTGATATAGTCGTGTGTTTGATTTAGTCAAGTTTTCTCTGGTTTTTTTTGCTTTACCTTGGAGTTTGGAGTTTGGAGTTTGGAGTTTGGAGTTTGGTATTTTTGATCATAATTTTTGATTGCTTTCAACCACACATAACACCAATGAGGTAAATACATTTAGCATGATAGTAAAAGTAGATGTGGAGTATACGTCAACCACACATAACACCAATGAGGTAAATACATCTAGCATGATAGTAAAAGTAGATGTGGAGTATACGTCAACCACACATAACACCAATGAGGTAAATACATTTAGCATGATAGTAACAGTAGATGTGGAGTATACGTCAACCACACATAACACCAATGAGGTAAATACATTTAGCATGATAGTAACAGTAGATGTGGAGTATACGTCAACCACACATAACACCAATGAGGTAAATACATTTAGCATGATAGTAAAAGTAGATGTGGAGTATACGTCAACCACACATAACACCAATGAGGTAAATACATCTAGCATGATAGTAAAAGTAGGTGTGGAGTATACGTCAACGTGTAAACAGCAACCCAACGGCATAATGAATATATAGAAATGAATAGCTGTGGAGTATACGTCAACGTGTATAAAGTAAAAATAGCTGTGGAGTGTAAATCGACGTGTTAACAGCAATCAAACAACACACATAATATACAGTTAAAGTAGATGTGGAGTATACGTAACGTGTATACAGCAAACCAACGATATGAAGTAAAAGTAAATGTACAAAACATAGTAAAAGTAACTGTGGAGTGTGAATCAACGTGTAAGCAGCAATCAAACAACAAGGAGACAATACAAACAATATATAGTAAAAGTAGATGTGGAGTATACGTCAACGTATGAGCAGCAACCCAACAACACACAACACACCAAGTAAAATAAGATGTATGTTATACATCAACATGTATAACGCAATCTAAATGACAAATGATATATAACGTATAGTTATTACGTAGAGCAGCAACCCAACAACACACAATATTACGTAGATTTAGAGTTAAAATCAACATGTATACAGCAATCTAAATGACAAATAATATATACCATATAGTTTTTACGTAGATTAAGAGTTAACATCAACGTGTCTACAGCAACCAAACATCAAAATTAATATATAGTTAAAGTAAAAACATCAACCCAACAACCAAAATGATATATAGTAAGAGAAGATATGGAATATACGTCACCATGTATACAGCAACCCTACACGTCAGCGTGTAAACAGCAACCCTACAACACACAATACATCTAGCAAAGATAGATATGGAATATACGTCAACGTGTATACAGTAACCCAGCGACACAAATAATATATAGTAAAAACTTGATATTGAGTATACGTCAATGTGTATACAGCAACCAAACAACACAAATTACACAACGTAAAAAAAGATGTTGAATATGCGTCGATGTGTATACAGCAACCCATCATAAGAATAATATATAGTTAAAGGAGATGTTAAGTTTACGTCAAAGTCTATATAGCAACACAATGACACAAATATATGATATAAAGCAAAAGTAAATGTGGGGTAAACGTCAACGTGTAATACATACAGCAACCCAATGACACACATGATATACAGTAAAAGTAAATGTGGAGGAAACATCAACGTGCATACATTAACCCAATGACACAAATGGTATAAAGTAAAAGTAGATGTGGAGTAAACGTCAACGTGTAATACATACAGCAACCCAATGACACACATGATATAAAGTAAATGTGGAGTAAACGTCAACGTGTAATACATACAACAACCCAACGACACACATGATATAAAGTAAAAGTAAATGTGGAGCAAACGTCAACGTGTAATACATACAACAACCCAATGACACAAATGATATATAGTAAAAGTAAATGTGGAGTAAACGTCAACGTGCATACAGCAACCCAATGACACAAATGATATAAAGTAAATGTAAATGTGGAGTAAACGTCAACGTGCATACAGCAACCCAATGACACAAATGATATAAAGTAAATGTAAATGTGGAGTAAACGTCAATGTGTTTACAGCAACCCAATGACACAAATGATATAAAGTAAAAGTAAATGTGGAGTAAACGTCAACGTGCATACAGCAACCCAATGACACAAATGATATAAAGTAAATGTAAATGTGGAGTAAACGTCAATGTGTATACAGCAACCCAATGACACAAATGATATAAAGTAAATGTGGAGTAAACGTCAACGTGTAATACATACAACAACCCAACGACACACATGATATAAAGTAAAAGTAAAATTGGAGTAAACGTCAACGTGTAATACACACAACAACCCAATGACACACATGATAAAAAGTAAATGTAAATGTGGAGTAAACGTCAACGTGTATACAGCAACCCAATGACACAACTAATGTAGAATGAAAGCAGATGTATAGAATATGTCAACATGTAAACAGCAAACCCAACAATACAAAAACATCTTGAAAAAGTAGACGTGAATCAGTGTGTATAAAGCAACCACAAGACCCAAAAAATAAAGAATAAAAGTATATGTTGTATTCACAACACGAAAATATATATTGACATTAGATATTAAGTATACAAAAATGTCTATACGACAGGAAAACGACACATATAGTATATGATAAAATTAGAGGTTGAGTATCTGTCAGCGTGTACAGAAACATTTCAGTGACACAAATAATATAAAGTAGATTTATTTGTATTATACGTCAAGTGTATCAACCCAGCGACACAAACAATATAAAGTAGATTTATTTGTTTTATACGTCAAGTGTATCAACCCAGCGACACAAACAATATAAAGTAGATTTATTTGTAGTATACGTCAAGTGTATCAACCCAACGACACAAATAATATAAAGTAGATTTATTTGTAGTATACGTCAAGTGTATCAACCCAACGACACAAATAATATAAAGTAGATTTATTTGTAGTATACGTCAAGTGTATCAACCCAACATAATAAAAAGTAAACGTAGATTTGAGTACACGTCAATGTGTATACAGCAACCAACCAACACAAACAATATATAGCAAAAGTAGATGTGAATTATACGCCATCGTGTAAACATTAACCGAAAGACACAAATAATACAGAGTAAAAGTATATGTTGAGTATACGAAAACGTGTATTTACCAACCAAACCACACAAAATATATAAAGTGAAAATAAATTTAGAGTATACGTCAATGTGTAAACATTAACCCAACAACCCAAATAACCTTTAGTTAAAATAAATGTTGAGTATACGTCAATGTGTATAACGCAATCACACAAACCAAATAACATACGGTAAAAATAGATGTTGAGTATACGTCACAGTGTGTACAGCAACCCAACAACAAAATTAACTTAAATGTAGATGTGGAGTATACTTCAATGTGTATAAAGCAACCTAACGGCACAAATAATATAAAGTACATGTAGATGTGGCGTATAAGTGTTTACTACAACCTAACAACACAATCAATGTAAAGTAAAAGTTCATGTCAGGTTTACGTCAAGGTGTATACAGCAAACCAACGACACAATAAATGTAGAGTAAAAGTATATGTGGAGAACGCGTCATCGTATATAAAGCAACCCAACAACAGTAAACGTAGATGTGGATTATACGTCAACGTGTATCAGCAACCTAACGACACAAATAAAACATTGAAACAGTAGCTTTGAAATATATATCAACCTGTAAACAGCAATCAATAAACAAAAATAACATTTAATTAAAGTAGATGAAGATTATACGTCAAGATACATACATCAACCCAACGACACAAATAGCAGATAGTAAAAGTAGATAGGGAATACACCCTAACGTGTATAAGAGCAATCTAGCAAAAGATATATAGTTTACGTAGATTTGGAGTTTACATCAACGTGTATACAGCAACCAAACGACAAAAACATATAGTAAAAGTAGATGTGAATCATACTCCAAAGTGTATACAGCAACCCAACGACAAAAACATAGTAAAAGTAGATGTGAATTATACTCCAAAGTGTATACAGCAACCCAACGACACAAATAATATAAAGTAAAGGTAGATGTGAATTATACTCCAAAGTGTATACAGCAACCCAACGACACAAATAATACAAAGTAAAAGTAGATGTGAATTATACTCCAAAGTGTATACAGCAACCCAACGACACAAATAATATAAAGTAAAAGTAGATGTGAATTATACTCCAAAGTGTATACAGCAACCCAACGACAAAAACATATAGTAAAGGTAGATGTGAATTATACTCCAAAGTGTATACAGCAACCCAATGACACAAATAATACAAAGTAAAAGTAGGTGTGAAGTATACGTCAACGTGCATACCACAATCCTACGTCACAAATAACATATAGTTAACGTATATGTTGAGTATACGTCAACGTTTATACAGCAACTCACGGGCACAAATAATATAGAGTTAAAGTATTATTTGAGTTAACGTGAACGTTTATATAGCAACCCAATTACACGAATAACACATAATAAAAATAGATGTACAGCTTACGTCAAAGTGTATACAGCAACCAAAATACACAAATACTATATAGTTAAAGTAGATATGGAGTATACGTCAACGTTTAAACAGCAACCCAACAACATAACAAATATATAGTAAAAAAAGATGTGGAATATACGTCAATGTGTATACAACAACCCAACGACACACATAGTCATAGGGTAAAGGTTAAAGTTGAATTTACGCAAACCTGTATTTAGCAACCCTACCACACAAATAACATAAAGTGAAATTAGATATTAAATATACACAAAACTATATACAGCAGCCCAACAACACAAATAGTATGTGGTGAAAGTAGATGTGCAGAGTACGTCAACGTATAAACAGCAACCAAACGACACGAATACAATATAGTATTAGAATATGTGAAGTACACATCAACGTGTTTACATCAACCCACCAACACAAATAACATATAATAGAAGAAGAGGTTGAGTAATCACCACCACGTATCCGCTATACTAACAACACACATAACATATAATAGAAGTAGAGGTTGAGTAATCACCACCATGTATCCGCTATTTTAAAAACACACATAACATATAATAGAAGTAGAGGTTGAGTAATCACCACCATGTATCCGCTTTTTCAACAACACACATAACATATAATAGAAGTAGAGGTTGAGTCATCACCACCATGTATCTGCTTTTTCAACAACACAAATAACATACAATAAAAGAGGCTGTGAAATGTGCGTCAACGTATATACCATCGACAGGAATAATAAAAATAGATGTGAAGTATACGTCAACGTGTATACATCAACCCGATAATACGAATAACATATAGTAAAAGTATATGTTGAATATACTTCAACGAGTATACATCAACCTAATGACACAAATAATATAGATTAAAAATATGTGTTGAGTATACGTAAAGGTGTAAACAGCAACCGTCACATATACCAAATGGTAAAAGTAGATGGGGAGTATATCCTAACGTGTATACAGCATTCCAGCGACACAAATAGTTTATAGTAAATGTAGATGCGGAGTATACGTCAACGTGCAAACAGCAACCCAACGACACAGATACTATATGATAAAGTAGATGCGTAGTATACGTCAACTTGTATACACCAACCCAACGACACGAATAATATGGTATAAACGTAGATTTTATATTGAGTTAAACTAAAATAGCCATGTAAGAATACAAATAATAAAAAGAATGTAAAATTTTCTAATTTTATTTTCAATTGAGATTTAATATGATACTGAAATGAATCTAGGATTCAACAATAACAAAACCTCATATAAAACTCTTCAAGTAGATACACTTGACAACATTTGTATCATAATTTCGGTGGTGTTACAAGCAAACCATTAACGATTTTTTTTGTTTTATTTTCGTAAATGAATAAAATTAGATATGTCAGATAGGGGGTAAAGGTCAAGGAATCAACCAACTTGACAGAAAATAAACAAAGGTCAACTAGAGGGCAACATACAGTCTTCAACAATAAGTGAACTAGAGGACAACATACAGTCTTCAACCATAAGTCAGCTAGAGGGCAACATACAGTCTTCAACAATAAGTCAACCAGAGGACAACATACAGTCTTCAACCATAAGTCAACTAAAGGTCAACATACAGTCTTCAACAATAAGTCAACTAGAGGACAACATACAGTCTTCAACCATAAGTCAACTAGAGGACAACATATAGTCTTCAACCATAAGTCAACTAGAGGACAACATACAGTCTTCAACCATAAGTCAGCTAGAGGACAACATACAGTATTCAACCATATGTCAACTAGAGAACAACATACGGTCTTCAACAATAAGTCAACTAGAGGTCAACATACAGTCTTCACCAATAAGTCAACTAAAGGGCAACATACAGTCTTCAACAATAAGTCAACTAGAGGACAACATACTGTATTCAACCATATGTCAACTAGAGAACAACATACGGTCTTCAACAATAAGTCAACTAGAGGACAACATACAGTCTTCAACAATAAGTCAACTAGAGGACAACATACAGTCTTCAACAATAAGTCAACTAGAGGACAACATACTGTATTCAACCATATGTCAACTAGAGAACAACATACGGTCTTCAACAATAAGTCAACTAGAGGTCAACATACAGTCTTCACCAATAAGTCAACTAAAGGGCAACATACAGTCTTCAACAATAAGTCAACTAGAGGACAACATACTGTATTCAACCATATGTCAACTAGAGAACAACATACGGTCTTCAACAATAAGTCAACTAGAGGACAACATACAGTCTTCAACAATAAGTCAACTAGAGGACAACATACAGTCTTCAACAATAAGTCAACTAGAGGACAACATACAGTCTTCAACAATAAGTCAACTAGAGGACAACATACAGTCTTCAACATTAAGTCAACTAGAGGACAACATACAGTGTTTAACTATAAGTCAACTAGAGGCTAACATACAGTCTTCAACTATAAGTCAACTAGAGGGCAACATACAGTCTTCAACAATAAGTCAACCAGAGGCTTACATACAGTCTTCAACCATAAGTCAACTAGAGGCTAACATAAGTTTTCAACAATAAGTCAACTAGAGGACAACATACAGTCTTCAACAATAAGTCAACCAGAGGGCAACATACAGTTTTCAACAATAAGTCAACTAGAGGCTAACATACAGTCTTCAACAATAAGTCAACTAGAGGACAAATCTATAAACATACCCGGATTACTTACTTTTCTAATCGTAATTGAAAACAATCTTTTTTTTTTTTAGTTTTTGTTATTTGGACCAAACAAATTGTTCTCAATATCCTTGAAAAGCATTTGTCATTGGGCGTTAGATATGGACCAATTAATCGGTTTGAAATTATTATCTTGTTATGATAGTTGGACAAATTTAACTTTATATTGTAGATTAACACGTCTATCTTTTATCAAATTTATTCATGACAAAAAAAATGTTGACACTCCTTCTAATGTGCTATGTAGCTGATTGATTAGATGGACTTTCATTGGCAAATATTACACTCATAGTTACGACTACTAGAACATGTTAAAGTTGATATGATAATAAATACTTCTTTATACAAATGTAACCATATATATCAGAATTTGGTGACATGACATGATTGCTAATAAGATAACTATCCTTAAGAGACGATATGACGTGGATATAAGCAACCATAAGCCAACTTACGGCCTTTGATAATGAGCAAAACAAATACTGTATAGTAAATTATAAAAAAACACACAATGTATAACAATTCAAGCGAGAAAACATTTACCATGATTTTTGAGAGAAGAATAAACGAAAAACAAATACAACAGACAGCAATCAACAACTATTACAAAATAACAAACTCCTGGCTTTGAACAGGAATATAAATAATGTGGTGGGGTTATACATGTTAACATGCTTACCAGCGCCCCACCCTCACCGAATCAGAGAGCTGTAACAGCACAGATAGTGTACAGAAATGAGACATATTTTTACAAAATATTATCAAGCAGATAAAGCACTATGCTGATTAAAACATATAAAAAGGCGACTTACTTATGTCGTAACTAAAGTTTCGGCAAAGTCGATATCAAATGGTTATATAAGATAATAATTGTCTTACATGTACAACAATTCTAATACAATTTATAATTCTAAATATCTATCATTAAGATAAATTCTGAAAATCTGTGTATCTCTGACATATTGATAACCTGTCACGATAAATTTGCGTAACTTCCTTTCTTAGTTCTTGCCATAGATAGTCAACATTCTGTCATCTTTGGAACACGGATAATTAATTTTTAATTAACACGTGTGACACAAGTTTCTGATTGTCATCAGATTGCGGATTGTTTAGCTTGTCATATATTAGTTGATGCATTTAAGCAATGAAAACTATTTCGATTGGCGATATTCAAAAATATATTAAAATCGTTTCTTGAAATTTTATTTCCAAGAAATATGCTTTATCTATTTCTTATCGGGGATGGGTATAACAATTTCAATAAGTATAAATGATGAGAAAAACATCCTGTTAAAAGTTATCTCCCAGTTGTTACGATATTATAGAACTTGCATTTTCTATAATGATTTACATGATATAGGGTTGTTGCTTACAAGAAAGCTATTGGACAAAGAGTTCCATGTGGAGAAGTTAAAGTCATCCCTTCGAATCCTTCAGGGACGCCATCATGATTTGGTTGACCGGTATGGAATATCTATTTCACAGATGACGACGGATGTGTTCAAATTGTCATAACGGCATTCAAATTCTCTTTTCTTCGAAGGTGACCTACCGAATTAGAGTTATCACCGGGTTTGTACTTACATAAGCAACATGACGGGTGCCATATGTTGAGCAGGATCTGCTTATCCTTCCAAAGTATTTGAAAAATACTCATTAATTGAAGACAAACTGACGTCATCATGTCTAAAAACCGAAAAACCACCAAGAGACAATAACTGTCTACAACATAGCAACACGAACTCCAAAAAAACCGAACGGGTATGCATATCATGCTCCATATGTAGAAGGAAATGTGTTATTCGTGTAAGTACAGATTGGTGGTAATTCTCATTCGGATATGTAACAGTCGGAGAAATTAGATGGCGTTTGTTAAACATTTTGCTCATGTAACTACAGATTCGGTGATTTTTCATTCGAGCAAAACGGATGGTGTTTTTAAATGTGTTGCTTTTGTAAGTTGTAAGTACAGATTCGGTGATAAGTTTAATTCGGCGATGTCACATTTGAGGAAAATTGATGGTGTTTGTTAAATTTTCAAAGGGATGACATTTAAGTCAAAATTTAAGTACACACATGTACAAAATACATTTATAAAGTTTTATACTATCTTTTATATGGTTCAGCTTACATATTTTACAAGTGTCATAAAGCACAGACATATATAAAATAGATAGCAGATATATATATCTATATATATTTCTGTAATTTTATAAGTTGAAATGCTTTAAACACATTACAATAAAACAAAGAGTATGGTAAAATGTGATATGATACAAAGAGCATTGATATTTATCGTTTATATTTCATAAAAAAGTATGAAGTGATAACTGAATAAATACTTACAGTAAGAATTTCCCGAATTTACCAATATCGCAGAGAAGCTTTTGACTATTAATGTTATGTTGGAATAAACAAAAACAACAAGAATTGGGAAATTATTTAAAAATCAGTAGATGGGTGAATATACCATTACAAAAATTGTTGGACATTCCATTTCTATGTAGAAACATTCAAGCAGCGCCAGCATACGAAGTATATATCTCCCATTTGATACGATATTCCAGGGCTTGTATTTCCTATGATGATTTCTTTATAGAGGGTTGCAGCTATTAAACCAAGAGTTCCAAGTGGTGAAGTTGAAGTCATTCCTTCGTAAGTTGTACCGACACCAATACGCGTTGGTTGACCGTTATGGAATATCCGTTTCACAGATGATAACGGATATGTTCCTAATGTCATGACTACAATCCAGTACTCCTTTCCCGAATGTGACCTACTGAATTAGATTTACTACCGTTTTTGTAATAACATGAGCAACACGACGTGTGCCACATGTGGAGGAGGACCTTTTTACCCTTTCGCAGCACATGAGATCACCCCCAGTTTTTGGTGGGGTTCGTGTTGCTCAGTCTTTAGTTTTCTATGTTGTGTTTTGTGTACTATTGTTTGTCTATTGGTCTTTTTCTTTTTTAGCCATGGCGTTGTCTGTTTATTTTCGACATATGAGTTTGAATGACCATCTGGTATCTTTCGTCCTTCTTTTGGAAACATGACTGAAGTAGCAGCTATGAGTTAACGAGACATTTATACCACAGCGGACGCAAAACAGACATTATAACTTTAATTCATGCTGATATTCAAAGCACATTAGTGTAGCATAATTCTGGTCAGAAAAGTTTAATTTATATATATAAGTATAGTACCGTTTCTATTGAGCAACAGAAAAACATGTAGTCTGTCCTAAGTTATGTACACAGTCAGCCTTATCAGATTAAATTTTTGTAACAATGATATTTCACATCAAATTCCAGATGAAAATTATAGGTATCATACAGATTGAGATTTGAATATCGCTTGCTATAAACCCGAGTTATTATAGTTTTGAATTGCAAAATGATAATAAACGAGTCTTTGGCCAGTTTATTATCATTATTTAGATTAAATAACGGTAGTTGATATCAACAATCAAGATCCATTGCTTAAGAGTTGTTCAACATATTTTTCTTATGGTAAACATTCTCTTTGAGTCAAACTGGAATTCCTCGAATTGTATTCATTTAATTATAACCTAAACAGTATGAAGTCTAAATTCCACCTACGACTCCTAACGTTAACATCAGACGATCTTAAGTATTTTTAAGCGTCAGAACTGAAACAAATTTGACTAAAAATAGATTTCAGGTGAAATGTGAGTGTTGTACATGTTACTGCAGAAATCACAAACTTCCGTCGCCATGGAGAAGAAGTAGGTCGTTTAAACCTTTGACAATCATCATTCACCTAACAAATAGTCATTGGAAATGTTGCAATTGAGCTTCAAATTGCTGGGTAGGCCAACCAAATTAACGCATTTTTCGAATAACTTATTATTAAGTGTATTAATCCCAACGAATAGTTTATCTGGGGTTGTTTGATTCTTTCAATAAAATTGAGAATGGAACATATAACATCCTTAAAATTCTATCAATATCACATGTCTTATATTTTTCAGTATTAGGTCACGGTCGATTACAATACATCTCCAGAAACCAGCTTTGTGCGCTTAAAATCATATCTTCAATTAAATACTATGGTTGTGCGATCTCTAAGGTTTTGTGATAGGAAGAGTATGACATACGAAAAAATAGCGGTTCATTAACAGAGACTCACATTCAAGAACTAGCCACTGTTTGTCTTACTGCCGGAACATTTTACCAGGTGATTCCTTCAAGTCAAACAATCCTTGCGATTTTATTTATGAATGGAATCTTGATTTATAAAAGTAAATATCCCTTGTTAAAATTTCATTTGTATACAGCATGGACTTGTTTAATCTGTTAGGGAGAGGGGGCGTAAATAAAAAAAAAGCACTTCCAACAACAACTAACCTGGGTATGCATCGGAAATGATACAAAAGAAAGATAAAGACAAATGTTTGATTACACACTCAAACTTTTGAAAATAAATCATCCACTACAAACTACACTACTACATTGAAAAGTACAAAACGTAAGTTGCAATTTAAAGTAAAAGAAGTTCATCCCACATATTTTGTAGGAACGTCTGGTGTATTCAAATAGAATATTTATTTGGTAAACAGTTGCATAAGCATTGCATAACTTGTGTATAAAAAGACATCAACATAATTTTCTAACAATTAACATCCCACTATCCGTGGAATGTGATTTCCCGATGTCAGAATTTCAAAATCTAGTCATACAGCTACTATATCTGTTCTGAATCCTTTGTAAGAGATAAAATGTTGATCGTTACTACCATAACAAATGCAACCTTGATTGCAGATTTACTTTGCTAAAAATTTTAAAATATCTACTATTGATTTTTATGTTCCAATAAACATTTTTGTTGAATGATACATGTTACAAGTGTATTTGTAGACATTTTGGTCCCCTTACGCGAAATAACTTGTAAAGGATTTTATAAGTATATAGCTTGACAATTCTCTGCACATTTTACTCAAGGATAATATCTGTATCCCCTCACTTCATTGGAAATTAGCCTCCTTAATGTCATAATTTCAACTTAAAATAATATTTCAAAAACTAAATTCAGGTATATTCATTCACATCAATGACATGTTTTTAAGCCAGGTTAATTTCAATCTCAACTTACAATGTACTTACATGATGAATTGAAATGCTAACTTGTTGAACTTTGGCATGTTTAAGTGCTTAGAACATACAAAACGGCGATGTCAATTTTAGAGGAAGGTTCAAGATGAAGTCTTCATAATTGGATAACGGGTACGAATTTCACGTTGTTTGGTGATTATATAAAAAAAGATATTCTTGATATTAATGATAAAACGATACTGTAACAGATGTACCAAATAAGTAGCTAAACACCATTTGACACTTTCAAAATAAAAAAAAAAAAAAAAAAAAACAATATACCACGACATTGGCTCATACTACATAAACAAGTGACCACCGTCACACTGTCCCTCATCATAATTTACCACAATGCATAATGCGACGTGATGCATGGAATTGAATAAGCCTAATATATTTTATAAAATTTAGGCCCCTCTACCAAGAAATTTGTTTTGCATGCACACGTATAAAGATTGAGGTTTTTATACAACGCAATCATAGCGTTGTTTTCAATTTAGACTTGTTTATAATTTTTCGTTTGGGTTTGTATTATATTTGTCTTCAAGTTTATATAATCCGTTCATCCTATTTCGACTCTTCCTAAATTGAGGTAAATTAAATGGCCTTCCAAATACCGTTTCGATTCCTAACATCACCGAAGAAACATTAATTGTCGAAATCAAGATATGGTGTATTAATGTTTGCACCTCATGTTTGCAGGATACCATCTTTTCCGCAAGTTAATTTGCTTCTGTTTGGTATTAAATCAATTATTAAGATCCATTTTGTTACATCTGGTGATCCGTTTATTTGACAATTGCCATGGCAGTCAGCAGTGTTCAAGAACATTCGTTGTTCGACCTGCTAGTCAAATGCGTTTTGTTAAAATATACTTTTTCACTTTTTTGGTCTTTTGGAAAATGTTGTTTGTGCTGTATTTAGACCCCTCTACAAAGAAATTGTTTTGTATGCACACGTATAAAAAATGCGGTTTTTATCCAACGCAATCATAGGTTTGAACGTTGTTTTCAATTTAGACTTGTTTATATTTTTTCGTTTGGGCTTGTATTATATTTGCCTTCGGGTTTATATTATCCGTTCATCCTATTTTGACTCTTCAAAATTCAAGAGTCTATCCTAAATTGAGGTAAATTATATGGCCTTCCAAATACCGTTTCGATTCCTAACATCACTGGTCAGACATTAATTGTCGAAATCCGGATATGGTGTACTAAATTTTGCACCTCATGTTTGCGGTATACCATCCTTTCCGCAAGTTTATTGTTTTCTGCATAAAATTAATTGACTTGTAAATCAGAAAATTTACTCTTTTGTATAACATGTGTCAACTGTACAGAAAACTACATACGTCAAACGGGAAATAGTGTGAATGAACGGGTCAGGATCCATTAACAGCAAATACGGCAACCCGAGTACAGACAAATGTCGTTGAGCGAACATTTAGACATGTGTGCGAGAGGTTCCCATTCTTCAAATGTACGGTACCAACAGAAGAATACCGTAAAGAAATAGAAAGAAAGTTCATAAAATTGTTTGACGCCAAGTTAAATTTATAACAGTTGCATGTACAATGACGATGCGTCCTAATACTAATGTGCTCACAATAACGACGTTCATAGTCTTGAAAAGTCCCAAGATGGGTGAAAGCGCTGCACAATGCTGCTTTAAAAGCTCTTTTTGTGTATTTAATTTTAATATATAATTCCGTGCACCGCTTAAAAAGAAACGTTTTTGTATATAAAATTGAGAATGGAAATGGGGAATATGTCAAAGAGACAACAACCCGACCAAAGAGCAGAAAACAGCCGAAGGCCACCAATGGGTCTTCAACACAGCGAGAAAATCCCGCACACGGAGGCGTGCTTCAGCTGGCC
>CM029604.1:612026-848861 GCA_017311375.1 Mytilus coruscus
ACCAAAGACACACAGGTTTACAAAACACAAAATAGACAACTAATGTCTAAAGACTGAGCAACACAAAACCAAACAAAATCCGAGGTGTGATCTCAGGTGCTCCGGAAGGGTAAGCAGTTTTTTTTCATATTATTTGTAACATTTAAAATTCTTCAAAAAGAGTCAGTCAGAAGCAATTGAAGTATATATTAAATAAAGAAAAACATCAAAACCAAAGCGTCATTCCAGAAGAACAATAATGCAAAGACAAAGCAGAGGACAACAAAAAGGAATCATGGCAAACAAGGGATCAATTAACACTAATAAATAGAGACCTGATTAGACTTACAAGACATGATTATAACATGTATAACATCTTATATGGGGTATATGATGCCATAAATGCTTTATACGACTCCTACGGATACGATTAGATACATGTACCAGTGTTTTACTTTTTTTGGCAAATATAAAAATGTATATCCCCCAAAAAAATCAAAGACACTATTGTCTGTCAATTATCTGTCATAGCAAAACAGATAAAGTACAGGGAAAGAATCTATTCCTTTGCTAAGATCAATGGAACAGTTTCGATTACGATCATTTCGACATTGTATACCAAGTGATCTATACTGTTTTATAGTTAATTATCAATAATAAATTGTATGTGCAGAAAACGTACAATTTCATTATTCTGTTAATCATTTATTTCTGTAATCAGTTTTTGTTTTACCTTATTCTTTACTTTTTACACAATTATTCTTTATATTTTAGCACCCCATTATTCTCTTTTCTTTATATTTAAGCCCCTTATTTTTCTCTATTTTTTGTGTCATTATATTCTTTATTCTGTAAACCCCATTCAATGTACACATCGTAGGACAGTCCTAAGTTCATCCTAAATCATGTCTTCGGACCGATCTCAGGACAAATTTGATAAATAGGCACACGAGGCTGTGGATGGTTGTTTACAGAATAGAGAACCATGAGCAAAAAATATAAAGAATACAAAAAAAATGGACCAACAAAATAGAGAATAATGAGATGGTTTGGATAAAAGTATAAAGAATAGAGAAAAACTGCCTAAAAAATAAAGAATACAGAAGTGAGGGACCCCCATCCAGACCCTCGCCCATGCTGGAGCATAATATTTTTGTCAAGATGAATATTCATAAGACAACTAAATCAATTAAAAAAAAATCTGTGGAAAGAAGATTCTAGTAAGGCATAAAGGCTGTGTCCAAGGTAACAGTTTTGGGGAAAAACAATTTGAAAAAAAATCATTTTATTTTTGAAAGGTTGCACCGTTAGATATTAACAAAACATATAGTTGCCATTAATAACACAATTCAATTCACAATTCTGGACCTCAATAGTATATTAGTTGTTTAATAAAAAGAAAAATGATATATATTCAATATTAAACATATTATATACTTATGATCAACGGTACATGAAATGTGTTTGTAAATTATGTATCAAAGATGAATGATTATTGTTTCATAAGATGTATTTTTATTTTAAATGAAAAGAAAAAAATCTGCATAAATTAACAAAAGCATATGTGGTTTTAATCGTAAAATCAGTCCTTTTTATCCATCAATTGATAAATTAATAATTTAGGTGAACATTATCAGTGAAACGATCAGCAAAGTTAAAAAAACTCAAATCTAAGCAAACTGCGATAAAATGTATGTGTGTTTAGTACACCTTATTGTTCAGGGGCCAGCTGAAGCCCGCCTCCGGGTGCGGGATTTTCTCGCTGCGTTGAAGACCGATTGGTGACCTTGGTCTGTTTCTTTGGTCGGTTTGTTGTCTCTTTCCCAGTTTTATTCTCAATTATATTGTTCTCAATGACATCGTTTTTACAAATGTAACAGTATAAGGTGCATTTTGAATACAAGAAATGTAACAATGATTTTTTTTGGGGGGCAGGGTTTGATAATTTCTTCTGTTTGAAAATGTAAACTAAAAACTTTAAACTGTGAACGTGATTTAATGAAAATATTGAAAAGTTCGGTTTACCAATGGTAACGTTACGCGACGTCGTTCTCGTAAATTTTGATCTTCTTTTCGTACAAAATTTCAGAACTTTGCACTTTTTACACAGATAACATTCTGATTTTAACTATTTATTATCTTTAAATGGACACTGCTACTTTTTCTTGTTTAGCCATGGCGTTGTCAGTTTATTTTCGACTTATGAGTTTGAATGTCCCTTTGGTATCCTTCGCCACTCTTTTACTAATATATAGGAAGCATGGGATGCCTCTATATGCATAATACACTCGTTCTATCAAAGAAATGTATCTGGTTCTAGGTTCCATTTATAAAAAGATGCACCGGTTATCTTGTCTTATATACATACATTTTTTGAGTAATGATCAAATTTATTTTACGACTTAATATGACGCTGGACATTTTTTGAACAAGCCATGAGGATCCGGATGGGGTTTACAGAATAATAGGTAAAAAATATAAAAATCGACCAAAAAATACAGAATAGAGAATAACGAGGTGCTAAAAAATACAGAATAGAGAATAACGAGGTGCTAAAAAATACAGAATAGAGAATAACGAGGTGCTAAAAAATACAGAATAGAGAATAACGAGGTGCTAAAAAATACAGAATAGAGAATTAACGAGGTGCTAAAAAATACAGAATAGAGAATTAACGAGGTGCTAAAAAATACAGAATAGAGAATAACGAGGTGCTAAAAAATACAGAATAGAGAATAACGAGGTGCTAAAAAATACAGAATAGAGAATAACGAGGTGCTAAAAAATACAGAATAGAGAATAACGAGGTGCTAAAAATACAGAATAGAGAATAACGAGGTGCTAAAAATACAGAATAGAGAATAACGAGGTGCTAAAAATAAAGAATAGAGAATAACGAGGTGCTAAAAATAAAGAATAGAGAATTAACGAGGTGCTAAAAATAAAGAATAGAGTATAACGAGGTGCTAAAAATAAAGAATAGAGAATTTACGAGGTGCTAAAAATACAGAATAGAGAATAACGAGGTGCTAAAAATACAGAATAGAGAATAACGAGGTGCTAAAAATAAAGAATAGAGAATTAACGAGGTGCTAAAAATACAGAATAGAGAATAACGAGGTGCTAAAAATACAGAATAGAGAATAACGAGGTGCTAAAAATACAGTATAGAGAATAACGAGGTGCTAAAAATACAGAATAGAGATTAAAGGCCGTATGATTGCCTATAATTGCTTACATACACTTCATTTGAACTTGGGTGGATAGTTGTCTCATCGGCACTCCTTATTATTATATAAAAAAAGAATAAAGAATAGTCAGAGAAATGGCATAGAAAATTAAAGAATACAGATTTGAAGGACTCCCCATCAAGACCCTCAGCCATTGCGCAAACTAACGCATTGAAACGGCATGCTTTTTTTCACGAGATACGCGTGTGGCACTGTTTCAACAAATGACAACTAAACTAGTTGTTAGTTTCTGTGTCAGTTGGTCTCTTGTGGAGAGTTGTCTCATACCACATCTTCTTATTTTTATATAAACGCACAACAACGCTGTTCATTTGTATCAAAAATGAAAAAAAAACTTTTGCACTATATTATTTTCTTTTAACCGACAATTTAAACAATTTTAAGATCACCACATGGTTACAAAATTTGATGGAAGTAAAATGTTTCGTAATATTTATATCTTTAATGTACGCTTTCTAAAAAAATTATCGAAAATTAGCAAAAAAAGAATGATTTTGATGTTGGAAATTTTTAGGTTCTGTCTCATTTTATATAGAATTACCGGTACATGTAATGACAGGGTCAAGTTATACCTCAATAAACGGACAAGAAAGAGTGTTGGACTGATTCATTGACGACAGTTTATTTATAAACCAGTATAATGCTATTCTAGTAATTTGCTATGGGTATTCTAGAGAACTCGACCTTCAGGGAGTAATACAAACATTATGAAACCTTGATATATGTAGGCCGTAACATAATATGATGAATTAGATAATATAATATTGGCTGTCATATGTCCGAGTGTTGCTAGCTTTGGCCGCTATTATGAGATCAAAGCAGTCAGCTAATGACGAAAAAGTCTTTACAAAAAGGTGCACACATAAAGCCAATAGTTGTACATTTTAAGATTTATTCGTACGTGGAAAAAGGAGTGTGCGGCTCTTTTCACAAAAAGTCTTAAGAGTAAAAATACTCGTAACTCATACATATTTCAAAACAATCAAATTATTCAAGTTTGCTTGACACACCGATAAATGTGAATCAATGGGGATAATAGTAAATGGTTATACGCAAGCGAGACCGTAATATATCGACAAAGATAAAAAAGAAAAAAGTCAGACGCAATCGAGATATCAAGAAACGTCCTCCAACAATGTACACATGTCTAAATGATAAATACCAGGCTATTAACCGACCAACAAAGTTATGAATAAATGTTACAGAGACTGTCAAAGATCTGTCATGGACACCAAATTTCGAAAATGACAAAAATATTAAGATATAACAGTTCACTTCCTTACTTCATTTTGCATGGGTTAAGCACATAATCGTGTAGCGATGTGAAACGAATTTGTGAAATCTGTAACCTCCATTTTTTGTGAATTAACGAAGATGTGGGGTACATATAAGACAGCAACCAAACGACAAAAAAAGACGACTAGGGGTAAACATATGGTTTTTAACTTGTAAACTGATAAGTGATTTGCAAATAACAACAATTTACTGGTTTCATTAAAAATTTTATGCAAACAACGTTTTTCTTTGTTTAGTACGATCAAATATGTCAACAATTTCTTTCAAATCAATTTCAAAATCAGCATGATGTGCAACAGTGCAAGAGAAAATAGCCGTGTTTGTCCCATTGTAGATCTAAGATAGGTTTTAACACGTTTCAGCACGCTGAGAGATCAATCAGCTATCACAGTTGTTGATGGCATTGTAAGAAGTATTCGAAGAATACAGTACACATTAGGATACAGTTCTTTGTCGTCATTTACAATGTTTCACATAGTTGATCTTGTTTCTTTCAGTGATAAATATTCGAACGAGCAACCCATCTTTGGGTCTTGAGAAGAAACTGCTCTTCCGGTTGGAGATCTGGCTCATAGGCTCGATATATACGCAACAAATCTTCGCGTTTTAACTATGCAACAATCGCTGGAATTATAGTAGCTGGGCGGGAAACCTTTCCTCTTAATTAACCAATCGATCTCTTAACTCCGTTCAGAGGATGGTATAAGAACTGATAAAACTGTAGCCTGGCATCCTGACCCAATCTAATACTTCGTCGATAGGGCCAGGCGTAATACAATCCACGTGACCAACTATCAGCACTGAACAGGACTGAATTACTACGCATGTGCATGTTCTAAAAGCAAGGAATATATCGATCAGATCGTTAATTAACAGTTGATTCACGATGTTAATCAATAACGTTTGAATAATATATGCTCATTTTTTCGAAATTTGCATTTAATATGAAATGACAAATAATTTTCAATGAATTCGTGACAAAATAAATATTTCCCGCCATGTGTCAAGAAATGATGCTATCCCACGATGCATCATTCTAATATCCAATTGACGAAACCATGTCGTTGTATTCCGCCTGGCTCTACTGGAATGGCATCCCAGTTACAGGATACAAGTCCATAAACACGAATGAAGTCCTTTAATAAATCTACCATCTTTTAAATGGGATATTGTACCGAGATGAAAATCATGTAAAGATGCTTAAAATTGTATTATATCTTGAGGGTATTCATTAAACTTTCAACTTCTGTTAGGTTTTAAGTGATTCTGAAATGTATAGGACGGATGATTGTCTGAGTAAATGGTCCAAATTTTATTTTCGATTTTAACCAGGAAGTAAATAAATAAACCCTATTAATACTCAAAACAGTATTTCTCTCCTAAATGCCGGTCATGACCCCCGCAACAAAGAATTCTCCAAGAAACCATGAAGGAGTCTACTAGTACGAAAAATTAACTGCAATTGTGCAGTCTAATATAGGGAATAAAAAATCTGCCCCTCAATTAGGATAAAATTGCATTAAAGTAATGGGGGAAATAATTGGGTCCCCGTTCCTACTGTCGAGCAGTGAGCCAGGATCCCATGCTAATAAAACTGATGGTAAAATGCGAAAATGTCTGTGTATTCTTATCAGTTTCGATAAATAACTTGTGTTTATCGATACTCTCTCCCCACGCTTTTTCTCCATCATTCTTTAATAACAAAACCAACATTTTTTTGTAAACTTTTTTGTTTGTGCAAGCGAGTGCGTCGGTGCGTCAATACTAGCTACGTTACTGTTGAATAATGTTAAATATAGATATACGTTCGTAAAATATAATAAATTCACTTTTTATGTTCTATAATTTTGTAAAATTATTACATGTTGAATTGCTGGCTACTATATTTTTGTCTTAGAATTTCAAATCTTTCAGTATTACGGAATTTCGAAAATAGCGGATAGACTTCGAATTGACTTCAGAATAAACTTCACAATTAACTAGTCGTGACTATGATTATGTTATCTTTAATCCCGCTTTATCGAAATCTATTCATCAGTTATTATTTTCTTCGTTCTAATTTTGATGGTTGGTTCTTGTTGTTACGTCTTACGCAGTAAAAACAGAACATATTGGTTTTAATAGGAGCGGGTTTAAACGTTTTAATGGTACCAAACCTTCACCCTTTTTCTGAAACAATAGTGTAACATCACAACATAGAAAGACACACTATAAAATATCAACTGAAATAGCTTAACTCAATCAAAGGACATAGTAACACCATTGAACATACACTGAACAAATAAATTTGACCTATGATACAATGTAAATTCAAAATAAATAGACTAAGGGAAGAATAATAAAAGTAACATGTTATATCGGTATGAAATGTTAAACAATTTAAGAAAAACAATATGCTCGAACAAAAATATCAGCCATTTGCAATAACTTTAAACACAGGTAAATAAAATAATTTTGTTGTTAGGTATACGTATACAGTTACAATAGAGAAAGGAAAGATTTTAACAAAATAAATAATTATGATGTTCATAGTACGAAGTGGAAATTTATATTAGTACCAAACACTTATCAAAGCTGGTATATAGACCAGATATTACCCTGAATAACATTAAATAACAAAAAAAAGCATTACAATTAGTATCAACAGGTCAAATAAACAAGAAAGTACGATTTGAGAGTACTCGAAGTTACTGACAGCTAGTTAAAAGCCAAAACAATTAATAATAAAAAATCATGCATCAGAGACTAAAATCAACTAAAACACATCCCAGGGATTTAGTATTTTAACGTCATGGACAGTCAAAGAAGACATGACTAGTGCAATGCCAAAATAAATGTATCGACAGACAGTAGGATAGTTAGGAGTTTAACCTCTTTATAGATCAAAATGAACGTGGGTGTGTCTTTAAACATCCCGTTTGAAAAGAATACAAATGTAGTTATGTTTTAATTTGCTGATGACAAAATCGATATTAGTGCCAATGTAAACTATATTCAAAGATCTAATTACAACATTGGTAAGATAACCTGAACTAATAAGTTTATTTAAAGGTTCGATGAGTTTACACGGATCATAAAGTGATTTCCGCGCTTTAAGTACAATATTATCGTAAAATTTAGGATGTGAAATACCGTTTTAATCAGTTTTCTACAGGTACAGCCAAATTTACTAATCAAATCTTTGTATCTATGAAAGAACTTAGCAAAAGTTTTACGTAATTTATGGTAACGAAATCCTGACTTAATAATTTACTAGTGATGCATTGATTACGTTCGTTAAAATCTATGACATCACTACACACACGGGCATAACGAACGAGTTGGGATATATACATACCGTATGATGGAGCCAAAGGAACATCGCCGTCTAAAAAGGAAAATTAACAATAGGGAATGAAAATCGTCTCTTTTGTCGTAAATTTTCGTATGGAGTTTTCCTTTAGAGATTGAAATGTCCAAGTCCAGAAAAGGACAACTACGGCTGTTTATGTTAGATTTAGTTAAAGTAAGTTCTATTGGGTAAATTTCGGTAGTATATTTAGAGAACTCTGGATTATTTAACGAAAAATATCATCTAGATAACGGAAGGTATTGTTGAATGTATCAACCAAATGTAACAATGACGTGTCTTTACTGAGTTTGGTCATAAACTGAGATTCATAGCAATACAGGAATAAATCTGCTATTAAAGGGCGCAGTTAGTGCCCATAGGAATACCTACTACTTGTCGATACACTTTATCGCCGAAACGTACATATATGTTGTCCAGGAGAAAATTTAAAGCTTCAATCATATCTTCACATTTCCAGTAAGTGTATCTAGCATACTTTCCTTTTCGTTACAGTAAAAGGATTTAAACGAGTTACAGCAAATAAATGTGTAATGAGATTTTCAAAAGACCATTTAATTAAATATGAAAAGTTTTTCTTGATAAGATTGTGTGGAAGTGTAGTAGAGAGTAGAAAAATCATAACTGTCAACAGAATTAAAAGGAACATCAAAAGCATGTATTTTATCTAAAACCTCTAAAGAATTTTAACACCCAAAATAATTAATACCATTATTTTCATAAGCTTTATTACAAAAGTTAATAACAAGTTCTTTGATAGTAGTAAGGAGGTAGTTAGAAGAACTGATAGATTGGTAGTAGAACACTTACTAGATGCGGAGATGAAACGGAATTTAAATGGTTTTTTGTGCAATTTAGGTAACCAATACATAGTAGGGACTTTCAAATGTTCGGAAGAGGCTTTAAGCTGGGTAGTGGCAGTGATATGCTTGTTTACAATTTGACTCTCTGTGGAGCGGTCCACTTTTTTCGAATGTAGATCAGGTTTTTTCGAGTGATATTACACTCGATCAGATCAATTTACTGCTATTTCGCGTATATAATAGTTTTATTCGTGACTGTTCATCTTATTCTGAATAATAAACAGGTTTTGAGCACAAACGACGCAAAATTTCCTTGTAGTTCACTTATAATTCAGTGTTTTACATTGTCCGTGTTTTTTCGAGAGCAACTTTTGAAACATCCGCTATTTTTTAAACAAATGGTCCGGGTTTTTCAAAGAAAATGTGAATAAGAGGGAAGGCATTCTTGAGCTTAAAAACGAACTTTTTTCTAGTTTGTAACTGTAATTTAGCGAAGGAAGGGCAATATCATATATTCCTAATAAGTAACAAAACATATTACTATTTTGATCAAATTTAACCCTTTTCAATTTAATGATAGTTTTCTGTTCTGAAATCATTTTACCATAACCTTGCAGTATTAAGATATATTAGATTCTTTCTAAAACTGTCTTTAGAACCGAGAACAGGGGACTCATAATCTTTTCAATATCATTTCATGCTACAATATTTTTTACAGTAAATAATTGTTTATGATTTATATATATTACGGTTTTAAAAATAGGGTTAAGAAAACAAAGGGATAGACGTTATAAATTCAGTAAAATACAATATACCACAAATATTCTACTAAAAAAAAAAAAAATCCCCCAAAAAATTCACTTACGCCGCCAATGTACTATTTCCGATAGACAATAAATTTTGAATTGAATGGAATACCGGTATATAAAAACAATGAAATAAATAACCTATATGCTTTTATATGATCCTTTTGAAATAATAATAAGAAAAATTTGTATGCAATAGCGTACACCTCGTATATTTAATTCATGTCTTCCGTAGATTTACATTTGTAATTGTAATGTCTAGACAGAGATCCGTATTTTTAATTCTTTAAAGCACTGTTAGCTGATAAAAAGGAAGCTATCATAGTGTTTTATTGCTGTGTGACCAAGAATAACATACGCTTGATCTCACTCCTCACCACAGGATTTAGGGTGTATTTTCTGTTAAACCCGCGTAACACACAATGTACGTACGTCTCAATCCAACATTATACTGCTTGATACTTAAGTCTGGGAACACATGATTAATTTATAAGTTGTAACTGGCTTTGAACTACCTTTCAGTTACCGCGAGTACTATATTCTGCCCAAAATACATCAAGTCAATAATTCAGGCAGACCAATTGTTTCCGCCAATGACCACCCTACAGAGAAAATATCAGAATTTATTGACCTTCATCTGAGACCACATGTAGAAAATTTACCATCCTATATACAAGACACAACACACTATCTTAAGAAAATGGAATCCTTGAACCCTCTCCCACCTGAAACGATCCTTGTCTCCCTTGATGTTACCTCCCTCTATACTAACATCCCCCATGACGATGGTATTGAAGCCTGTAGGGAAATCTGGAACTCTCGCAACACCTTACATCCACCAACTGAATGTCTAATCCAGCTTCTAACTTTGGTATTGCAATGCAATAACTTCACATTCAATGGTGAACACTTTCTCCAAGTTAATGGAACAGCAATGGGAACAAAGATGGCCCCGTCTTATGCCAATATTTTTATGTCGAAATTAGAACAGCGAATTCTCAATTCTTCTCTTCATCAACCTCTCTCTTGGTTCCGATTCATTGACGATATTGACATGAAGTGCGATAATACTGAACAAGAACTAAATTTGTTCATTCTACATGCCAACGATGCTCATCCCTCAATAAAATTCACTTATGAAATCTCTGACTCTAAGATCACATTTCTTGACACTACAACGCAAGCAGGAGATGGAAACATATTTACAGATCTGTACTGCAAGCCCACAGACAAACATCAATATCTTTCTCCTTTGAGTTGTCATCCTAAGCATTGCACCAAGAGCATTCCCTACAGCCAGGCCATACGAATAAAACGGATTTGCTCCACCAACGATACTGCAAAAAGACGACTACAAGAACTTCGCGGTCACCTTAAACATCAGGGCTACAAAAGAAAAGACATTGATAAAGGTTTTTCTCGTGCTAACAACATCAGCCGAGATGAACTTTTACAATATAAAGACAAAAAAGTCAACAAGAGGGTGCCTTTTGTGTTGACTTACCATCCCAAATTTGACAACTTATCACACCTAATCCGCGAAAATTGGAAAGAAATCGAAAAACATCCTAAACTATCCAAGATCTTTCCCGAGCCACCTGTACTGGCTTTCCGTAGGCCCAAAAGCCTTAAAGACTTGCTGATGAGAGCTGATTTATCCTGTAAAGCAGGCTCTTCGTCTGTGGGCTCTTGCAAGGGTTGCGGAAACAAACGATGTCTGACTTGCAAATAAATACTAAATACCCAGACTTTAAACAGTCACTCCACTGCTACAGAATACACCATATTTTGCAATGTTAATTGCAAGACAACAAATGCTGTGTATCTTCTACAGTGTAAATGTGGTAAGCAGTATGTTGGCGAGTCAGAACAGCCATTTCACAAACGAATGAACGGCCATCGTAGCGACTACCAATACAAGCCAGACCTCCCCCTCAGTCGACATTTGAGATCCCCTGGCCATACTAAGGCAGATCTCAATCGACTGACCATTACAATCATTGACCACAACACTGCTTGGTCTAGGGAGGATAGACTCACTCGGGAAAGATTTTGGATAAGAAAATTAAAAACTTTGGCACCAAATGGGATAAATGAAAAGATGTAGTTCGAATTCCCGCAGTGCTTTACATTTGGGTTATATTACTTATTACTATAGTCTCTGCTTCTATTTCTTTACCTTACTCAACTCTAAAATTTTTGTAATTATATCAGTTGAAATTGCTTGAGTCTATTCATTTTGGAGGGATGTAAAAGTACCCAGTCACGTTCAACTATTTAACCTTAGTCGAAATTTATTATTATATTTTATAAACTGGCATTTATTTGGGATATTTAAATACGCAGCCTCTGTTGTAATTACTCTACCGTTGTCAATTTGAAATATTTACAAACTTAGATCGATCAGTGCTGTTTATTTGGAATGTTTTTTTACGCAATCGTTCTTATAATATCGTAACTGTCGTCACCTTTTAAATTTTAGAATTGTGCCAGTTCATATCGCACATTACTATTTTTATTTGAAGCATATCTTTGCAGTCTCTGTTGTAAATAGCTATATAACCTATGTCATGTTTAAAATTTTAGAATTGTACAAGCGTCTAAACTATGATGTTCGGTTTAACTGTTTTATTGTATAAATTTCAAGATTGTTATAGTTTAATCAAAGTAGATTGGTAGGATTCATTTGACATCATAATCATACTGATGAAGGATATCTGATATCCGAAATATTTATAAATAATTACATTTATAGTTTCCTTTTTTTGTTATTGGTGTTGTTTTGTACACTTTTTAGGCGTTTATATATATATATATATATATATATATATATATATATATATAACAATATTTTAACAATACTATTAACTTTAACAGTATTGTTAAAATCATTGACACCGAAGAAGGCTATTTGTTAAGCCGAAATATTTGTCAACACGATTTAATAACAACATCTTCGTATAATACCATCTTATATTAGTATCGTTGTGCAAATTTTTAGACTTATATAATTTTTTCCTTATCTGCACAGTATCGTCTATTCTAGACGATCCGGTACATAGTAAATTTGCTGGTTGGTCCTTTTTATAGACTTCTATATATATATATATATATTTATATAAGACCAAAAAGTGAAAAAGTATATTTTAACAAAACGCATTTGACTATCAGGTCGAACAACGGATGTTCTTAAACCCTTCTAACTGTCATTGGCGATTGCCAAATAAACGGATCACCAGATGTAACAAAATGGATCTTAACTATAAAATATACTTTTTCACTGTTTTTGGTCTTTTGTAAAATGTTGTTTGTACTGTATTTAGACCCCTCTACCAAGAAATTTGTTTTGAATGAACACGTATAAAAATTGCGGTTGTTTTTATCCAACGCAATCATAGGTTTGAACGTTGTTTTCAATTTAGACTTGTATATAACGCAAATTTACAGATCTAACATTGTTGGACGAATTATATATACAGAATGTGTTTTCAGCCTTGTATCACCATCACTGGTGATCCGATAGATAAAATCTGTTGTAGAGTCGTCACTGGTTCAGACTACTTATATATATATAAATCTGTGCTCACATTAATGTTGTTTACAACACGAATATTTACTGTATGATATCCATATTTGGTTGAATCGACATCGATATACGTATGTTTGGATCGATACAACATGATTGTGTACCAGGGCGTTGACTTGTTGGATAGTTCCACCATATTTACATGAGCTTGGACAGGTTTGATCTATCCAAATTTACCAATGCCGGTGTCCATGCAATTTATAAGATGTGGCAAACAATAATATATAAAATACTAGTATACGATGCTTTTTACGAATGTACGTGCTACGTACTACAGTGTTATCAAACTGGTAATATGCATTGGTTTCGTGCTTTGAAAAGTACTTTATTTGAACCTTTTCAATGTTTTTTAAACGTAATCGCACTGACATATAACATTTTAAACCATTGTAATTTTATTTAATCACTCGATCAAAACCTGGACCACACTGAAAAAATCCGGACAGCTCTCGGAAAAAGAAGGACATATAGAAATGAATTTATTCTAAAAATGTTCTTCTCAATGCAATAACAAGAATTTTTGTAAAATGTCTGTATATCTAAGGATATATAGATTCGAAATGTACCTTTCCTTTGACATTCGCATTGGTACTTGTATAAAAATAGCTTTATTCTATATTTTGGAATAAAAGCATTGTAAAGCTAAATTAAACTTTTAGAACACAAAATAATGTAGGGGTGATGATTTCTTTTTATCACCAATACTAACTTACTTTTTATGATCTAGTATATTAAGTTTAATCATCTATTTCATGTCTTATAAAAGAGAAGTCTGTTTGTTTACACTTGTGATCATATTCACTCGAAAAATCGTGGTCACACTCGAAAAAACCCCGATCAAATCACTCGAAAAAAAAAAACGATCCCAGCCGGACACTATACCTACTGTGGCATTTTGGTATAGGTCTTGCAATTATGATAATTTTCACTGTTTACAGTTTTTACCTTTCTGCTGAAGATTTTGAAATGAAAAAAAGTCATTTATTGGCAATAAATCCTAACTAGTGTGACACATCGACCATGTTGACTTACTTGCAGATCTGACAGCGTTGTCTAGATAAACATACATTCGTTTGTAATTCAAAGTATTGGAAAACAAGAAGTGTGTGTCTGACAGCGTGGTTTAGCTAAGCATACATTCACTTGTAATTCAAAGATTAGGAAAACAGGACGTAGGTTTCTGACAGATTAGAAAAAGAAAAAGAAAAAAATCACGCCATTTTCAAGTTGCCGATCAAGTATGAGATCTATTAAGTAGCTCCCGGGAAAGTGTGTTAGAAATATTTGAGGGAAGAACAGACTTGATAGTTGTAATATAGCGCCCGTTCCTGATGGAGTTTTGAATACTTTCCAAACCTTCATTGAGATTCAGGAAATTTTAAAATTTGAATAACATTATCATACCTTCATGGAATTTTTCAGAGTTTAGACAGAATCTTGTTCGTAAAGACAGCACCCTGAATAAAATTTTGATTTCTGTTTATTCATTTTCTTTATTTTACTGATAAATGGACTAAGGTATTTGGCAATCAAAATTACAACTTTACACTGAAAGCAGAAATTACAGGCATTTTTGTAGTTTTAATACTAGTTAATTTATGTTTTAAACGAAACTTTGAAATATTTCCCTGCTTATTTTCGCTAAACTATCGAGAAATGATTCAGTAAAATGATGTGTTTGTCCATAATAAAGAATGGCATCATTTCGTTCCCAACTGAAGAATATCAAGATCATCTTTGAGAATGGTTTGAATATGGTTTTATGACCAGCCCGTTTTATTTATAATTGCTGTTATTTTCCTATGAGAATATTATTTCAATGTTTATCTTCCTCTTTTCCTAAACAATAATACATAGCATGGTTTTAAAATGTAGAAAAGTGTTGACAGCCTGTATAGGTTTTGTATTGTTGACTATATATAAACTATACAGTCCTAAAGCCGTAATGACTACCTCTTTGCAAATAATTCTTAGTATAACTAGTTTCCAGCAGCTTTTAATAGAACGCTGTCTATCTCATGAATAGTATCGCAGGCTGGTCTCATGGATGTACACGCGGGCCAAGCTTCTTTCACCGGCTGGCTACAAACAATTGAGGCACACAGGTATATCCTACCGTCGAATGTTACCGTTACAAAATAAGACTTTTTTTAATTGTTTTGCGTTATTTCGCAAACATTTGCGTTAATTCACAAACTTTTGTGTTATTTTGCAAACCTTTCGGTGTTTTTTTTTTTTTTTTGCAAATATTTTGCGATTTTTTTGTCGCCAAATTATCATAATTTCACGAAGATTTAACATCATTTCGCTAACTTTTTCATTATTTATCAAACAGTGTGTCATTTCGCAAACATTTGTATTCATTTGCCAACTTGTAGGTGTTGTTATATTTTCTAGTTTTCGCTGCTCATTGTGTACTAGTAACTTGTTAAACCTTATAGTTCAACAATCAGCGATTTTAAGTGAGCCTGGCCAACATAAAGTAACCCTCGTTTCTATTTACCTAAATACATGCCATACCCTTTAAAATGCAATAACAAAGAAATCGTGTTACTTGTTCCTTATATAAGAATGGGTTTCTTATTTTTGTAAGACAGATGGGTTGTCAGGCAAAAGTTCTATGAATCGAGGGGTGTGGGGGTGTTAATGTCGGAAAATTAGGCTATTATACTACTGTAAGAGATCAGCCAAATTTTATTAACATTTGTATCCTTGTGGAACATATGTAGTTTTCAAGATATCTTCTTGTGTTTGTTTGTTAGGAAGGTCGTACATCTGTTCATTCGTATGTAACTCTTGTATATGGATTCCGCAACAACTCATAAACTGCAACATATTTTAGCCAAACCTTTATCCTATCTTTTTGGAGTACTAGGTAGTTTTGCGTCATATATAAGGGTTTTTGAGTTCCATGTAAAGGCCAAGGTACGATAAGGCCTGTTTTGGCCCCTATTTTCTCATTTTTAAATTTTGTTTTGGAAAGCTACTTATCACGTTAAAATATTCCCTTAGGTTTGAAGTTTGTTTGGATGAACTTCAAAACCATTACTTTCAGAAAATGGGTGAGGTGAGGGGTTAGGGCATAAAAACGCCAAAAGAAGGAAATAGTACGATTTTGGCAATTGTTTCTTAAGATTTAATAGCGTGCGCCTACGTGACCCGGAGAAAATTATGGCGATTTAGACAGCAAAAACAGTTCTCATGACATTGGAATAAAAAAATTCCTGGGTCACGTTGGCGCAGGCACTAAAAAACTAAAAATTAGTTGTACGGAACACCTGCAAAGTGAATAATAATTACAATATTTGAATAATTACAGAAAGTTAACCTCCTCACTTCACCCATTTGCTAAAATTAGTGGTTTTAAGTTCATCCAAACAAACTTCAAACCTCAGGGAATATTTTAACATAATAAGTAGCTTTCCAAAACAGAATTTGAAAATGAGAAAATAGGGGCCAAAACAGGCTTTATTGTACCTTGGCCTTTAAGATCAAAAGGCAAAATGATTTGAGATACTCGTGAGCTTGAGAAACACTGTAAAGGAAAATTAACAAAAGGAATGGAAAAATCGTACCACTCTCATAAAATTCTATAATTAATTAAGTTCTCAATGTTTGTAATAAATTTTAAAATATATGTTAGAACGAATTCATGACAAATTTCAATGAATATTATATGCATTCATGATAAATTTTCCCTCTAATAAATTCAGATTATCACATCAGTTCTACATGCAGTCACAAGAACAATTGTTAACTAGCTATTGCACTTGTTTTTGCATAATAACATTCACATTTTATACTCCCTGTAAACTTATCCGAACTCGGGCTACAAAGTCTGAAAGGAACAACAACAAAACTGTTGTTACAATTAATTGTTCTGTATTATGGAATCTATTATAACCCATGCCAGCGAAAGCAAACTTGTCTTACAAACCATCTCGAGTAACTGTATTCATGAGAGTTTGGTTGGGGGGGGGGTCTCCAAATTTGTAGGGCTTCTGTGGTCGAGTGGTCTAAGTAATTCATTGGCAGTTATCGCTAGCCTGTCAACGATGAGATTGTGAGTTCGAGTGGAGGTGCGTTCGACTGAAATCTTAGTTGACTAGGATTGCCAGTTTACCCGCCTAAGGTCTGTGTTTTTATACGCGCATTCCGGTTTCCTCCACCAATAAAAACTAAAATGGCATTAAACGCCTTCAATCAACCATTTAATCAATCATTTTTTGTTATTTTTTAATTCATTTTGGTCATTGTTTTCTTTTCATTTTGTCCAATGAATGGTCTATATTCTTTGTATGTAAGCATCGCCGCGATATAGCTTTTTTGGGCTGTTGCTGCGTAAAGCAAACACCAATCACTTGCATATTTTAGCACCCCATTATTTTATATATAAAAATAAAGAGATGCGGTATGATTGCCAATGAGCCAACTATCCACCCAAGTTCAAATGAAGTGGATGTAAGCAATTATAGGCAACTGTACGGCCTTCAACAATGAGAAAACTTCATACCGTAAAGTCGGCTATAAAAGGCCCGACATTAAAAATATGAAACAATGCAATGGAGAAACCATCGGCCTAATTTATAACAAAACAAATTATGAAAAACAAATATGACAGACATGAACCAACGACAAACACTGAACTACAGGCTCTTGACTTGGGACAGGCACATACAGAATATGGTGGGGTTAAACATATTTTTAAGCGCCCAACCCTACCCTAACTTGGAACAGTGGTGTAACAGCACAACATAAGAACAATCTATAAAAATCAGTTGAAAAGGAATTAACTCATCAGATCGATACAATGCAAAAAAATATCCAACAAAAACACAGATCGGGCGTGGCAGGGTATTTATCCATCCATCATTCCTAACAACAAAAAAAGACAGTAAGTACAGATCTGAGAGTACTCGCAGTTACTGTCAGCTAGATATAAACCAATAATAACTAATAAAAAAAATCAGGTATCTAAGACTAAAATATCAATCATAAAATTGAAAATGGAAATGGGGAATATGTCAAAGAGACAACAACCCGACCAAAGAGCAGAAAACAGCCGTAGACCACCAATGGGTCTTCAACGCAGCGAGAAAATCCCGCACCCGGAGGCGGGCCTTAGCTGGCCCCTAAATAAAAATGTATACTAGTTCAGTGAAAATGGACGTCACACTAAACTCCAAAACATATAAATGAACTAAAATTATAAAAAACATACAAGACTAACAAAGGACACAGGCTCCTGACTTGGGACAGGCGCAAAAATGCGGCGGGGTTAAACATGTTTTGTGAGATCTCAACCCTCCCCCTATACCTCTAGCCAATGTAGAATAAAGAAACACACAGCAATACGCACAGTACAACTAAGTTTAAAAGGAGTCCGAGTCTGATGTCAGAACAGACAGCAAAAGAAACTAAGCAAAATGACAATGATACATAAAATAACAAAGGAGTACTAGCAGTTACTGACATGCCAGCTCCAGACCTCAATTAAACTGATTGAAAGATTATGTCTTCATCATATAAAAATCAGGCACAATCCCTCCCGTTAGGGGTTTAGTATCATACCATCATAAAATATATCAGAAGAACATAACCCGTATCATGCCAACAACTGGTTTTAGAAGAAATGAGTTTATTTCCGATGTAAAGACCCTATGAGTGAATCAATATTAATACCAAAATATGCCATCCTTAATGACCTGACAACAGTATCGTAACTATATCCCTTCTGAATAAGTCTGTTTAAAGGTTTAGTTAGCTTTTGAGGTGAATGCCGACATTGTTGTGCTTTGTAAAGAATATTACCATAAAAGATTAGATGTGAAATACCTGAACGTATAAGATGTCTGCATGTTGATACACATCCGACATCCAATGGATTTAGTGTAAAGACGTCATTAACAATCAGAGAAAAACATGACCTTGTGCAATGCCAAAATATAGGTATCGACAGATTGTAGTACCGTGAAAGTACATATGTGTATAACAATAATATTTAGTATGGTTTTAATTTACTGATAACAAAATCAATATTTATACCAATAAAAACAATATTAAAAGATTTAATTACAGTGTTGAATTGGTAACCTTTTAAAATAAGTTTATTTAAAGGATTTATAAGTTTATCCGGATCGTATCTAAATTTCCGGGCTTGGTTAACAACATCACTGTAAAATTTAGGATGTGCTATTCTGTTTGAAATCAGTTTTCTACAGGTACAGCCAAACTTGCAATACAACATTTGAGCTGCGTCGGATAGAAATCGACCTTATGCAAGTGCACGTATAAGACTTTGATTGATTTCGGAACATTCAAATACGAAATAAAAGCTGAATTTGGGTCTGTTTTGTAGGGTTTTTATATTAACTAAATTTTCAAACAGTTGCAGGTTTTGCATAGAGCTTTTATCAACCCAAAATAAGTTAACATATGTATTGATATTCATGTGCATTAGGTCGATTTTTAGCAGACGCAGCTCATTTATTACGCTAATTGAAACACAAAACGTCACTACAGACACGGGCATAGCGTACTGGTTGGGATATATAAACACCGCAAGACGGTGCCAAAGGGATATCACCGTCCAAAAAAGGAAAAATTAACAATTTTGTGTGGAGTTTCTGGTGTAAAATTGAAATGTTTAAATCAAAGAAAGGACATATATTGCTGTTAATATTTGATTAATTTAAGGTAAGTTCCTTTGGGTAAATATCGGTAGTATATTTAGAGAATTCTTGATTATTTAACGAAAACATATCATCAAGATAACGGTAATTGTTGTTGAATTTATCAATTTAATGGAACTTAGACGGGTCTTTACTGAGTTTGGCCATAAACTGTGATTCATAACAGTACAGGAAAAAGTCTGCTATTAAAGGAGCACAATAGTTGCCCATGGGAATACCTACAATGTGTCGATAACTTTATTGCCGAAACGTACATTAATGTTGTCAAGGAGAAAATTTATTGTTTTAATCATCTCATCACACCTCCAGTAAGTATATCTAGCATATTTACCTTTCTCATTTGAGAAAAAGGCTTTATATGAGTTACAGTAAATAAATTTGCAACCAGATTTATCAAACGAACATTTAATTATATAGGACAACTTTTGCTTGATAAGAATGTGTGGAAGTGTAGTATAAAGAGTTGAAAAGTCATCACTGTCAACGGAATCAAAACGACCATCAAAAGCACATAATTTATTTAAAACATCCAAAGAATTTTTTACACTCCAAAAATGGTTAGTTCCACTCTTTTCATATGTTTTATTACAAAAATTAATGATAATTTCTTTTGAAAATAGTTAAGGAACTCGTTAATAGCACTGAAAGATTAGTAGTAAAACACTTATTAGAGGCGGAGATGAAACGATATTTTATGGGTTTTTTTTTGTAGATTAGGTAACTAAAACATAGTGAGGACCTTCAAAGGTCCAGAGGAGGCCTTAAGCTGAGCTGTGGTAGTGACATGATTATTTATATGACTCTCTGTGGAGCGTACGGTCTTGAATGTAGTTGAATGTATAATTTCATTCTTAAGGACTTCCGTATAGTATTTACGACATACCACTACCATATTGATGGCTGCTTTGTCGGTCGGTACGAACAAAAACTCTTTGCAAGTACTGGAATTTTGTTTTTAATCCTAGACATGGGCGTATTACTTGTTCTAAATTATTTTCGAAATGTGATATGCGAATATCAACAATATTCAGACATTTATTTAAATGGGAATCAAGTGACTTTTTGTCAGACTTCTCCCGTTCACACCACTTTTCACAATAGGATGAAAAAGCATCTTTGATAACCTGACGACACTCTTCCCAATTATTTTTGACGGTGGACGATATTTTTGTCTCGGTCTTGAACGATGTTGAGGTCCCCTGTAAGTACAGGGCCATAGGGATCATAGCTAAACTTCGAAGTTTCACAGTCTCATGTCGAAGGAGCATTATTTTCTATAATGACGTCCTGGTTGTTTCAGGACGGTTTGAAGTGATTGGAATTTTATAAATTTAATATTGTGTTTGTGTTTTTCCAAATGTTGGTAAATTAAACTTTTGAATTTCTTAGGTTTCCGGAAGCGGTATAGATGTTCCTGTGTTCGTTTGAAAAATTCTCATCCAGTTTGCCCTACATATTAAATAATACATTTCTGTTTTGTTCATGTTACAAGATAGATGAGGTTTTGGGTTTTTTAAGTAATGTCTCATGAGAAAAAGTTCTTCCGTTCACTGATGACTGAACAGTATTATCTGAAGATAATCTGGAGCAGGTTTGTCATTTTCTGGCATTGCACGGGAATACTTGTTGATATTCACGTGCGTTTTTGTTAAAAAAAAGTATAGCTGCAGAGGCATTGCCTCCTTTAACACAATTCTCATGATTGCGACATGTGTTATATTTTGAAGGTAAATTTTGATTAGTGAAATTTATATTATAAACGCGATTTTAAGCACATGGGTATTCGAAGTGTGGAGAGGTTTTTTGTTATTCTACCGTTTCTTTAAATCATAATATACTATAGTTTAAAAGTAGATAAGTAAAAGAGGCCGAAAGTCAAAGCTTTGAATTTGGATCATAATTACGGGATGAGTAGTATAGGTGGTGCAGTCGAAGAATTCTAAAAAAAAAGTTGTAATTAACTGGCGCGAGACCACAGTCATTTCGTTGTGCATTTCTTTTTTGACAATAAATTCAAACGAAAAAACAAATCGCTCCTGCTCTATCTACATATTCGTTATATTTCAGCACCCCCAGTTTTTTCTATTCTTTATATTTAAATACCCCATAATTCTCTATTCTTTAAATTTTACCATCCCATTATTCTCTATTTTTATCATATTATTTTCTGTTCATTATTTTTTTCCATTCTGTAGTCTTTGTCCATAATTCTCCGTTATATTAACACCCCATCCAGACCTTCATTCATGCATATGGCAGGCATCATTATGTGTCTAGTTATATACAAATATTTAGAACGAAATTTACATTTTAGTATTTTAGATTGTAGCTTATATAATATTCTCTATTTTATCCTATTCTTTTCTTTCCTTTTTTGTGTCCATTCTGTAGTCTTTGTCCATTATTCTCTATTATAGCTTATAGTTTACATAATATTTGTATCTAAAGGAGATACTACAAAAACAATGACAAATACTTACATTTTCAAAATATTTATTCAATTAAATCCTGACAAAACAATTTAAATTAGGTTAAAAACGAAAAGAAAAGAGTTGTATACCAGTATAAGATCTTTTTGTGAAATACATTTACGGATGTATGTGTAATTTAAAAATGGTTGTGGAAGCGCACATATCGTCAATGTTTCTATTTAGCAATCCCATATTTTAATTTTTCTCTGAAAACTTAAGATTCTGTGCAAAGGGAGGCAAATCAAATTTACCAAAAAGGTGCCATATCGCCTGCTGATGGTGCTATATCAGCAGGTGCTCTATCAGCAGCTAGACCTTACTGAATTATACAGTCACCCACAGAGTCATAAAATAATAATTACAAATTGAATGAAAAGTGCTGTAACTGTTTAAAATTTGATACTCTTCTTGTATCTTTCTCTGTCAGCAGGGAGCTTTTATTATCTATACTGTAAACATAATGATGGGAGGGAGCTTTTATTATCTATACTGTAAACATAATGATGGGATTTAACTAATTTTATTAAACTTATGGTTCACAGCATTACCGTCTGTATTATATCTGAAGTACAAATTAGAATATTAATGATAAAATTAAGTTTATCACCTCCTTTATTCCTACCAATTTCCAATTGTCATCATTATATTTCGTTTGGTAAGGTTATTAGACTGTATCCATAAGTTATAAAGTAAATTACCTTAATACACGAGCTGGATATACTTGTTGTGTTTTCTTGTTGTACTCTACCCTGTAAAGGAGTACTGGTTTGTCGGATAAACGAACTAGGAGTATCATGTGGTCCTCCACAAGCACCAGCAGAAACAGTTACTGGACCTTCAAAATGTGGCCTCCATATCCGTCTTGGACTTGGGCTTCTGCCTTGCTGTGGGGCCTCTAAAGACTGTTATGACTCCAGGTACAAATGCAAGCTGTCCTCGATCTCATCATCGGAAGACATTAAAGAGTTGAAAGTCGACATTTTTGGGTAGGTAAAAACGTAGTAAAGTAAGTGCTGCTAGCGAGGAAATTTTGAAAGATGTACACATGTGTATACTTTCCGAATCTTTATAGCTAACTTGTACTTGCCACATGACCATACAAAGATTTGCAATTAACAGTGAACTTCGATGACATCAAAGCACTTTAACTCTATGTTTATAAGGGATCAAAGGTTTTGTGTTTGACAGATAAACAAAAGCACGCTCCCTGTGTAGTCAGTTATACAATAGTAAGTGAATGAGATAGAGAAAATAATGATTTGCTACAATTATGATAATGGTTTACAACAATTGTGATAATGGTTTACAACATTTGTGATAATGGTTTAGGACAATTGTGATAATGGTTTACAACAATTGTGATAATGGTTTACAACATTTGTGATAATGGTTTGGGACAATTGTGATAATGGTTTAGGACAATTGTGATAATGGTTTACAACAATTGTGATAATGGTTTACAACAACTGTGATAATGGTTTACAACAACTGTGATAATGGTTTACAACAATTGTGATAATGGTTTACAACAATTGTGATAATGGTTTACAACATTTGTGATAATGGTTTAGGAAGGAACGTTCAAAACTAACATTGTGCCACTAATTTCCAGAAGAAAGTAAACAGTTAACATATTCAAATCGTTGATGTCATTACACAAAATATATATTGTGACAAAACGAAAACAAAGTTAAGATACCAATATAGCAGTTTACCAGTTAAAGTAAATATTTCAAAAGTCTCTGGTCTTCAATTATATTGAATGTTAAAAACAACTGAGTTTATTGTATATCGAGTCGATGAATAATACATATTGTTGTCATTCATCTACATTTGGTATTTTAACATATTTCCCCTTTTCTATTAACAAATTACGATCACGTTTTCAAAATTATGTAATTTATTCAAATTTAGGGCAAGGTTAATAATTAATACAACTAAAGTTTGAAAATAAACATTGTTGAAATACTCATTTACAACCCCCAAAAAGATAATAATCAAATTTGATAACATTAATCATGGAAGTATTATATTGTCAATATAATACTTCCATGCATGAATCAAAATTAAAAGAAATTAAATATGGGACAAAATATTTCGGTTCACAATTCTAACAAAATATTCTAATAAATCATTAAGAGAAACAAGGTATTTTATTTTCCAAACTACAACCTTTTTAATAAACCAATAAAGAAAACTTATATACGCAAGGGTGTATTCAGTGGGATTGGGTTCGTAGAGGGAGTATGCCCCCCTTTTGATAAGAAAAAATATTATTTTGGCATAAATTCGTGAAAAAAATTGGCTGGCTACGCTCGACACGAATTTCACCATTTTGGGCAATAACGCAACCTCTCCTCGGACCCTAATCCGTCTCTACATGTTTATCAAAATACGATCCTAGTAGGTCAAATGTTACTTTTAGCAAATTTTTCATGTTTCCGCTGCTTCAACAACCAAAATCGTATTGTTTATGTATAAGATAGATTATATTGGGTGTGCTGAAACATGGGTTTCCAAATATTCGATGTCATGCTAGAGTCGAAGTCTGTGTAATTAACCAGTTATTTAGTAGTTGAAATTTTGATAGTTAATTTTTTTGTCCATATTGATTTTGCCTTTTTAATGGAAAATAACTATAAAAACATCATAGGAATATAAAAGGATAGAAAACCGGTTGTATATGAAACATCAACATTTTCAATAGCAATAAGCAACTTTTGACTTGAACTATGTATAGTCTGTGGGTTTTCCACCAAAAGAATTCACCCTCTTAAACTAAAACTTGTATACTGTATCGAACATGTTAATTTTGAAAATAATGAAATTATGTAAAGCAGTTTTCATTGGAAGAAAAAGTAGAGGAGATGTGTATTTTTTTGACCGACCGTGTCTCTTCCGACGAATTTTCAGTTCATGCAATTCATACTTTTACAAAGCCTAAAATAATGAAGCTTGGATTTTGAAGTTTATGACAAAATATGGTATCTGATTGCCTAAGCTATTCGTTTAATTTCAGATTTGTATAAGCTATTTCGTAAGAAAGCGAGATGTTAATGAAATATATGAATGTGGTGCCGTATGGAATGCTAAGAGCAAATTTTATTATGAATTTTTTTTTAAAGATTGTTATATACGCAAGAATTGGAGACAGTTTTTTTTTCTTTGGAAAAAGGGGGAGTTAAACAGTTTATAAAATTGTCTATAATTTTCTATTTCTTCAATTTACCACAATATGTTTCTTAAGGATTACACAAGTATTATTAACTGGTCTTGTCTTAAACAACAACCATCACGCTGTGTTATCCTCCGATTATTTAATTAATGACAGATCGGAAGGTACCAATAACTTGTTGATAAATATTCCGTATCAACTTCACAAATAATACACGATGGTCTTGAAGTATAGATTTTGCGTACTGACGTTGTTTATCATCTTAATAACATGTTATAGTATTCTTTTATTTGTCTTTATTAATATTACTTTTACTGTTAAGTCCGGTTTTTTGAGATATCCATTTGACGTGACTCTGTGCATATGTATCCCGTCATACTTTGAACGACAAAATTATTTTATTTTATTTATATTACTTTTAATGCTAAGTCTGTTTTTTGTGATATACATTTGACGTGACTCTGTACTTATGTATCCCGTCATAATTTGAACCACACTATTATTTAATTTATTAATATTACTTTTACTGTTAAGTCTGTTTTTTATGATATCCATTTTACGTGACTCAGTGTTTATGTATCCTGTCATACTTTGAACGACAAAATTTTTTTATTTATTAATATTACTTTTACTGTTAAGTCTGTTTTTTGTGATATACATTTGACGTGACTCTGTACTTATGTATCCCGTCATAATTTGAACCACACTATTATTTTATTTATTAATATTACTTTTACTGTTAAGTCTGCTTTTTGTAATATCCATTTTACGTGACTCTGTATTTATGTATCTCTTCGTACTTTGAACGACAAAATTATTTTATGTCTACCTGTGCGAATTTCAGACGCGCGATCTTACGCCACTACTTTAAACCTTCCATCCTTTAAGGGTGGATTTTACATGGATAAATAAAATCGTATAATATAAGCATACTGAGGATGTTAAATTTGATGTATGCCTTTTTGTGCTTCTTTGTTACATTTGTTTGTTTTTATAGTGATTAAGATTATAACACAATGTTGACTGCTGTAACCCTATTTTTGACATTTTTACCTATTGTGTCTGTTTGTTTTGTTCACGCATCGTTGTCAATATAATGGAATTTGATGCGACTGTCATACAAGTGAGAGGTTTGGCTAGCTATAAAACCAGGTTCAATCCACCATTTTCTACATAAGAAAATGCCTGTACCAAGTCAGGAATATGACAGTTGTTATCCATTCGTTTGATGTGTTTGAACTTTTGATTTTGCCATTTGATTGGGGACTTTCCTTTTTGAATTTTCCTCGGAGTTCAGTATTTTTGTGATTTTACTTTTTATAAAGACGGACCAGAGACATGTTTACGTGTATAATGTATTATATTTGTCTCTGGACTGACATAATTGCTGAGTTTCCGAATATTATTTTTCAATAATAAGCATCAAGGAGTACACGTAACAAGATTTACCCCCCTCTTTTTTTGCTATAGGAAATTGTGTATATACATTTATATCCTCTTTAAGAATGCATGAGAAATTAAACTAAAATGTCGAATCTTGAATGATAGAACGTTCCAGATGACAGCATGTCAATTGTGAATCTATTAAATGTTCAGCCATGTGAAAAAAAAATAATATGTCTTTGTCTTTAAACGACAATGTAATATTTTCAAAGTTCGATTAGGTAAAAGTTATTTATGAATAAAAGGAGATGTGGATATATTTTAATGAGATAGCAATCCAACAATAAAAATGACCAAAAGTTATTTCCTTTTCAATATACAGTCTTTAATAATAGAGAGGTGTCCAGAGTCTACACACTACATAAGTTATGTAAAGAATTAACTGCAGAAAAACTACATTTAAAATTTTGTAAATCCTCCTTGGGAGTAAATAAAAGGGCAACAAATTTAGCTGTTATGGCAGAACTTGGGAGATATCCCTTATAGTTAGTATGTTCAAGTATTATATACATATACATAAATCTAATAACTCCTTGCTATCTGAAGCACTCACATTATCTCAATCCCTTTTTACTCAGAATAAAAAATGTTGGTTTGGATGTATTGATAGTTTGGCAAAATATTTAGATGTTGATTTAAATCACATTTTAACCATTAAGAATAAGTTAAAACCTTTTCTTTTTAATAAGCTGAAGTTAAAGTACAATAAAATATGGAAAAATGATATATTTGATGATAGAGTAAATCAGCAACATGGAAAAAAATTGAGAACATATAGGTTATTTAAAAGTATATTTACAGGAACATTTGAGAGTTATCTTTTATGTGAAAATTTTAATCAAAGACAATTGTTAACAAAATTCAGAATTAGTGCTCATTAATTAGAAATAGAAATTGGACGCTATAAGGGGCTTCAGGTACAAGAGAGAATATGTCAGTTATGTAAAAGAGATATAGAGGATGAAATACATTTTTTATTGCAGTGCCCAATTTTAGAAAACAAAAGAAAAGATATAATTTTAGAACTTGAAAAAAAATATGTCAACTTAAAAAACCTTGATTTGATGTCAAAATTTATTTGGTTTATGTCATGTGAAGATAAATATGTTCATAAGAAAATACATAATCTAATTTTTGATTTAGAATGTGAGAAAAAAACTTTACTAACTCCAGACATCTCTGGTTGTAATTCTTTAAAATTATTATAATGTATGTTATTTTTATTAGATATAAATTATTCAGTCTATGCAAGGAATTGTATATTTAAAAGGAATGGAAACGCGGCCGACTTCAAAGAAAATTGTATGATGCATCTCTGACTTGGGTGGTGTGTTAATTACATCCCGTTGCTCTAACTGGCTCATTACTTATCTGGCAGTAGTTATCGAACTTGGTCATTTAATCATGAAATGAAACAAGGAATTGTCTATTTAGATATACAATTCCTTAAATGAAATAAACAAAAAATACAACCTTAAACAAAGTTACTTCTGAAAAACATTTTTTTCTTGTACCTCCTCTTGATATTTCACGAAGGTATGCAACAATTAAGATCAATTAATAGATGAAATCTGACATTATACGAGTTTTTAAAAAGATTTAAGGTAATGCAAAAAGTCAAAAAATAACTTTTCAATTTTGGAATATGACTGGTATAGAAAAGTATAAAGGAAGAAGTACGTGAACAGATGTAGTATTTTGTCTAGATAAAAGAACTTAGATAATAGGTGTTATAATAAACACTGGTATGGGATATCCAATTTGCAGGTATAACCTATCATGCATCATTGATAAGCTAATTTTTGTCGTATATATATTTAAGCAGGAACAGTGTATACTAACTATAGGCTGTCCCTGATTTAAGGTGTCAAAAAGAAATCACGCCGAGCTCACCTGTTAATAAATGCTAAATTATGCCGTGGTGCAATAAATTTTTTAATTAGAAACAGTTAAAACTTTCCGACATTCGCATATTATTTATTTTAACACCGAAGGAATATTTTGCGACCTCTAGACTACTGCTCTTCTAGATAAAAGGAAGGAACTGTTTTGCTTTTAAGCTTGTGGTAATTTGCTGCAAAGCTTAATAATGGCAAACTGCAATACCAAACAACAATTAAGTATAAAAATAGTATTTGACAAAAAAATAAATGATTAAAATCGTGTATAAAACGGCACAATCAATCCCAATCGGAAGTCTTATATACATTTCTTGCCTGTAATTTCCGACTTCGTCGGTGTGGAACTTGACTGAACAAAATGGCGTCAATGTGAACTATAAACATGGGATTTTGAAAAATCATAGCAAATTCGTTTTTATCACCATTTTCATAAAACCAACACTATGTGATAGAAAAAAGACTAAGCTTTTAAGTTGTATGTCAATGTCACATCTATTTCAAGTAGTTATTTAACCCTTACCAGAATACGGCGTGTTGGTGTATTTATTGACGCACTACTTAAAATTTTCAACATGTTTCGAAATAAAATCATTTACATTGTACCAATATCATTTAGCATTCGTAATTTATACCAAACTGTAGGAAAATATTCCTTCTTTAAAATGATTCTCATTTTCTCACTTTATTCTTTCTACTTTCCAATATTTAGAAGAAATCGTATTACACTCCCAGATTGAAAGACGTGTTTTGACATGATAATGAAATTCAAAACTGAAATTTCGAAAAATCGTAGAAAATTCAGAAATATTACCAGAAACTTAAAAAAATGGCAAAATGCTAGAATAAGGTTTCAGCTTCATAATGATATCAACTATTTTGTTTTGCACTTCGTAGTTGCCGAGCTTTTAGAAAAAAATCAAAACACTGTATTTTTTGTTTTGTAATCCGGATGAAACTCACTCAAGTTTCAAGACCGAGGTCTATTTTAATAAGAATTTTCATAATAAAATATTACAAACGTATGTTCGATGAGGCATTAAAATGATACCTAAGGCCTTAACTATTCACGGAATGGAAGTTTATTCTTGATTTTGGGTTTCTCTCTCCTTTATATCTTCTCAAGCAAAATGACCCCGTGAATTTAAACGACCAATCTATATGACAGGAAATGGATCACCGTCATGATTCTTTATATTATTCATCATACTTCCGACCGAGTCAGACATGGATTATAGCTCTGCGGGTATCCCGATTGATCTCGAGCCGCGTTTCCATTCCTTTTAAATATACAATTCCTTGGTCTGTAATAGCAAAGAAGACCGGGTTGTGCATACATATCCAAAAAATGAGGTCATTATATATGATTTTAAGTCCTTTATAGAACATAACAAATGTTTTTTGTTTTTGTTTTTGTTTTTTTTATTTTTTCATCACTGTAATCAACAAAATCAATGTTAATCATATGTATATATCATAAATTGTATTAATTATTCTGCTCTTCATGGGCGTCTTGATTGACAAATAAAACTATTCTTATTCTTATTCTTATTCACTGGGAATAAATTTTGAAAAAAAAACAATATATAACTCATGACACGTGCATATATAAAAACCGACAAGAAACACAATCTTGTCTGCTAAAAGTTACACTTTCCATCTTTTTGTTGATACTAAAAATGCCTACTCTTTGCTACGTTATTTAATTTGTTTTTATTTCGAACTGTTTTACACATATTAAAGTAAAAAGGGAAAAACCGAAACACTGCATGCTATTTATTTTCTATTTCTCTGAAAATAATTGTAAATTTATATTACAAAATTTCAAAAACTTATCAAATCGAGATTTCGAAATTCACAGGCTTAGTTTTCACACCCAAAACTTCATTTGATAAAAATGTCTTAAAACTGTAATTTTTAAGATTTGAACAATTCCACATTTTAATAAGTTTTATTTGAAAACTCACTATAAACTAAGACTGTATATATCTGTTTATCTTAGAATCACGATCACACCTAAGTCAAATATAGGACGGAAAATTTGGTTAGCAACGATGATTCTTTTAGTACTACATGTTAATTATAAATGAAACTATTGCGTTGAATTTGCTGACATCTGTTTCGATGATTTACAATTATCTTATATGCATGCAGGCCACACATTATTTTATATATTAATATATATTACCAGTCTAAAAGGGTACAACATCACCAAAAAATAACAATAAAATGAACTAATGTAACTATAAATATTTCGGATAACAGATATCCTTCATCAGTAAGATCACGATGTAAAATGAATCTTATCAACCTAATCTTATTATAAAACTATAGCAATCTTGAATTCTATACAAAAAAATAGTTTTACCAGAACATCATAGAGACGCTAGTACAATTCTAAAATTTCCAAACAACGTTAGATAAAAACCTGATAATTATTCTTTAATGGGTACGCAATTATAAGATATTGTTGACTGTAAACTGAGAGTTCAGCCGTAAAGATTGGAATGATGAAAAATCCCGATAGCTTTCGAAAATATCCACGCTATGATTTCGCGCCAAATGTCTTTTGACAGTTACTTGCTGTTTCCGACTGAAGTAACTTAAGTATATATTTTGAAAACATTTTGACAGTTTCGATCGATATACATATACATTCCTTACTTTACAAGAATGTTTGTTTGATTTGTGAACTAGTTGAATGATTATTAACTGTTTGTATCCGACGACTTTCACAAGAAGGGGGTTTGGTTACACAACTGTTCATTGAAATTCCTGTTCTTCGACATTTAAAACAAAATAATCTAAAACGAGAAGCTGATCAATTTCAAGCATTAATGGTATAAAATTTAGTCTTAGCATCAAAATAAACATGGACAGCAGGGGCGGATCTCCAACCCATGATAAAGGGGGGTTCCAACCTTATGTCCCCATTCAAAAGCATTGATCGTCTCAAACAGGGGGTTCCAACCCTGGAATCCCCCTTTGAATCTCCCACTGAGCAGCCCAGCTGTGTAACATCAGTGACAAGCATAACAAGGGAGCTGCCTGTCGAAAACTTAACATTGTTTTATATGGAAAAAGAAAAGCATTTACTATAAATGGTTATCAACATTTTATTTATACAACCAGAAGTCAAAGTTTTATCTTTATACACCAATCTCAAGTTTTTTTTAAGAAGGAGTTACCAAACAGCTGCCCCACGCAATCGGTTCCTACTGTGACATATTAACATAAGCATTGTGACATATGAAATTTACTGGAAAGTGCACACACTCGAAAGTTGTCCATTTTGATGTAAACAAAAACACTGTTATGTTAAAGTGGACCATGTGTCCCTTTCGGTTTGAAAATTTCCCATTAAAAGATATGTTTTTCCTATACAATGTAACTGAATGCAAAGATGACTTCTGGTAGAAAAAATTTATCATTGGTAAGACATTATTTTGTCATATCCCATGATATTTCTTAACAATTTCTGTTTCTGTCAGGTACATGTCTAAAACTGCAAAAACGGGTGTGTTACATTTGCATAGATTTGGGGATTAACATATGTTACATTTGCACACAAAAAAAATTATATCACATTTGTGCACTTTAACCATTGTTAACATATAGATCTACCTGTATATTTAGCATGCTATTAAATACTCCAGTCTTAATTGTCTAGGATTGTCAGTTTTACTATCAAAGGTTTGGTGGTTCTCTCATGGCACTCCAACTTACTCCACCAATATACATAGACCTCCAGGAAATAGCACAATAGTCAAAATAGTGCTGAAAGTGGCGTTAAACACCAATCAATCAAAATATTATATATAATGCTTTTCATGAATTTGTTTACCTATACTGACTTATTTTGCTTGTTAATCTAAATCTATAGGAAATTATGTGTTTTCAATACTCGTTGATTTTTAAATTTGTATGGGAAAAACAACAAACAATGATACACAGAAGAAGAAAAGGCTGTAAAGTTTATTGGTAAATCCAGAAAAGCGCTTCGGACGCATGAAATTATTAAAACGTGTTGTTTTCAATTTTTTACATCACTGGGTCGATACCTCTGCTGGTGGACTATCAGTCCCCGAGGGTATCATCAGCTCAGTAGTCAGTACTTCGGTACTGACATGATTTATAACAAACTTTTCTAAAATTGTCCGTTTATAAATTTTTAAATTATAAAGAAACTAAGGTTTCAACTCCCTCAGGCAAAGTTGACCTTAGATGAATTTGGCTATTTTTTTTAGGTATTTTTGTCATATAGCTCTTCAACTGTTTCGGTACTTATACATCCCTCGGATTTCAAATGTTTGGCATTGAGCGTTCCTGATGAAGGTAAATCCAAAAAGCGCTTCGAACGCATGTTATTATTAAAACGTGTTGTTTTCAATTTTTTACATCACTGGGTCGATACCTCTGCTGGTGGACTATCAGTCCCCGAGGGTATCATCAGCTCAGTAGTCAGTACTTCGGTACTGACATGATTTATAACAAACTTTTCTAAAATTGTCCGTTTATAAATTTTTAAATTATAAAGAAACTAAGGTTTCAACTCCCTCAGGCAAAGTTGACCTTAGATGAATTTGGCTATTTTTTTTAGGTATTTTTGTCATATAGCTCTTCAACTGTTTCGGTACTTATACATCCCTCGGATTTCAAATGTTTGGCATTGAGCGTTCCTGATGAAGGTAAATCCAGAAAAGCGCTTCGGACGCATGAAATTATTAAAACGTGTTGTTTTCAATTTTTTATTGACGAATTTAGCATTACACCTAATTCTTTATAGTTTTTGAAATTTATGAATTTCCAGTGAAGTTGAACTTTACATCAATCTGTTGACTAGCTATTAAATGATCAGTCTGGAAGATAGTCTCATTGGAGATCATACCACATCTCTCTATCTTTTAAATAGTGCACCTGAGATAAATTATGATTAATTATAAAATAATCTCAAAGGCCTTTAGTTTTCTCATTTAACATGTTAACACTTGATACGGTGCTTTTTGTCCGCAATTTGCTTTTTGTCCGCTTTTGCTTTTTGTCCGATAATTTTGCTTTTTGTCCGACACTTTTGCTTTTTGTCCGACACTTTTGCTTTTTGTCCGTTTTGCTTTTTGTCCGATGATTTTGTTTTTTGTCCGACACTTTTGCTTTTTGTCCGTTGCTTTTTGTCCGTTTTGCTTTATGTCCGATAATTTTGCTTTTTGTCCGACACTTTTGCTTATTGTCCGTTGCTTTTTGTCCGTTTTGCTTTTTGTCCGCTGATTTTGCTTTATGTCCGATATAAAAATTTGTATATTTTTGCAGGTTTCATTTGAACTTCGAAACACCATGCCCTTTTTTGAGTTAAATACATACCATACTCACTTTATGAATGGAAGGGGGGGAGGGCTCGGAGAATTTGAAAATGAATGATAACAGACCTGGCAATAACTTGAAAAGGTAAATTTGCTAAAAAAAAAAACACAATGAATATTCCATCCGAAAATTAATTCTCATGTCCCATACACCCACCTACCACGACCCATATATATAACGTTACAATTATCCCACTGAAACTACCAGCCCAATATCATAGTAAATTTGGCCACAATATCCTTTAATAATGAGATTCTGGAATCAAGAAGGAACTCACCGGTCGCCAAATATGACCGCAATGGTTAACATAGAATACAAAGTCGTAAAATATCTGACAGAGCTTAAATGTTAAGAATGTGAAGAACGTCTTACTTAAACTATCGGACGACTGCTTATTAGAGCTATTGCCCATAACTGAAACTATTTTGATTTGTGTATGTGTTTGCTTTATTTGTTGCTAATCTTGAAAACTTAAATCGTCAGAGAGAAACTTCAAAAATGTTTTATAAGCTGACTATCAAGACGATAAAAAAAAAACTTGACGGAAATAGCAAGGACAGTACTGGAATGGAAATACAAATTTTGTTTGATTGAAATTTGCATTAAAAAAGATTACATTTCCTCCTTGGTCGGTATAGCTCTAGTTGATCTCCTTTATGGCTCAGCTATTCAACATTTGTATCAGATTTTTTTTTTGTCTCCAACATCACCGTAGAGATATTAATTGCTAAAATGGCTGGTGCAATAAAATTGTTACCGTTAATGTTATTAGAGACGACCTTAGGATTATCGAGAAGGGGTCTGGTTGTTTGGATAATTAATTTTCATCCGATTTCATAACTAAATCCTGAATTGTCCTGTAGTTTTGAGGGCAGACTATTTATCTTAATGTTGACATGAAGATGGGCTCAGTTATTTATGTTCCATTACTGACATACAAATCCATCCATATGATATGGTTATTTCAGCTCATTTATTGCTTGAATTTGTTAAATTTAGGACTCATGCACTGATTGGCAACAATCATCATTAGGGTATATAATTTTTTTTAAAAATACGTCTGATTAACTCGCCTACCAACCAAGATGGCCAACATGGCTGAAATAGAACATACGGAGTAAATTTAAAGTTTTGTCTATTATTTTGAAAACCATTAAAAACAGAGAAATCTGACAACAGCAGGATGTTGAGCTCTACCAATTGTCCATAAATGTCAAAACTGTCAAATAACGTTCCAAAATTGGTTTCATTCTTTAACTATAGTTTGCCTCAACCCAATGTTATGAAACTTAAACACAATGCTTATTACCACATAACCCAGATCAAGTTCGAAATTTGGTGGCGTCACTTTTACTGTTCTAGAGTTATGCCCCTTTGCAAATGGAAAAACTGCTGATTTTTTTTTATTTCCGTTCTTTAACTTTAGTTTGCAAAAAAAATGGTATGAAACTTATGTGCAATGTGTATTACCACAAAACACAGGTCAAGTATGAATTTTGGTGGCCTCACTTTTCCTGTTATGCCCCTTTATAAATGGGAAAAATGCTGACTTTACCGTTTTTGTTTTCTAACTTAAGTTTGCCTCAAGAAAATGTTATGAAACTTATACACAATGCTTATTACAACAGAAGTTAGATCAAGTACAAATTTGGGTAGTGTCACTTTTGCCATTCTCAAGTTATGTTTCTTTATAAAGTTATATGCAAGCGGGGGCATTATCTGTGTCCCATGGACTCATTTCCCATTTATTAAAGGATCTATTGCCCTTAAATGACAAATTTTACCATTTATTTTCTTTTTTGCCTACTATCTTAAAATTTATAATAGATACAAAAAAACTTTATGGTGATCAGCAAGATCAGTTCTACAAATGAGACAACATGGTCGAAATCTTTAATCGACTCTTTATTACAGTTCATGTCCTTTGATGATGATTTTGACCAAATTTTTTTGCGTTTTTGCCTTATGTCTTAAATCTACAATAACGACAATATGAAGGCGACTTCTTATTGGAGTTAAATTGCCCTTTAATGTAGTGTCTTTCGCATTCTTGGATTGTAAATAACAGAGAACCAATTGTTAATCAATGTGGCAAAATTTGATGCAGAAATGTAGATAACTAATGTGAAATTTCATTTAAAAGAACATATTTATAAGATTTGAACATATAAATATTAATATTTTTACAAGCGTTGAACTTATTTGTTTGATTCTTTTAATGTTTTTAAATTGGTATTTTTAGGGGAGATAACTCTGAAATAGTGCATGCCACATGAACTTTTGCTATTTTTAATTTCAGCAGGAAAATACGCACGGTGACCCTATCTTATCTATTGATATTCTCAAAGTATTTTCTAAAAGCTATCTTCTCGCATTTTGTTGTCAATTCTATCATTTAGTTTAGCTTCTGATCACATAATGCTGTTTTCCTCTGTATAATCCCTGGGACTATTATACTACAGTTAGTATAATAGTCCCAGATAATCCATACAATATGTGTGATTTTGTCACAACCTGTAGCTTGAGAAAATGTTCGGTGACCTATCATATTTATTATATTTTGGAACATTTCACAATATATACTATACGTTTTGGCAAAGTCTGAACAAATTCTATCATTTTTAATCTGTACTCCCATACCACCTTATAGACGATTTTCACCTTTTTTGTTTGCGTTTTGCCATATATTATAGAAAATTATAATAGATAAAGATACACTTGAAATCACAAAAATGATTAGCAAGTCAAGATCTACTAAAAAGTCAAATTTTGCTGACATATTTAAGTAGACTGTGACTCTTTATAGGAGTAATTGACCTTAAATGAGGATTTTTTAATCCTCTTTTCTGTTTTAAGCAAAACTAAAGAAGATAGAAGGAAACTAAACAGCACATGATCAGCAATACAAGATCAACAAAACAGATTTTGTCATGAATTATATTCTTGTTTACAATGTTGGAGAGTGTCCTTTGTTGAATATGCACATAGACCAAGGTGATCACAAAGGCTCTTTAGAGCCTCTAGTTTATTATTATAAGAACTATGTATAGTTGGTGAAAATGACTTTTAAGACCAATGTCGAATACTTTTCCCTGGATAGATTTTTGGAACAGATGTGAAGTACAGGGTTATTTGAACGGACGTAATTCGAGTTCGAACATTTTCTAACTCAAGTATGACTTTCTCGCTTTTTGTCTTTCTGACAACCAGTGACAAACAATTTTGGGCGTAATTTAAAGTGGCTTTTCCCTGGATGCAATTGCTCGTAGACTGTATTTATCCTATACAGTAGACCAAATAATCCAAAAAATCCGCAAAAAGGATCTTTTAATGATAGGCCATGTACAGGGAGACATAAAGCAACAAACACCCAGCAGGACCGATGCATTTGTCTTAAACATCTCCGATATTGATTCCGCGTGGCTTTCTAATTGGCACGAGTATATCCATTGATGTTCATGGTAAAACCTTTGGAGCTATATCAGTTTGCGTGGAAATTAATAAAGAGCACGGCGACCCTTCCTTGGTGATAATTTGATGGCCGTCCGGCGTACAAATTTTTTGTTAACCAACAACCATCTCATGTGTACCAAAAGCCGTCAGCGATGGTCACACAGACAATTTTCTACCTTCGTGGACCAAAGTCCGGCTTTTCGCGCGATCCTATTAAACATCTAGTGTTGTCACTACCATGTGCTGTAGAGATTTCGTTGCACAACATGACAGAAACATTCTTTGTTAGGTCTCTATGTTGATAATTCGACATTGGATGTTTCATATACCCATTGTAGCCGAGAAATGATAATGAAACATTTTTGTTTGGTATCTACGGAGTTCCTTAAGTGCCAAAGATGAAATTTAGAATATTTGTGCGCGCGACTTTAAATCTTGTGCGCACAACCTTAAATATTGAGCGCACAACTTTTAAACTTGAGCACACAACTTTTAATCTTGTGCGCACAATTTTTAATCTTGTGCGCACAACTTTTTTTTTATACTTGTGCGCACAACTTTTTAATCTTGTGCGCACAACTTTAAATATTTCATGGTTTAATTCACTAGACTGAGTTATGTTTGAAGAAGCAATGTTTGGTTAAGTAAAACCAGATATCGTGGATATCTTTTTAAAATCGAACTCCATGTGAGAATGAAGCTATGTTATGTGTTTTGGAAAACTTTGCTGAGATTGACAAAATAAACCTTGCAGATTTTCTTGATAGCCACTCTTGTAAAAAGTGAGAAAACCTGACGATTTCAACCGAATCATAAAGGAAATTCCACATTAAGAACTAGTTCAGCAACCAAAGTACAAAGTAACAACAACTTTACAATACGTAACAACCGACTGTTAAAAACGTTTTGGGTAGCCTTATCTTTCTTGAAAACCTTTCTTCTACTGATAGAGATGCCATGCATTACTTGAGAAAATACACCAAAGAAATAGTCCAGGCCAAATTAAAATTGTTTTTATGCTTTTGTACAGCATTTGACTTAATCTTGAAAGAACAGGCAGATATTCCATTCAGTTAGTTTCACAAGATGGTCTGGGTCATGTGGGAAACTTTTAGAAGTAACAAAAAGCTACGAAAATTACCCCTCATTTAGAACAGAATTAACGGTTTCTTATCGATGATATTTGGGTAATGAACATCATTTAATTACCAAATTGAAGTCTAGATGAATACATGTTTGTTTGCATATCAAAACGTTTTTTTTTTTTATTTTTTTTTTTTTTTTTTATTTATGTTGATCATAATGGGCTTTTTTTATTCATAGCCTAGTTAACTTGTACCAGAAACACATAAAACAATTAAATTCATTATGTGTAGAAAATCATTAAAAAAAATTTTTTATCTTGCAGACATATTTCCCAAATGTCTATACTGATGCAAATATTTGATTTATTATAGTATTAATGGCTAAGTCTGTCGTCAATAATGGTTTGTGTAATAAGAAACAATGAATATGGTGTATAAATTCTTGACACAACATTTCTACATACACTTGACAAAGCCCAAAGCAACTGAACAGCAGTTTAACTGGTGTTCTTCATCTGAAAGTCACAATGATGCTTTCAACGGTCTCACCACAATGCAAGTTCAAGACAGAATTCTTTGCTGTATGTCTATAACTATACGGACTATGTTAAGGTTTTTTATTGCATGATTACATGATTATAAGGGCATTTTGAGGCTGATTATTTTATCACAATGTCTTATTTCTAATGAATAATTGGCTGTGTTATTTCATTGGTGTGATAATTTTATAACTGAAGGAAATGGTTTAATGACTACCAAAGCATAACAATGAGTTGTTACATGATTACTGGCACCCCTTAACAGAGACTCGATAAATCTACATCTGTGTAAAGTAGTTGGGGCGATAAAGATCAATTTTGGTCCAAACATATAATATACCATCAAGGTATAAAGCACAGGCACACAACAACTAAATATTTTGACATGTTAATAATGATTCCGCAATATACATTTCTTTTAAATACGAAGTTGTATTTGTTGTGCGCTCGATGTTTACCGGATCAAGGTATGTCAAACAATGAAATCAAGGAAGGCAAAAATTGACTTTTTATATGATTCCTTCATTTTAATGTTTAGTTATAGTTTTGGTTCTTCAAGACATCTACACAAATATGCCCTTTTCATGATAATTTATGTTTAAGCCCTGTCAATATATCTCTAGCACCTTGGAAAGATAAGCTTCAAATGTTTGTAAAATGCTGGGACGAAAAAGGTCCTCTAATGCCCTTTATCCTTTGAAGTTGCAGTGGATTGATTTACTTGATGTCTAGGAAAGTGTTACCAAGACCAAATGCAGATCAGTGTTTGCTATTGGTTTTTCCCTTCAATTCTGAAAATAAAGGCACCAAAAAGGGTCAGAATTCAACATTGTTAAAAGCAGGTTCTTACTTATCGGTTCGAAGTTAGTTGAACGTAAATGTCAGTCTTATTTAAGACATACCCTATCGGCCACCTGATAACGTGCTGCTTAGCTTTGTGAGCTGAGAAGGGCGGGTAGCTATATTCCGACAGTCCACAAGTCAGACTTCCCATTTGTCAAACAGTCTATTTTTCTAACACCTCCTTTAGTCGACAGTCCAAAATGTGACCAAAAAGACTTTTTTTGGCTCTTTAACCCCTTTTTGCAAAAATTTTTTGGACGACAGGTATAAATATTGTGTCATTTCATTTTTTATCTTTAAGTGAAAATGAAAGAGAAGGAATATGTAGCAATGTCAAAGAGACAACATGCATCCCCTAAGAAACTATACATCTGGAGTTCACACTTAATCTCCAATAAAGTTGGAAACCAATTACCATATAACTAGCCTTAAAATATCTTCAGCAAAATAATCAAGTGGGTAAATTGGCAGACACAACACTTTGTCTTCAAATATGTCGAGCAACTACAACATATAAAGAGACAATAACATGTCAATGGCCACAAATTTCTGACTTGGAAAAGACGCAAATTATTTGTGGAAGAATAAAATAGTTTTGTTCAAGGGTTGTATGTAAAAACAAAAAACACACACATAAACAGTAGAAATCAACTGGAATGTACTGGTATTCAATTCATCCGAAAGTAAGTAAACAACAATTGACAATACAAAAGGACAAGCAAATCAAATATTAACGACGAATGCTTGAAGTTCAGGGCGCAAATACTGATGAAGTACTGCAAGTTTAGATATCATTGCGACGATTTTATTAATGCGAATAATGCAACAAGAAGTTCGTCGCATAAATAAAAACTCGTATTTTGATTTTATAAGTATACACTATTTTATATAACATTTACTGAAATCTCAATAAAAATATTAAACACAAATTTTGGATAGTTATCAAGGAATCACAAAAATAAATGCACGCATTGATTTCTGTATTTACAATAAGTAGTTTTTAAGTAAACAAGTTAGTTAAGTTGTTCAAACAAGTTAGTTAAGTCGTTAAAACAAGTTGGCTAAGTGTGGACTATCAGTCCCCGAGAGTATCATCAGCTCAGTAGTCAGTACTTCGGTCCTGACATGATTTATAACAAACCTTTCTAAAATTGTCCGTTTATAAATTTTGAAATTATAAAGAAACTAAGGTTTCAACTCCCTCAGGCAAAGTTGACCTTAGATGAATTTGGCTATTTGTTTTAGGTATTTTTGTCATATAGCTCTTCAACTGTTTCGGTACTTATACATCCTCGGATTTCAAATGTTTGGCTTTGAGCGTTCCTGATGAAGGTAAATCCAGAAAAGCGCTTCGGACGCATGAAATTATTTAACGTGTTGTTTTCAATTTTTTGTAAGCTAAGTCGTCATAACAAGTAAGCTAAGTCGTTATAACAAGTAAGCTTAGTCATTATAACGACTTAAAAATAAAACTCCAATCAAATAAAAACCAAAAACTGCTAATTTTCCTAAAAAATACCAATTCAGGGGCAGCAACCCAAACACGCGTTGTTTGATGTGTCTGAAAAATTTCGGGCAGATAGATCTTGACCTGATGAACATTTTTACCCCTTGTCAGATTGGCTCTAAATGCTGTATTTTCAGAAATATAAGCCAAAATCTACATTGCACCCCAATGTTCTATTTTTAGACGTGGCGGCAATCTTTATTATTGGGCTGGGTCATCGGATACTTTTTTAAACTAGATACCCTAAGGATGATTTTGGCCATATTTACTTTAGTTTAGCAAGTAGTTTCAGAAGAAAAGATTTTTTGTAAAAGTTAAAAACGACGACGGATGCCAAGTGATGAGAAAAGCTCACTTAGCCCTCTAGGTCAGGTGAGCTAAAAAAGCAAAACGGACAAAAAGCAAAAGTGTCGGACAAAAAGCAAAATTATCGGACAAAAAGCAAAACGGACAAAAAGCAACGGACAAAAAGCAAAAGTGTCGGACAAAAAGCAAAATTATCGGACAAAAAGCAAAACGGACAAAAAGCAACGGACAAAAAGCAAAAGTTTCGGACAAAAAGCAAAATTATCGGACAAAAGCAAAAGCGGACAAAAAGCAAATTGCGGACAAAAAGCACCGTATCAACACTGTTTCAAATGTTTCATGTTGGACATTTTATAGCTGACTATATAATACATTATGGGGGTTTTCATTGTTGAAGGTTGTACAATTGCTTATAAAATATCTTTGCCATTTGAACTCTGGTGTATGGTTGTCTCAATGGCAATCATGCCACATCTCCTGATTTTCAAATAAATTAGAACATAACTCATGGCATTAGTTTTCTCTTATGAAAATTTCAGAATTTGTCATGCTGTGCCTTTTATTCTCACCACACAATACAGTATGGGTTCTGGTCATTGTTGATTATTATACAGTGTCTTATAGTTGTTTAAAACCTCGTCCTTTAGTCTCGGTTGGACAGTTTCTCATTTACAATCATACAACATCTCCTTATCTACTATATCCATGTTTATTGAGTTGGAGAATGCAGGACAGAAAGCCCTAGACAAAAGGGTACAGGAAAAGTGATCATTAAGTTTTGAGATAAATTTGTCTTTGATTTACCATATTTATATGTTTTAAGTATATTTCGTATTTTCTTGAACAATTATATGTAAAACAACATTGATATCTACTTATTTGTCCTAAAATTCATAATTACATTGTATCTTGAAAATAAGCTAATTAATACAATGTCGGTTTCAATATTAATTTTAAAATTAATTTGTTCCTATATTTTATATATCTTTATTCTGTCAAACCTTTGCAATTACAATGGTATACAGACACTACATGACATCAATAATACAGACATAAATACATGAATACACAGAGCAAAATATGTACACTATTTACAATTATACTGATAGTATTAAGCCAGGAGGGCACACATGGGAATTTATAAATCTAATGAAAGTACACAGCTTTCTCAATTTAGATTTTATATTTAAATTCATAATTTTCTTAAACATAATTATATTTGGACGATTTACATATTTTTTATCAATACATTCGTTTCTTTTTACTGACATCTCTGTGCACATCATAATATAATGATACTCATCTCCAAGATCTTTAGAGTTACATAATTTACAATTTCGTCTATCTCTCTGAATATTTGTCCATCTCCCTATCTCAATGGGTAATTTATGGTTGATGGTTCTAAATTTGCATAAAGTATAAATATCACGAAATTCTAAAATATCAAAATAGTTCTCAAACCCAAAAGTATCCTTAAAAATTCGATAATTTAATGTCTTCGAACATGCTTGCACATTTGAAAACCATGTTTGTTGAAACTGATCTTGGAGTGATGTTCTGATTGTATTCTTTAACCAAATGTCACTAATACATGTTTGAGATAACCACACAAAGATAATCCCGTTTCATTAAAATGGATTCAACATGGTTTAACCAACTAGACTTTACATCATTTTCATTTGACAGCTTAAACAGTAGTTTATAAATGGTCGCTGATAATTTAGTCGGTTTACCACATACTAATTTCACCCAAAATGATACCATACGGACTTTAATATCTAAATTGATGGGATATCGTCCAAGTTCACCATATATTACACAATTTGGGGTAGAAGACTTTAGGTGCAGAAGAAGCTTACAGAATTTTGATTGAACTCTCCAAAATGTCGTTATTCCCAAACCCCCAAATTTCACAACCGTACAATAAGACCGGTTTCACTAATTTGTCAAATAAATCTAATTGACAACTAATAGATAACCCATGTTTTCTCCCCTTTTTGATCACCTCATACATTGCCTTTGTAGCTTTTTCTACTAAGTGTTTTCTACAGTGTTTAAATGTGCAATTTCGTGAAAAATAGATCCCAAGATAGTTGAATTCTTGAACGATATCTATAACAGAGTTATCATATGTAAAACTGAGATTTTTGGGTTGCCTTCCATTACTAAAAATTACAATTTTTGTCTTTTCTACATTAACTTTCATTTTCCAGACATCACAATATGAGTGGAATTTATCTAGCAATAATTGAAGATTTTTGGCCGATTCCGCCATTAGCACAGTATCATCTGCATAGAGGATTGCAAACAGTTTAACATAAATATCTAATTTTTCTTCGAGTGCATCTTCAATAGTGTTCAAACCAATCAAGTTCTCGTTGATAAAAAAGTTTTCCAAATCATTTAAGAAAAGTGAGAACAGAAAAGGAGATAAGTTTTCCCCTTGACGTAGGCCAATATTGCATGAAAAATAATCTGATATATTGCCATTATAAGATAAACATGACTTAATATTATCATACATCTTATGAATTATGTTATACATATGACCATTTATGTTATTCAATAACATCTTATACCATAAAGCGTCTCTTCTGACTGTGTCAAACGCTTTTTCAAAATCCACAAATGCACAAAACATTTTTTTCTTTTTTAATTTCAAAATTTCAAAGAAAGAGTGCAGTATAAATATACAATCGACTGTTGAAAATCCACTTCTAAATCCAAACTGATTTTCATTTATTAATAAAAATTCATCGGAAGAATTTGATAATCTATGACATAGAATCGAAGTGAATAATTTCCCAACACAACTGACAATTGTGATAGGTCTATAGTTTTTTGGATCAAATTTGTTTCCCTTATTCTTATAAAATGGTTTGATCGTGCCAATTACCCAAGATTCTGGTACAATCCCAGTTCTAAAAACTAAGTTAAACAATTCAACATATACATCAATTAAAAAATCACTAGAAGATTTAATATATTCATTTATAATCATATCGTCGCCACAGGCTTTGTTACTTTTTAGTTTCTTAATACAATTCATAATCTCGTCCTTTGTAATTGGACCATTAAGTGTACCATTTAAATCATTTAAAGCATCTTGGTCTACATTTGGTAACTCAATAGGATCGGGGGTGCCTGAATTTAGATCTCTGAAAAAATTTAGTAAATTATCAAAATTTATGTCTGGTTGTTTCGTGTGTTCCCGCTTATTTAAAATATTCCAATACTCTTTTGAATTTTGAGATCTGAGGTTTTTTAATTTTTTTGTCATATCACGTTTATGAGTTTTTATGGCTTGGTGCATAACTTTTTTATATTTTCTCTCAGCATTTTTAACTTCGTTGTATAATAAAAGCGAAGGTGAAAATTTGAGCCTGCGCTTAAGCTTTCTAAAATTTTGTCTCGCAAATTTGCAGTCATAATTAAACCATGGCTTGTCTCCCTTCTTTTTAGGGGCTCGCTTTTTTGGTTTATCAGTTCGTGTTCCAAACGTTGTCTTAGCGGACTCTAAAACAACTAATCCAATCTCATTTACAAATGCGTTGACATTGTTATCATCAAATTTTTCTAAATTCACATTTTCAAATTACGTAACAACCTGTCTAATCTATCAACATTTATATTAGCTCTAAATTCAGGTACCATTTTATGATCCCATTTATAAATCTTTTGTCTTGACTGATAATTAGGACTGTTCTGTTCATTACAAACTGTGATCAATGAGTTGCTTTCTAAGCGTAAATACAATGGACAATGGACATCTGAATACAAGTGTGAAAATTCTAGTACATCAAAATCAATAAGTTTTTCTAAAACGTTAACATTACTCAAACAATAGTCTACAACACTAGCATTTCTGCAGGTAAATTTCCCAGTTTTATCATTTCCCAGTCTACCATTCATAATGAATAAGTTGTTACATTTACATAAGTCAAGCAGATTATTACCGTAACGTGTTTTCCCTTTATCCATACTAATACGGTCTCTGGGTATATTATACAATTCTAAGTTACATACATCATTTATAGGTACACCCTCCAAATCAATACTAATATCTTTTTCATCAATAAATACATAATCTTTCTCATTTGAAGTACGTGCGTTAAAATCACCAATAATAAAAATATGTTCAAATGTTGTAGAAAATTCCAAGTATTCATTTTCAATTTCATTGAATGCATCAGGGGAAGAGTATGATGTATATTCTGGTGGGATATAGACCACTCCGAAAAGTATATCCTCGTTATTTAAAATTTAGAAATTTTACACCATAGAACAAATTTACTATTTGTTTCAATCACTTCTATAGAGTTATTCAGATTTTCTCTATACCCGATTACAATGCCACCTGATTTAACTCTTGATATTTTACGTCTATTTTTGAATTCTAATGTGTAACCAGATAAATGAATATCATCCATATCGTCAGTTTTGATTCAACAAAGCAAACATCATGTTTTCGGATCAAACTTTCAAATTCTGGATATTGTAGTCTATGTTTTAGGCCACAACAATTAACATATAAAAGATCTATAGCTTTTTTGTCTGTAATACTATTTTTTGACAAATAGGCAGATTCACCTGATAAAGACGCACTTATGTCTTCATTATTTATAGTAATATTTTCATCAACATCAATATCTACAAGAACGTTTAAATTTCCAAAAATACAATTAATCTGTTCAAATGTTTCATCATTACACAAAGTTTCATTACAATTACTATTTACATTATTTTCAGCAATGTCTACATATTTATTATCAGGTTTATCAATTAGTGTCGAACTGTCAATATGTTGCACTCCTCGGCAATCCTAGTAATGAGCCTTCGGAGTTGAACCTGTGCGGGATCGTTTCTTGGGGTTGCTATCAGATGAGGGGGTTGATTTTGGTCGTTCAATACGCGGTGGTGTGGCGTCACTTTGGCGCTGTGGTGAGGCGTAACTAAGACGCTGTGGTGTGGCATCACTTTGGCGTAGCGACGAAGATCCACCTTGGCGTGTCGGTAGACTGCCATCTTGGTATGGGATATCTGCTATCTCGGCATCGTCGGGGATTTGGTAAAGCTCATTGTCTATAAAGAGGCGGTCTCGTACGAGTGTTGCAATTTTCCTGTTTCGCTTTGCCTCTTTCATAATAGGATATAGCTTTCGTCTCCTGTCCTCTATTTCTTTGGGGAATTGTTGCTTAATGCCGTATCTTGTGTTCCGTAGCCTGTATGCATTATCTAAAACGTACTGTAGGTCACAATGATATAGGAAACGTGCTACTATGGGTCTTCCGCCACCTTGATATCGTCCAAACCTGTGAACGTTCCCGAACTCTATTTTATAGTCAATGCCTAGTTCGTTGTTAAGAAAACATAGGAGAAGTTCTTCGGTGTTTTCATCTCTGACGTTATAAAGCCCGGTAAAAACAAGATTGTTCTTCATGGAGCGGCACTGAAGGTCGGGCACTTTTTCCTTCATGTTTTCAAGCTCTGTTTGGCAGTTGCATTCTTGTCGCTGGTCACTCAATTCTGATAAATTTTTGAATAGTTTATTTATACAGGCTTTTGCTTGTTCGAGTTCCTTTGAGTTTTCCTCGGTGACGATTTTGTTTCTGTCGCATCGAGCTTTAACATCGTCAAATAGGTTCCCTATCCCTTGGACATTGGTTTCAAGTTCCGTTACTTTGGTTTGACATGTTTTTAGTCCCTGCTCGTTAGTTATAACCCTGCTGGTCAAGGATGTTATTATATTTTTAAATTCACCGAAATTTTCAATCCCCTTTTCAACAACTTGCAATCTTTTATCAATACTCGATACCAAGCTAATAAAAGTGTTCAATAGTAAAGGTACGCTTAGATCGTCTCCATTGCCTTCAATAATTGACCTACTATCTTCCATTAGTTTACGAGTCTCGGTTAAAGCCATTATGTGTATTGCGGATGTGTATAAACACTAAAGGGCATAGTTGAATATTAAAGTCCAAAGTCCAACTTTGATGAACTGGCCAGTAGCGCTTTCAAATACGTTATATTGTTCAATCTTAGTGAGTTGTATTCGTTATGTACTATTTTGGTGATGTCTATGAAGAATAAACAATTGCTGTGAAAATAGATAAAGTGTTACTTTTCTTTGGCTTTCTTCATCCGAAAATAAAGTCCGTTCGATATCGATTCCAATCATATATCACATATCTCCATAGCAGCTTCGATTTTGCTACATTTTCAATATTTTGTACTCTGAAAATTTTACACGTCCATCATTCTTAAGGGCACATAACTCTTCCCTCAAAAATATTTTTATATATAAAAGAATAGAATAGAATAGAATAGAATATTTTTATTTCCCAAATTACATGATGTATTAATATATTTATACGAAATGAATTCATAACCATACAAAACTGAAATTAGAATAGGTAATAATCAGGATGTTCACCTTGTATTTGTAATTATCAGAAATCAGAATATACATGTACATTCTATACATGCTACAGGTAATAAACAGATGTCAACAAAACAGTAAATTGTCTTGAGGGGTGAATTTCAAAGGGTCATACATGTAGGTATCGCACACGACTACGATTTCCACAAATGTTAAATTGCACCACTTATCATGTACCTGCTCACGTAATTTTACTGGATATTCAAACCAATTTGAAAAAGAAGTATGAAGCAACATGCTATATTGTATTCTGTTAAGAAATGCATTTTTAAAGGTTATATTGGGTATTTATTTATCAACTTAAAACATTAATTAATTCAAAATGTAATGATGAAAGAAATTAAAACACAAATGTCATATGAAACGCAGGGTTTACTGATAAATTTTAGAAGGAAATTATAGCTATTTTAGTTGGCCGACTTGAGGTAAAGTTTTCCCCTAACATGTACTTGTACTAGGACAAAGATCATAAAAATTAACCAGAGACAATTTTATTTTTCATGACCAACAGTGAATTTATTGCTGGCCTTTTCTTTAATCTTCTGTTCTTAGAGTAGTTTATTTACTGTAACAAAAGGCCAATTTTTAGATAGTATTTGATACAGTATCTTATATATGCCTGTTGAGAATAAAATTGCATGCAAGTTTTTCACTGAAAAGTGAAAAGTCTTTGTATCAGACCATACTGTTTGCAAAAAGTTGAATGCAAGAGTCCTTTGTACTCAGACTTCTTGTATCGTGTCACCTGAGTATAGAAATGAGCAAAAAGAAACAAATTTGTATTTCCTATAGCTTCAGTATGCATTTTTAAATGTGAATATGTGCTATGGCCTAAATTGACCCTAAATCATTTTCAGTCTTACTTGGCCTAAGATCATTTTGTACTCATATGATATGCTATATGTAATTTTTCTTTCCATGTAAAGTACATTAAATACATATGAAAGGATTATTTATAACAAAAAAACTTCACAAATTTAAAATTGCTGGAAAATATTACATCTTCATGTAAGGCCCCCCTTCATTCAAAAACCTCTATTTTCATTCACAGGCTCATATAAATTTGACTTTTGAATAATTGTAATAAATCTGATACATCAAATGAGTGTTCTTTTGCTTTTACTACATAATATATTAAATATTAGGGCATTTAACAAGTAATTTTTTGCAATTTTTGAATTTTTAAAGCCCCAAATGTTGATAGTTGAAATTCTTCAATTTTAATGTCAAAAGCTACACAGTCAAATATAGTCCCTAGTGTGGACACTGTGTTACTTGCTATTTTTTAGCTCACCTGGCCCGAAGGGCCAAGTGAGCTTTTCTTATCACTTGGCGTCCGTCGTCCGTCGTCGTCCGTCGTCGTCGTTAACTTTTTACATTTTGAACTTCTTCTAGAGAACCACTAAATGGAATGAAACCAAACATGGCATGAATGTTCCTTATGAGGTGCTGACTAAGTGTTGTTACTTTGTAGCCGATCCATCATCCAAGATGGTCACCAGCGGGGGACTTAGTTTAACATAGGACCCTATGGGAAATGCATACAAATGACTTCTTTTAGAGAACCACTGAATGAAATATAACAAAACATAGCATGAATGTTCCTTACAAGGTGCTGACCAAGTGTTGTTACTTTGTAGCCGATCCATCATCCAAGATGGCCGCCAGCGGGGGACTTAGTTTAACATAGGACCCTATGGGAAATGCATACAAATGACTTCTTTTAGAGAACCACTGAATGGAATGTAACAAAACATAGCATGAATGTTTCTTACAAGGTGCTGACCAAGTGTTGTTACTTTGTAGCCGTTCCATCATCCAAAATGGCCGCCAGTGAGGGACTTAGTTTAACATAGGACCCTATGGGAAATGCATACAAATTACTTCTTTTAGAGAACCACTGAATGGAATGAAACAAAACATAGCATGAATGTTCATTAGGAGGTGCTGACCAAGTGTTGTTACTTTGAAGCCGAACCATCATCCAAGATGGCCGCCAGATAGGGACTTAGTTTAACATAGGATTGTATGGGAAATAAATACAAATGTCTTCTTTTAGAGAACCACTAAATGGAATGAAATAAAACATGGCATGAATGTTCCTTATGAGGTGCTGACCAAGTGTTGTAACTTTGTAGGCCATCCATCATCCAAGATGGCCGCCAGCGGGGGATTTCGTTTAACATAGGACCCTATGGACAATACATACAAATGTCTTCTTTTAGAGAACCACTAAATGGAATGAAACCAAACAGGGCATGAATGTTCCTTATGAGGTGCTGACCAAGTGTTGTTACTTTGAAGCGGATCTATCATCCAAGATGGCCGCCAGAGAGGGACTTAGTTTAACATAGGACCCTATGGAAAATACATACAAATGTCTTCTTTTAGAGAACCACTAAATGGAATATAATAAAACATGGCATGAATGTTCCTTATGAGGTGCTGACCAAGTGTTGTTACTTTGTAGCAAATCCATCAACCAAGATGGCTGCCAACGGGGGACTTAGTTTAACAAAGGACGCTATGGGAAATATATACAAATGTCTTCTTCTAGAAAACCGCTTAATGGATTAAAACCAAACATGGTATGAATGTTTCTTTTGAGGTGCTGACCAAGTGTTGTTACTTTGTAGCTGATTTGTCATTGTCCTTATAAAGTCATTTTCTACAATTTCAATGAATTTATTGGTAATTTCTGTAAACTTTACAAAAGTCTTCTGCTTTTGATTAAATTACGGGGCCAATATTAAACCAAATTTGGCCTCAATCATTATTAGGATATCTGTTATGATTTTTGTCTATTTTTACATGATTTCCAAAACCAAAGTAGAATCAGGTGAGCGACACAGGCTCTTGGGAGCCTCTAGTTTTATACCCCTTCCAAATTTATTTCTTCATGTTTTATGTCTCAAATAGCAATTAGGGGGATGAAATTACACTGTAAAAAAATTGGGTCATGAATTTTAAAGTAAAGTTGTGATTTGATCCAGCTAAAAAAGGTTAACAATTAGTATTTCGGAAGCTGTACAAAGAATTCAAGACCCCCTTAACATAAAATTGTCCATATTTCGAGTTAGAGCTGATGAAGTTTTCTATAATTTTGATATAATTTGTCCCAAAAGTATTACACCACATTGTAAAAATATTGTCTAAAAGAAATGCACTATGAAATTTATAACTGTGTTCTCAGGCCATGCTTGAATGCTTTCTCCTACCTAAATAAAAGTTGTTATAATTGTGATTTTCTTGGAATATAATTTTAGAGTACTTACACAATAGATACACATACACTAAAGAAACAAGTCCATTCTTAATATATAAATATATTTTTTTTTTGTAGATGATTCCCAGCTGGCAGCTGGCTAGAAAAATGAAGCAGTCTACAAATGATAAATGTGCACTTATGATTTGTAGGAAATATAGATGTCAATCGTTTGGTAGTTGCAAGTTATGAAAGAGTGGATGAATTCATAATTTTGTGTATGTTATTCATTGTTTTTGGGAAAATGAATAGCTCAAACAGCATTGTACAGTAGTACTACCATGAAGTGGTGTTGGGATTAAACTGGACAAGAAGCAAATAGTGCATTGAATAAATAGCAAACTAATAATTTGTTAGAAAGATCATACAACTGGATAGCTGTAACAGTTAATACCTTGGATAATTATTCATTTGAAATAGCAATTTGGAATTATAAGAATTCAAAGTCTTAGTGCATATATTTGTAGTGCATCATACATGTATCTGAATTTGATTAGTGCATTGGATAAATATTTGTTTGAAATAGCAATTTGGAATGACAAGATTTTATAGATTCAGTGAATATTTATATTATAGTACATAGTCACCAAACTGGCATTTTATTCTGGTCAAGCATGTTAACAATCATGACAATACTTCAAAGTATCATTTTATTTATATGACCATTGATCACAGCTGCTTTTGCTATTAAACAAAATTAAGACAACAATTATCATTCAATTACATGTACATGTTATTATATTCATGATATTGTAGTCTTGTATAATATAAAATAAGGAGATGTGATATGATTGCAAATGAGATAACTATCAACCAGAGACCAAATGAGATAGATGTTACATGTAGCAACTTAATGTCGTCACTGAAGAGTCTTCAAGGATGAGTAAAACTGATACTGCATATATATAGCAAGCTATTAAAGGACAGATATAAAAAAAAAACAACATAAAACAGTTCAAAACTGAAACCCAACACCTAGTTTATGTACAATATGTATGAAAAACAAATATGATGTTGCAACGAACAACAACCGCTGAAAATTTGCCTACCAAATTTAAGTAAGGGTGATTGTAAGTTAGATTCTTATTCTAGACTTAAAATTAGTATTTGCTACTCCTCAGTATACATGACAAAGCACATAGCATTCAGGAAAAGAGTTGAATGTCTTTCAGCAAACTCTTTCTTTTTGCGGTAGCATGCTTAAAATCTAGTTAAACCTAGATCGGTCTACTACAAATTAAAGCAGGTTTCTTACATACATGTATAAAAATGGTGTCCTTAATATGCATAGTGTTTTCCATTGATGTAAAGCTACCTTCATTCATTGGAACAGAAAAAAATACATATGAATACCTGTGTTAATAGAGGTCACCAGCTAGGGTCGAAGTCACATTTAAAAAAAAAGTTCAGTAAAGGCTATGATTCAATACCAGTAATTCATAGATGGTAATAGTATATCCCATTATTTGACCGGATTGAAGAAGTCCAAAACTTTCTTGTAGTCTGGATGGGAGCTCCTTGGACATGTTAATTTCTGTATTCTTTAAATTTGTAGACCATTTTTCATCATTTTTGAAAAAAGTGTTAATTCAGTTGAATTCTTTTGAAAATCATTTTACTATTAAATTTTATTATACCCCTGCTTTAAAAAAAGTGGGGGTATACTGTTTTACCTCTGTCTGTCCGTCCGTCCGTCCCATGAATATTTTTCGTCGCATCTTTCACAGGAATTACACTACAAGGATTTCTGAAATTTGGTTTCAGGGTTTATATAAGTCAGCTATACCGTGTGATGCGTTTTTTTAGAGTCATCACTCAACAACTTCCTGTCTACCTTCAAGTATTTGGGCGGGGGTATCATCAGTGAGCAGTAGCTCACAGTTTCACTTGTTATGCCCCTGCGGTAGCGGATGGGGCATTTAGTTTTACCCGTGTCCGTCTGTACGTACGTCACAAAATTGGTTTCCGTTCTCTAACTTTAGTTTGCCTCATCCAAATGTTATGAAACTTATACACAATGCTTATTACCACAAAACACAGATCAAGTGTGAATTTTGGTGGCTATCTATTATACCGTTGAAGAGTTATGCCCCTTTACAAATGGAAAAATTGCTGAATTTTTCATTTCCGTTCTTTAACTTTAGTTTGCCTCAACCAAATGTAATGAAACTTATACACAATGCTTATTACGACAAAACACAGATCATGTTTCGTCACTTTTACTGTTCTTGAGTTATGCTCCTTTACAAATGGAAAAATTGCTGAATTTTTCGTTTCCGTTCTCTCACTTTAGCTTGCCTTAACCAAATGTTATGAAACTTATGCACAATGCTTATGACCACAAAACTCAGATCAAGTACAAATTTGAGTAACGTCGCTTTTACAGTTCTTGAGTTATATCCCTTTATAATGTTATATGCAAGCGGGGGCATCATCTGTGTCCCATGGACACATTCCCCATTTATTTAATTAGTTATACAAGTATATGAATTCTTTATTCTGTACATCATTCATTTCTGTAATCAGTATTGTAATTTTTATTTACAGCCGTTATTCTTTATACTTTGGCACCCCATTATTCTCTATTCTTTATATTTTTTTGCCATTATTCTAGATTGATTTAACCCCATCTAGACCTACATTACTGCGGATTCTTATATTTTAGCAAATTCACTTCAGGAAAAATTGTATTCTTGTGGATATTTAATTTAGTGGGTTTGCCAAAGTCTAACTTACAATACAATTCTTTAGAAAATGTGTACTTCGTTGAACTTTTAATTTTGTGCTTTATCTATTACCACGAAATCCAATATTTGGTATCCCAAACACTAATGAATCCAAAGTAGCAGACATCCACCCATCAACCAAGAATTAACAAATGTCTTAAGGTCAACATATACTTATAAAAAAGTTTTTTTTTAAATTTTAACTAGAGAATAAAAAAAAAATAAGATGTGGTATATAGTAGTTGCAAATGAGACAAAGACCTACCAGAGACTAGATGACCTAGAAGTTAAACAACAGGTCACCGTACGGCCTACAGCAATGAGTAAAACCAAAGATATAATAGCCATGTATCTATGGCTATTATATCTATGGTAAAACCAAGAATGTATATATAAATCCTTGGCAAAACCCAAACAGCATATTTTCTCCAAAGAAAATTTGATCACAAAGATTGAACCTCCCAGACTGTAATTTTGTAAAATAACCTATTTCATCTCGATTATGCATGCACTGTGTTTCTTATTTTAGTCTCATAGACATTCACACGATACATAGACCTTTCAATTTGCATTTGTAGTGAATAAAATGTCCGTTTTCAACTGACTTTACCGGTCCATGTAACCACGTTCCTCCTTGCTCTTTACCGACGACGAACACCTAAAAAAACAATTGCATGTACCACCAGAGACATATAATATGTATTATATGTCTCTGGTACCACCAAACGTTTTTGGTGTTATTTAAGCATGTATGCATATATTTCAAATATGTTTTTAATATCTGTTTCCTTGTCAACCATGTCAACAGAAACCACTTATAACTAAAACAAACACATTTTCGGGAGACGGATTTATAAAAGTTTTTCCAAACTTGTTTCCGAATCCCATATTTGAATTTCAAGTACCATTGTACTACTTAATTGTTATAATTTTTCGTTAATAAATACTGTTTAAACTAAACACATTTAATTTGCCGCAAACTTTATATTTACTACAGTTATGTCGTCGACTGGTTAAGTCCTTCGGCCATCGGATGTCAAAAGCAAAACTAATGAAATCAGGATTTAAGTTATTTTTTGTAAATAATTTGTGAAAGGGAACCCCCACGGGCTACGATTACCGGCAAAGAGTAAAAATAAGAAATAATTATTGTTACTTCCGAGACTAGTTGCCGAAATGTTTTTAAGGACATGGACCTGATTTCACACGGAAATTGCAGGAAACAATAATATCGTTTAAATACAAATATATGATTTTGATTTTGACACCATTCAAATTTTTTTCTGGTTCAATAATCACAATTTACGAAAATACCGATACAGATCCGGACACGTGCCAAACTGCCCCTTTTATATTTGATTTTACAACTTTACAAGAGAAGAAAGGCGAAGGATACCAAAGGGACAGTCAAACTCATAAGTCGAAAATAAACTGACAACGGCATGATTAAAAAGGAAAAAGACAAACAACAGCACACACAATTAACCTAGAAAACCAAAGACTGAGCAACACGAATTCAAACCCCACCAATAACTTGGAGTGATCTCAGGTGCTCCGGAAGGGTAAGCAAATCCTGCTCCACATGTGGCACCTGTCGTGCTGCTCATGCAAGTTCAAACCCGGTGATAGGTCTAATCCTGTAGGTCATATATATGTGATATTCCATAACGGTCAACCAACTCGTGATGGCGTCCGTAAAATTTATAAGATACGCAATTATTTCTTGATTATATTGAATTTTGAACATTTACTCAATAGCTAAATCCAATTCACAAGTGTACGATGCATTTAAAGTTGTTTTAGTTAATAGTGCATTTTAGATGCACCTTAATATCACCCTTCCAGTCTTAGTAGGTCGTAGAAGTTCAAGTAGCCTGGCATCCTGGTCAACCTCCTTTTTGCGTCGGTACGAATCAAATCGACATGTAACCGAATTTATGTGACAATTTAAAAGATTCCAAACAAGTTAAAATGGTCCGTTCGCTGTTTACATGTAACAGATCGGTATAATATAGCTCGGCATTTCTATGGGTTACACGTCAGTATGACAGCAACCGAACGACAGAAAACAACCAAAAGACATCTTGAGAGCAGCATGGAGTATTCAACAAAAGACCGGAGTATTAGACATGATCATGATGATAGAATATAGCAAGCTCTAAATTGTCCAAAGTTTATAAAAAAATGAAAACAACATGTTAATAATTTCATGAGTATTAATGTCATTATCAAATTGTGAATAAGTCAAACAAAAACAATCAAAAAATCTGCATGAGACGATGGTCAGTTTCTTTCTTTGTTACAGGTTTACGTCTATCAAAATCGCTCACAAGAGTTTTGGTGTCTGACATATATTTGTATCCATTCAAGCACGGTATTTTAAAAATAAGGAGATGTGGTATGATTGTCAATGAGACACCTATCCACCTCAGTTCATAGGAAGTGGATGTAAACCACAATGATCGAATTCGTTCCAGTGAATTTTTAATATGAATATTGTGGATGGTTAAACGTTAAATCTATCGATTGAAGAAAAATAGTAGACAAAAAGGTATATGTTAACAAAGAATACAAAACATTTACCATTACAATCCGAACCACAGATTGTGAAAAAAGTGATGCGTCATAAAATCGACATAATAAGCAGGGGCGTAGCTGCCGTTAAGCACTTTAGGCACGTGCCTAAACATAATTTTTTCACAAATATTTTTTTTTTTTGTATTAAAAAAGCTAATGACAACGTTATCTGTAGATACACGTGAAGTTGTCAAATTTTTGTGATTATCAAATGTAATTTGTACACTAGTCTATCATCCTTATTGAATGGAGTATTGGGTAGAATTGTATGTACATTATATTCCACCTTGAATAGAAACTAAAACTAGAACTTTTGTTCATATCATTTCACTTCTACCAACAAATACTCGAATGAGCCTCCACATGCTCAAAACCATGACATTTTATTCTTAGATCCATGATTTTTTTATTAGTTGTTGTTGGCTTTCAACTAGCTTTTTCCACTTGGTCTTCATCCGATCTACAATAAAATCCTTGTCAAAGTGGGGCGTCCGCTTGGCTGTGCGGGATGTATAAATACGCTGTCTTGTCTGGTCAGAAAGGGGACGTTAACTCCGATGCCTAGTGTATAGAAAATGCCACGCTTTTTGCACGGTAAGAACACTTGCAACAACTCTTTGATGGGTCCGTAGGTGGTCTGCTGAAAGACAAAATTTCTGTCCCTATCCAATAAACCATCATTTACCTATCTCCGCTACGCGTCGCTAGGTAAACTCAATTTGCGACAGTAAAATCTACGTTTTACGAAGGCCAAGCTTAAAATACAATACAGTTATCTCCTAATTTTCTAATGTCATTTTCAAATTTTCAAACCTTCATCCTGGATGACCCCTATTACAGGACCTAGTGGCTACCTGTTGTATTTATTGTAAATTTGTTTTTGTCCTGAACACGCATAACTATTTGCCACTGGACGTCAAGTTGGCAATCAATCAATCAACTGGCTTTCAGTAACTTCGAGTACTCTCAGATCTACGTATAATGACCATAATTATTCCTAAGGCTAAAGCAAGTAGGGATTTTGCAGTAGAGGATATCAGAAAATATGAATTTCTTGAATTTTGTCACGATAGTATGAGTAGAACCGAACTTCTGCATTGGGAATCAACTGTGTGTGAGTGTATGTCTTTGTGTGGCCGGGGTGAAAGTTTAAGAATCAAAAGATGGATGGTCGATGTCTAGCCCAAAGGATAGTATTATTATATATAGTAGTCTCAGTGTTTACGTGCCTATTCTTTTAATGAAAGATCGTCTATATGTACTATCAATTAACGTATATATCAACTATCGTCAACCAGAAAGGAATAGATATGAAAATACTAAATAGGATGTACTACTTAATTAAAGGGCTACGCTGATCTACGCTGGGCAATGCATATTGTAAATAAACACATATTTTTTTTTTTAGATTTCCGATCGTACTGCGCTAATTCACCAGATGTTATTGTAAAATTATTTATAATTCTTCGAATTTTCTTCATGTATATTATCATGATAAAATAACCAGTAAATTTAATACTTTTTGTACACAAAATTTTGCAACTATAATGCTGAAACCCGTTTCCTGTCGTGGGGCCTCCCCAGAACCCCTACCAGGGCTCTGCCCTGACCTGATGGGGCCTTTAGCGGCCCCCAGCCCCCTGCCGCAATTTGTGCCTACAGTTGATCGGATACCTAGCTACGCCGCTGACAAGTTATATCTCTTTGATCCTATATAAGCTAGCTAAAGATTTCTGATTTTTTTTTATCGTACCAGGCTATCATTAAATGATTTATTTTTTGTCGCGATTTTTTTTTATAAGCTTAAAATTAAAATGAATGACAACTGCTTTCAATCTGACTAGTTCTTTTTCTTTCTCCCTGATCAAATTTTTTTTCAGAAAAAAAATAATAACTCCCTTTAATGGTCGGTCCCTATGAACAAATTACATGAGAAGCTATATGAGCAAATGGGACCTTGTTCATATTTGAATGATTAAATTTGTTAAAGATATTATAAATACATGTACATGTATACCTTAAGATTAATAAAGTTGAATAACGACAACTAGAAACCTATAGAACAAATGTATATTAACCAGTAAAATGCAATATACTGTATAATAAAAAATATAATTCAAGTGTTTTTTACCGATTAAAATGCCGTTAAAAAAACTTTAATTTTAGGGGTACGTCTAAACACTGCCCAGGACCTCCTGAGTGCACTCAGGACTTAAACGTACACCCAGGACTCTTTATAGTTATCGTATGTGCACACATGACGGATATATGTATTCGTTGCAATCTGTTTATTTTAGTGGTAAACTTTGGTAGATTTTGAAAACAAACTTCGAGAGATATTTATTATTTTTATAAGATAATGGCACGTGTCATTGATTACACAACTACTCAGCCTTAATTATCCAATCAACAAAATTGATTGGATTATCCTAATAGCTTATGAATATCATGTTATTAGTATAGTGTTTTGAATAAAATTGAATTAAACATTTAACTTGTTTCGGAATTGTTTCATGTTACATGTATTAAATTTACTTTATGCGTAGTGCATTTTTACGATTATTAAGAAAATAAAAACTCCATTTCAATGCATTTTAATACAGTTTCTCTTATGACCGTGACCTGTTATATATTTCTTGCATGGAGACATATTTCTCGTATCACACTGCTCGGAGTGTGATACAAAAAACTCAATTTTGATTATTAGAAAAAATACCTAAATATGATAAATGACAGAAACTGAGAGGAAAACGGAGATAAATTAATATTTCAGAATTTATTTACATTCATCCAAGGCTTGCAATACTGGACAAGTACAATTTTAATAAGAAATAAAATCTTACTATATGATTGATTGATAGTTGGTTGCTTAACGTCCAGTGGCAAATATTTCCTGCATATTCAGGACGAGAACAAATTAACAATAAATACAATAGGTAGGTTCTGTAATAGGGGTGTCCGGGATTAAGGTTGGAGAAATTTAGACTGCCACGGGAAATGAGGGTATATTGGAGAGGGACAGAAATTTAGCCTTGCAACAGGTCACCTACGGACCCCTCAAAGAGTTGTTGCAAGGGTTCTTAACGTGCAAAGAGCGTGGCACTCTCTTTACACGAGGCATCGGATTTAACGTCCCCATTCTGACCGGACGTGGCTGCAAATTTGTACATCCCGCACAGCCAAACGGACGCCCCACTTTAGCAAGGATTTTACTGCCGGTCGGAGGAAGACCAATGGTGACCATACTTCTATTCCCCAGTCACCCTTGGGGGCTCTTACTATATGAGATTTGATCATATGAAAATCGTATTTTGATAAGTACAGCAAGTTCAAGAAATGTATTACTGGACAAGAATGAGTTTTTTTTTTTTGCATAAACAGTCTAACTAAGATTTAGATCTTTGAACACACAAATTTCTATTGAAATTGGTAGATGGCAAAATAATCAGAGAGAAAATTTTATTTGTACTTTATGTAATTCCGGTGGTATTGGCGTCAAGTTTCATTACGTTTTAGAATGTTCGACAATAGACAAAAGTAGACAAACGCTGTTAAAACGGGGTTTTGATCCCCAAGGACGCCACATTTGGCAATAAACTTTATCGATATTTGTTAAAGAGGTACTAAAACGCACATAACAAGTAATTCTTATCTAAAAGTTCGAAATAATTGATAAAAAATGCAAAAAACCCGATGCAATTTGGTCCACTAATTACAGAGATAATAGCGTGTAAAGTTCAACTATTTGTACCTTAGGAAAATCCAATCAACGCTACTTCCGGAAACAGCACTAAAACCAAATCTACCGGAAGTGACGCACTGTGGGTCACTTCTTCGGCTTATCTTAACGTTGTTTAATAAATGAACTTTCTTCTGATCACTGCCAATGAATTTCGCTACCCATTCAAGGCTCATTCTTCATTATGACCACTTTGTCAAAAGGAACAAAATATGTTTCAGAAGGGAAGTGTATTAATAAACGTGTTTCAATAGAAAAAGGGGGATGGGGTTGGGATAATTCAACATTGAGTTTTCAACTGAAAACAATGTTCCTGATCGTAGAACTGAGACAAATTGACGGTCAATATATCATTAATCTAGCTATTAATTAAAAAACAAATGTTGTGTCGAGAAAAAATATGGTTTATATTTACGTGTCTTGTACGTAAAGTTGCATAACATCTTGACAAGATATGACGGTAGAGGCTTCGGTTCCATGTAATAAAATAATTAATTGCCAATTAAAACCGGGTATGTGTAATACCTTTTTAATAATGTTAATTATCAAGCTTTAAAGTTTATCACTTTATAAACAACGGGTGGCATTTCTGCATGGCCAAGTTGTTAATTACCTGAGGGGATGGATAATAGCTACTGTTTGATCTTTACCTCACTGTATACAGGATGTTTACTTATCAGTAGTGTCAAAGTGCGGACTGTTTTAATTATCAGGATCAAAAGGTGATCGAGAGGATTAATATTTTTCTTGTTTGGTTATTCATTTGTCATTGCTTAAATTTCAAATGAAAGAAAAGGTCAATATCTTAAAAGCGGTATGGTATAATTTTTTATTTAAAAAAAAGAAATTGTGTGATCATAACATTCAGGATTTAGGACTAAAGTAATTTTGGAATGCACACCCTTTTCTAAAGATTTTATATCAGTGGTTTTGTTGTAGTTTTAAATGCTCAAATATGTTTTAACTTATCTAATAATTCTATTGCTCTGATATTTCTACGATATAGCAAGGATTTGTATAGTAAGACTACTATACAAATCCTTGGATATAGGTTTATATATCTTATTTTCTAATAACAAAAAAATAATATATATTTACATATAAAATAGGCCTGTGATTTAGGACACAGACATAGATTGCAACTGTATAATATGTCTCTATGGCAAACGTACTGAAAGTTACAGGACAGAAAGTCACAAATTTGATAGTACAAAAGTCACACATACTATTTGTTTAGTTTTGTTTGAAAACATAGGATTTCTACAATTGTTTTTGGTTACTTGCATATATTCATTTTACAATTTATGAAATAGTTCATTTCAACCTAGAGTAATGAATAGAGGTCAAATTTTATGCATGAAAAGGATATATTTATTGGCACTATGTCATAATGAAACCATTTAAGTACCAAGCCACTTTGACAAATTATTATCTTTACAATTATTTTTATTATTGATTTTTCAGAATAAATTTGGTTTACAAAGTTGCCATATATATAAAAGTTCTCGATAAAATGCAAAATAATTTGACAAATGTTTTTAATTCAAAAAAATAAAAATAAACTAAAACTGAATTGTGAATTTTTGTACTGTGACTTTCTATCCTACATTCGTCCGTAGGTAGGACTTTGCTTATGATACTGGGATGTGATATAACGTTAGTATATATGACACATATAGCAATATTTTACATAAGGTCCAAGGACTATGATTACTTATACTGATTTCCATTTTAAAATTTTGTTTGATTTTTAAATCTCCGTATAGGTTGATTACAAGTCTATCCAGTATTTCATTTTAATGAAATAGCTTGATCAATACATATTCAGGTTTGTGCTAAACCAGACAAGCAGAATACTGTGACCGACAGTTCTCAATTCTTCACATTATCTGGAGAATAAACTTATATAATTGTGAAATGCTGCTGTAACTAAAGTCGTAAGAAAGAGAATTTTATTTTTTGTAGCTCAGAAAACCCACATAGTTTAATTTAACTAATCAACCAGTTACGCCCTCCGTCGTCTTTTGGAAGCACGTGTTGAAGTGTCCTATTTTGAATGCCGTTTTCCGCCATGGAAAATAACATGCACGGTTCTACTTCTGCTTCTACCGCCACTTTAGGATGCACATGTTAATATTTTATAGAAAAAGGTTGATTTGTGCTTTTGGTTTTCAATACTTTTCTAATTATAAACATTTGATTAAAATATTTATGCGATTATCAAGCCTCGACAAATGGTTATCAATATTCTCAATGTAATAATTGTTACCGATTCATTTCAAAATTGTTATTTAACTTAGCAAGCCTTGATCTGTTTGCATACGATATAACACACGTATTTGATCAGGGTGACCCACTGTGCGTCACTTCCGTTGGGTATAAGTAGTGAGTTGTAGTGGCGTGTTTCACTAAATCGTTCAGGTGTTCAAATGACAAACTGACAGTAATTTGCAAATATCTCGATAATTACAAAATGAAATTTTATCGGGTTTTGGCATTCTTAAACGTTAATTACGAACTTCAGAATAAGACAAACATGATTTTAGCGTTTTAGTACCTCTTTAACGTTTTCAAATGAAATAAATTGAATGGAAAATTTCCCGACTTTGTGAAGATTTCTCAATTGGCTTCAATAATTACAAACAAAACGAAAAGTTTATTTAACATTTTTGCAATTCAGTATGTTTATCATTTTTCAAAAGAAAACTTTTTTGTTTACTTGTATGTGTTTATTACCATCACTAATCACAGTGACACTCCTAATTATTAAAGATCAAACGACCTAATCAACATGATAATTGGTATTGAATGTGACCATCGGTCATGCATATCCCAAAATACGGCGCTTGCCGATAAAAACTAAAATAAATTCTCAAATATTGAATTGATTTTATGAAAACAAAAATTATAAGATCAAAAATTAAATTATCTATCGAATGCATACCCTTAACGCACACTAAAGCATCTATTACGTGTCCTGAGTTCAATCAGGAGGTCCTGAGCGGTTTTTAGACGTACCGTAATTTTAGTGACCAAATAAGGCTAATTCCATGACCAGGTGTTTAGTGTTCGGTGACTCGTATCGGCTCACACTATACATGTATCAGACAAATTAACAAAAAAGCTAATTTCCAAAGTTTCAGACATAGGCTTTCCATGAAGATTATATAAAATTAGATCATGATAAATTGTATGTATACCTATGGAAGATTTGCATGTACTTTCACGGCTCTGTTTTACGGCAATGGCTGCATGACTGCATTATCTATAGACGACACGTTGATGATCATAGTTTTTTGCCAAATTGAAATTATCCCACACCAAATTTACTCTTTTTAAACACTTAATTCCTGAATGAATTCATATTATACACAGACCTTGCTGAGTGAACATGTTTAACTTGAATTAGAGATTCTAAATAATTCTAATATTTTTAAAACATCTTCACTAAAAAAAAATCACCGAGTATATCAGCTTCACGTGTTACGGTGTATATATAAATATATACTTACTTTGAGCTTCAAAACATAATGTCATTTCATGAAAATGATCGATTGACAATTGCTTAACGTCCAGTGGCAAATATTACATAATGTTCAGAATTTTTTTTTTTATAAAAATAAAATGGGCGTTGATGACAGATATTTCATTGTTTCCGTTAGATTAATTCTCAACTGTTATACACTATATGGGTAAACCTGTCTACTGTCTATTGACTGTATGTTGGTCTTGTGATGTCTTCTGCATATTGTTTTCGTGGGGTTGCTGTCTTTTAACTTATACCCAATATATTCTTACAAATGTACATTGAATTTCATACTTGTGGGGTTGTTAAAATAATTGAATGTCGTGGTAACGAGCAGTATTTTAAATTTTAAAGTATAATCGTGGAATAAAAACTTTACATACTTGGACATTGCTCATTTTCTTGATCAATATAACTGACAAATAAAACCCTTAAAAATTCGAATCATTTTTACTGTTAATTTTCAATGAAAAGAACAATCTAAACACAACACGTGAGAAAATAAACGGAAGCTTCAAACAAAAGTGTACATTATATAATAATAAAATATTTCAGACTGTCTGGTGGAAGAGTAAATGTTGATATTTGGTTAAACGTAAACAGAAACATTAGTTCATCAATATTATCATTTATTATATATAACCGCTGGCAGTGACATTTTATTTAAAATACAAATAAGGAGATGTTGTATGATGCCAATAAGGAGGGGGTGGAAAGGGGGTACCTTTCACCTTTCTCCCGCCCCCTCTCTCCTTTCTCCCGCCCCTCTGCTTCCATCTCCCACTTTAACAACCGTCTTTTTTCAGATCAATAGATTTTAATACTTTGAATTAATATATGACCATATATAGGTGGCATAGGTCTTTATTAAAGCATATACTGATTTTACGAACAAGGCCTGCCTCCGACTCGTACGCAGATTAATACACAATGTTGGAATGTTGTCAATGGTGCATTGTGCATGCCCCCAATGTCAAGAAACTCATTTTTGATATGTATGGTCATGTATGAGGATCATGAAATTAGACATAGTTTTTTATTGTGTCATCTCTATTTTTCCCTGTCCTCGAGTACACCTTACTTTGTATGGTCAAGTGGATAACATAAATATTTTAAGGTGACCTGGAAAACGCGTTAAGTACATGTAATATTGTTTAGAGGAGGGAGTGTATCACTCTGACGTTGTCAGCATCCCTTCTTTTTAAATTTGTAGAAGATCGCCAAATACTTAAAGGAAACAGATACCCACATGTGAAGGCATAAGACAAGAAAACTAATGAATCTGTGTACATATATCTGGCCTTAAATATTTGTCTAAGTTTTGCTATAAAATATAATATAATATGTACAGAATTAATAGAAATCCATCAAGTGTCTTGGTTTTTAACAGTTCTCCCACGTCTCGTCCTTTCACAGCTCAGTACAGTCAGTACAATTTCCTCTTCCTTTCGTCTCGCTAACTTTTTCATTGATCGTCATTGTATCAGTCTGAAGAGAGCTGGTCAGCCTATTGTAAATCTCCTCATCTAATGTATATACAACCTGACCAGGTAACAAAGGGGGTATTACGCTTTCTAATATACAATTAAGTGGTATATCTTTTTTCATGTCTTTATGAAATTCAAGGCCATCAGACTCTTTATACAGAATCGCTTTGCACACTTTGTCAGTTTCAAAGACACGTTCAGTGAGACTTCCGAGAGACAACTGGTCATCCAACATGACCGCCACCTAATCATTTTCATCATAAATAGAGTCTAACACTGGTCCGGCGAGTTCATTTGAACTTTGCAATTGATCAATTGTGCGTGGTTCTGTAAGTGACGGGTCTTCAGCTGTTTCGTTGATCCTAATGTCGGTAACAGACAGATCTATCGATGCATATTTAGGTGGGATATTGTTTTGGTACATGTTGAGAGGCAGCGTACCTGCATTAAACTTCGTTGTGTCGGCTCTTACGCTTCGCTGTCGTACTCCTTTTCCATATCTCTCCCTAAATTCAAACAATAGTTTCACGTCTTCTTTAGAGACACTGGACGGCTTGTCACGTTGAAACTTTGGAAACTGTTCAAGGGATAGATACTGTTTTGGACTCTCATACCCTGACGTTTTCTTTGATGTGAAAGAATGATATCCACAAAGCGATACTCTCTTAACACACTCAACGACACCTCTGAGAAAATCCCTTGCACAGTCAAGAACTGATGGTGTTTCTGTTTTTAACCGCAACATACTGTGCAATTGTTCATTAACTAACGTAAGAGCTGAATTAATATCAACTTTCTCCAAGTATTTTGATTCTATACCAGTAATTTGTCCATTTATTAGAACATTTAGTTCCAGTTTTTTCGTTTTTTTACCTCTTTATTTTTTTTCAACATTAAAGTTCGTCTCTCTTTGATAGTTCTCCCTCCTTTCTCCCGCCCTTTCTCTCCTTTCTCCTTTCTCCCGCCCCCTTTCTCCCTGTCTCCCAATACCCTTTCCACCAACTCAATAATACAAATTTCAATCAGAGTTTCAATGACAAATATATCAGCAATTATATGCCTTCAACCAATACAGACATGTACAGACCGAATAAGCTGTCTCTTGTGTGTTTATACTTGTCATTTCATATTTAATTTAATAGGCCCAAGACCACAATTAATGACCCCACCAAATATTTGTCAAAATTTGTCTTATTGAGTTGGTGGAAAGGGTATTGGGAGACAGGAGAAAGGGGCGGGAGAAAGGAGAAAGGGGGAGAAAAGAGAGAAAGGGCGGGAGAAAGGAGGAGAACTATCAAAGAGAGACGAACTTTAATGTTGAAAAAAATAAAGAGGTATAAAATACAAGATAAGTACCTTTCTGGAGTTCTGTTTCTTTTCTATAAGTCTTTCTATCTGGAACGAACCATCAAGGATTTGTCTGTTTACTACTTCTTTCTTAGCACTGCGAGGCATAGGTGCACCAAAGCATAGACGTTTCCAGTCAATATTATTACGGCGACGAAGATTATGTGCAGATGTCATTTTAATTTTTTATAAAGATAGCTTTTATTATCGAGTCTGTAATAGTTCAAATATTTGTGTGCAGCAATTTATTTAATTGCCTTCGTTTTATTGGTTTGGTAATATTAAGAATATTCCAGGTGACCACCGCCTGCTGGGGACACTTCAGGTAACACACTATCATGTCATAATTCACGTGCACATGCTTTATGTAGATGTCAAGTAACTAAATAACAATTTCTTAAATAAGTTATCATCTGATTAAAATATAAACGCGATTCAATGAAGGAATTAATAAACAAACATAATAATAGTATTTTGTCTTATAATTAAAGCACATCCATCATTTTCATTTTCTGTAATTTCTGTTGTCAGTCATTTTAAGACAAAACACTATATTATTCTGTGAAACATTATCTATATATTATAAACACAGACTGCTATCTTGCTGAAATTATATCAACACATAAATTGTACCTCTGATGCGATATTGTACAAAATTTTTTTTCATTTGTCATTAAAAAAAAAAACACGAGAAAACAAGTAAAGAACGAAGCCAACCAATATCCAAATTAAACATGTAATTTAAAAACAAAAGCTATCTTACATGTTTTGTTTGATTTTTTCGGGGTGATCATTTTTATTTCAATTATCTTGAATATCTAAAATACACAATACATGGTATTTGTTGCTAAGGTTTACGTATTTACGTATTTACTGACGGATTTGACAACTATTTTTTTACATTTTATTTGAAAATCGTCGTTTTTTAGCGACTCATTATGCAGCAACGAATGGAGACCTAAGGAGCCTTTTATGTTTTATGCTGTATAAACAATATTCTTTAACTGTTATAAATTTCGATTTTTTTTTTACTTGCTAACTAACGAAGTATTAATAAAAGCTTGTGTCTAGTATTTTTACAGACCTCGAATAAAAATTCCTGTCATTACGGAACATAATCTTTATAGATACAATTTACCAAAAAGAAGTAAAAATACATTACAGTTTTATGTAAAAGTTATTTTCGATCATCAATATTTCTTTCCATTTGAAAACTTGCTATATTTTTATGATTGCAATAGAGTATATTTAATATTAAAGCATGAACAAATATACATTGCAAATTGAATGATATGCAATGAATTTTAATCTCATAAAACTACATGTCATAGTGAAATTTATTGATTTTTAAAATAACAAAGTCTAATTGTCAAGTCCGATTTAATCAATTGAGTATACATTTTTTAAAGATTAAAAGTTGCAGAATTTTACCGAAAGCCGTTAAAGCTAGGTAAATTTGTACGCAATTCCGAAAACATATTTCATTTTAGTTGTAATTTATGCTCATTTAACCCTCACATATATTTTATTTTGGACAATTGAACAAAGCAAACAAATTTTCACGGAAGGACATGAATATAATTGAGAAATCAGGGTATTACAAACAAGCTCGAATAAAGGGAGACAAACCTTATGAATCTGCAGAAACAATTTAATGTCAAAATTGATAGATTTACCTGGTACTTGATGCTACTGAAAATTCCCAATCAACTATTTTATCGATGAACTGACGTGTACTAAAATGTACTTAACAGTACTGGATTTAACGCTACGGATTTTTTCTTAATTACCTAAACCAGTACTGACTGGTACTTAATCGATCGCGATAGTTAGTGTACTGAACATGTACTGAACAACTGAAAAAGATCTTGACATTTTTCCTTGCGGTAAATTCAGGCATTTAAAAGTTGTTCAGTTTAAAATGACCGTTTCAGTAGTAAAACCCGTTACTAGTGTATTTTAACAAAATGTATTTGACTAGCAGGTCGAACAACGGATGTTCTTAAACCCTGCTGACTGCCATTGGCGATTACCAAATAAACGGATCACCAGATGTAACAAAATGGATCTTAACTATTAATTTAATACCAAACTGAAAACAATAAACTTGCGGAAAAGATGGTATACCGCAAACATGAGGTGCAAAAATTAGTACACCATATCCGTATTTCGACAATTAATGTCTCTTCAGTGATGTTAGGAATCGAAACCGTATTTGGAAGGCCATATAATTTACCTCAATTTAGGATAGACTCTTGAATTTTGAAGAGTCGAAATAGGATGAACGGATCATATAAACCCGATGGCAAATATAATACATGCCCAAACGAAAAAATATAAACAAGTCTAAATTGAAAACAACGTTCAAACCTATGATTGCGTTGGATAAAAACCGCAGTTTTTATACGTGTGCATGCAAAACAAATGTCTAGGTAGAGGGGTCTAAATATAGCACAAACAACATTTTCCAAAAGACCAAAAAAGTGAAAAAGTATATTTAAACAAAACGCATTTGACTAGCAGGTCGAACAACGGATGTTCTTAAACCCTGCTGACTGCCATTGGCGATTGCCAAATAAACGGATCACCAGATGTAACAAAATGGATCTTAACTATTAATTTAATACCAAACAGAAAACAATACACTCACGGAAAAGATGGTATACCGCAAACAAAAGGTGCAAAAATTAGTACACCATATCCGGATTTCGACAATTAATGTATCTTCAGTGATGTTAGGAATCGAAACCGTATTTGGAAGGCCATATAATTTACATCAATTTAGGATAGACTCTTGAATTTTGAAGAGTCGAAACAGGATGAACGGATCATATAAACCCAAAGGCTAATATAATACAAGCCCAAACGAAAAAATATAAACAAGTCTAAATTGAAAACAACGTTCAAACCTATGATTGCGTTGGATAAAAACCGCAGTTTTTATACGTGTGCATGCAAAACAAATGTCTAGGTAGAGGGGTCTAAATACAGCACAAACAACATTTTCCAAAAGACCAAAAAAGTGAAAAAGTATATTTAAACAAAACGCATTTGACTAGCAGGTCGAACAACGGATGTTCTTAAACCCTGCTGACTGCCATTGGCGATTGCCAAATAAACGGATCACCAGATGTAACAAAATGGATCTTAACTATTAATCTAATACCAAACAGCAAAATAAACTTGCGGAAAAGATGGTATACCGCAAACAAAAGGTGCAAAAATTAGTACACCATATCCGGATTTCGACAATTAATGTATCTTCAGTGATGTTAGGAATCGAAACCGTATTTGGAAGGCCATATATTTTACCTCAATTTAGGATAGAGTCTTGAATTTTGAAGAGTCGAAACAGGATGAATATAAACCCGAAGGCTAATATAATACAAGCCCAAACGAAAAAATATAAACAAGTCTAAATTGAAAACAACGTTCAAACCTATGATTGCGTTGGATAAGAACCCGAAGGCGAATATAAATAAAGGCAACAGTAGTATACCGCTATTCGAAATTCATAAATCGATTGAGAAAAAATCAAATCCGGGTTACAAACTAAAACTGAGGGAAACACATCAAATATAAGAGGAGAACAACGATACAACAGAAACTCAACACTAAAATGCAACACACACACAGAAACGAACTATAATATAACAATGGCCATTTTCCTGACTTGGTACAGGACATTTTAAGAAAAAATGGTGGGTTGAACCTGGTTTTGTGGCTAGCCAAACCTCCCGCTTTTATGGCAATGTTAAATATAACATTAAAATGACAAAATTACATGACAGGACTACAATAAAAATAAATGGGAGTACAGGACAGAGACACACACAAATAATAGCTATCAAAAGGTACCAGGCTTATAATTCAATACGCCAGACGCGTGTTTCGTCTACACAAGACCCACCAGTGACGCTCAGATCAAAAAAGTTCGAAAGCTAAAACAAGTACAAAGTAGAAGAGAAATGAGGACCAAAAGTTCCAAAAAGTTGTGCCAAATACGGCTAAGGTTATATGCCTGTGATAAGAAAATCCTTAGTATTTAGAATAATTCATACTTTTGCAAACAGTAAATTTATAAAAATGACTATATAATAGATATGCATGTTAACACCGATGTGGTGACTAACTACAGACTAAAAACGAATACGTAAAACAACCTAAATCAGCAAATAAAAAAGGCACAGCCGAACAACGTATTATATGTTAGCCGAAGAAATCGACGCACAATGTGACGTCACATTTAAATTTCTATAAATTTCCAAAAAATAGGATAGAGTACAAGATTAGGTTTGTAATACTGATATAACATGTATTAATAACATTGAAAATTACAATACTTATTAATATAAAATTGTGGTAGTAATTAGATAATTAATTGTATTATCAAGCTATGTCGATATTTCTTCTAAATCGAACTGTAAACCAAAAACATCGTATAAATTTAGTTGACCCAAACTAAAATCTTGTAAATGAACTGGGTGATTAATTATCTTTACCGTAACACACGAATAGAACAGAAAAAAATATAATTTACAACTACAAACGATAAGACATTTGACAAAATCCGATGAGAATAACAAATATAACATCAAAACTAAATACATGGATTTTGGATAGAAAAATACCGTGACACGTCTTATAGCAATGCGAATTCACACTCAGCAAAACAGTCACAATCGGGAATAAGTCACGTTCGCTACTTAAAAGATCAGACGACGTAATGGCAAACCACAATCTAACACGTGGTAAAAATGTCCTTAGTGAGTTTGGACAAAGACACATCGTATGAACAACCAATTCATGATGGTGTCCATAAAATTTACGGAGAGTCATTTTTAATCTGTCCTCCTCATAACTTTGTTGGAGCAGTTTCTGCGTTAGGAGCACACTCCTGTATATGAAGTCCGTATAGTGTATATATCCGTTTATTTGGCAATCGCCAATGGCAGTCAGCAGGGTTTAAGAACATTTGTTGTTCGACCTGCTAGTCAAATGCGTTTTGTTAAAAGATACTTTTTCACTTTTTTGGTCTTTTGGAAAATGTTGTTTGTGCTGTATTTAGACCCCTCTACCTAGACATTTGTTTTGCATGCACACGTATAAAAATTGCGGTTTTTATCCAACGCAATCATAGGTTTGAACGTTGTTTTCAATTTAGACTTGTTTATATTTTTTTTGTTTTGGCTTGTATTATATTAGCCTTCGGGTTTATATGATTCGTTCATCCTATTTCGACTCTTCAATATTCAAGAGTCTATCCTAAATTGAGGTAAATTATATGGCCTTCCAAATACGGTTTCGATTCCTAACATCACTGAAGATACATTAATTGTCGAAATCCGGATATGGTGTACTAATTTTTGCACCTTTTGTTTGCGGTATACCATCTTTTCCGCAAGTGTATTGTTTTCTGTTTGGTATTAAATTAATAGTTAAGATCCATTTTGTTACATCTGGTGATCCGTTCAATTGGCAATCGCCAATGGCAGTCAGCAGGGTTTAAGAACATCCGTTGTTCGACCTGCTAGTCAAATGCGTTTTGTTAAAAGATACTTTTTCACTTTTTTTGTCTTTTGGAAAATGTTGTTTGTGCTGTATTTAGACCCCTCTACCTAGACATTTGTTTTGCATGCACACGTATAAAAATTGCGGTTTTTATCCAACGCAATCATAGGTTTGAACGTTGTTTTCAATTTAGACTTGTTTATATTTTTTTTGTTTTGGCTTGTATTATATTAGCCTTCGGGTTTATATGATTCGTTCATCCTATTTCGACTCTTCAATATTCAAGAGTCTATCCTAAATTGAGGTAAATTATATGGCCTTCCAAATACGGTTTCGATTCCTAACATCACTGAAGATACATTAATTGTCGAAATCCGGATATGGTGTACTAATTTTTGCACCTTTTGTTTGCGGTATACCATCTTTTCCGCAAGTGTATTGTTTTCTGTTTGGTATTAAATTAATAGTTAAGATCCATTTTGTTACATCTGGTGATCCGTTCAATTGGCAATCGCCAATGGCAGTCAGCAGGGTTTAAGAACATCCGTTGTTCGACCTGCTAGTCAAATGCGTTTTGTTAAAAGATACTTTTTCACTTTTTTTGTCTTTTGGAAAATGTTGTTTGTGCTGTATTTAGACCCCTCTACCTAGACATTTGTTTTGCATGCACACGTATAAAAATTGCGGTTTTTATTCAACGCAATTATAGGTTTGAACGTTGTTTTCAATTTAGACTTGTTTATATTTTTTGTTTGGGCTTGTATTATATTAGCCTTTGGGTTTATATGATCTGTTCATCCTATTTCGACTCTTCAAAATTCAAGAGTCTATCCTAAATTGAGGTAAATTATATGGCCTTCCAAATACGGTTTCGATTCCTAACATCACTGAAGATATATTAATTGTCGAAATCCGGATATGGTGTACTAATTTTTGCACCTTTTGTTTGCGGTATACCATCTTTTCCGCAAGTTTATTGTTTTCTGTTTGGTATTAAATTAATAGTTAAGATCCATTTTGTTACATCTGGTGATCCGTTTATTTGTCAAAAATATTGCAAAACTTGCAATAAACATGATAAAGTAAAATGACAATATACTGTAAAAACCTGAAAATAGCATTTCAGTAATAATATGTAATTTAAAATCTTTTATTAGAGGATATATATTTATGTAATCAAATTAAAATATAATCTCAACATAATACAGGTTAATGGGGTGTGAAAAATAATTATATAATGGGTATGAAAAGCTTTTTAAACCATCAGGGACATACAAGAGCATCTCTGGTAACATATACTTAAATATGTGTAATAATTTACCATGTTGACCTGGTATATAAATCCTCATCTAATGCACGTGCAGGCAGCTAAACAATTGTAAACATAAAATGGAATAAATCATCATAAATAGAGATTTCTTTAGGTAAACTAGATGTAGATTGAGCAATCATAGATGTAATAGCCACTATAGCTATTATTTCTATATGGAACAACTATTGAATGATAGCTTGAAGATGAACAGGGAATGAGCACAAACACTATTATATTATGATGTGATATCATCTTCATTCTTTTGCAATTACATCTGTAAGCTACAAAATAAAGATCCGACTCTGTTCAAACTGTTTTCCTCTGTCTTTTATTTGTGATACATCAGATCTAAGGATGTTTACACTCATGATAAATCCTGACATGCTAACCTATCACAATAATTTACACCTGAACTTCCCAAAAAAAGAATACACTGTCAGATTTAGGGATATCATTGGGAAGTTTATGTGCATATTCCTTTAAGCACAATGTGCTGAATTCAGAATATCTGTGTGATTTTTAAGAAAGAAGACAACTTTTGTTTATATTTTGTAATTTTGTCACTTTGTGTACTGAAAGACATCATTGAGGCATGAACAGGGAAATAAATCACTAAAAAAATAACAGATTTTATTAATTTCAATGACACGTCTTTTTCCCTGTGACAAGTTTGTCATATTTCTGAGCTGTGTTGGTCAAGAACAGAGAAGTTTTAAGAAAAAATAATAGGGAGTCCCTTCGCGGCCTTACCAAATTGTGATGTGTACTTAAATTGTGCTCGTGTGTAAACAACGAATGGTAACGTCATGTGACCATCCCAGTTCTGTTCTTCATGTTCTAGTTTATCAAAATAAATCTGTCATTTTTATTTTCCCTAGGTAAACCAGGCATGTGTCAATTCGTCCCAAGCTGAAAATTTGTCAATGACAGTCGAAGTTGAAAAATGGCGGTTCCGAAGACTGAAAATTAATGACATGAATTTCTTTTTCAACGATACATTACTTTGAAATCTTATATTTTTCAAATAATTTTAAAACTTATGATATCATGTATACCGCGCATGATACGTTTGGTTTCTTAAAATTTCACAAATTTACGATTCCCTACCGGGTATCCTTCCGCGGGGAATTATTTTTCTGCGCAGCGACATCTGTTGACGGCTTTCTCAGAAATTATCTCCACTTAATTCTCGTATAATAAATCAGGGGTTTTAAGGTGTCAGACCACCAATTCAAAATCCCTATCTATTCAACCAAATTTTTCAATTGTCACAGCTTTCTTCATAGGCGGATCCAGGGGAAAATTTGGTTGATTATATAGAAAATTACTGAAGCATGACTGGAGCGGGGCCCCTTAGGTCAGTCAGTGCCCCCCTTATAAAAAGTTCTGGATCCGCCACTGTTCTTAATATTTTACCTTAAGTTTAACTTCATAGAAACCTGGCTAACGTTTCAGCCTCTTGAGTTTTAATACTGATTCAATCAGACTGTTACTTCAAAGGGACACGACATCGAGATTTACTATAAACAACTGATATTTTGCTATAAACGCCTAAAACTACATTCCAAGCTCCCGTATAGTCGGATATAAAAGGTCCTGACCTGAAAAATATGAAACATTTCAATTGAGAAATACCCCGGTATGACAGACATGAACCAATGACAACCACAGAATTACAGGCTCCTGACTTGGAATAGACACATATAGAATGTTTAACTAGTTTGCTGGCACCAAACCCTCTTCCTAACCCGGGACAGTGGTGTAAAAGTACAACATAAGAACAAACTAAATCAAAATCAGTTGCAAAAGGGCTTAACTCATCAGATCGATACAAAGCAGAAAACATCTAACGAAAACACAGACCGGGCGTGTCAGCGTATCTATCATCACACAACAAATAAGACACTAAGTAAAAATCTGAGAGTATTCGCAGTTACTGACAGCTAGTTCAAAGCCAATAACAACTAATACAAAAATCACGTAATTAAGACTAAAATATCAATCAGTACATATCAAACATCCAATGGATTTAGTGTGAAGACGTCATTAACAGTCAGAGAAAAACATGACCTTGCATGTGCAAAGCCAAAATATAGGTATCGGCAGATTGTAGTACCGTTAATTAGTACATTTTCATTTCATATTTTATAATGCTATGCTATGTATTTGCTACTGTGTCATCCAAAAATATAATGGCAAAAGCATAAATGTCTACGTGGTTTTTTTTTTTTTGTATCTGGGTGTTGTCGTTTCCCCAAATTTCTAATTCATATACATGACGAAAATCAATTTGATTTTTTTTATTTGTGTGTGTCTATAAAGGGCTAATCTAAAATCCTGCTGATGCACATCCCCAGACCCCCTTTGCCGCAATTTTTTATAAGTGCGCTATGGCCGTGAATTCAATGAAACTATAGAATGAGATATCAAGAATATAAGAGGGTCTGAGAGGGGTTTCCTTCTAACCTGTATTCTTTAATTTTTTTAACCATTTTTCTCTGTTCTTTATAAATTTTGCACATTATTCTCTATTCTGTATATTATTCTCTATCCTTATTATTTTGACCTATTTTTCTCTATTTTTTATTTGTTTACCCATTTTCTGTAATGTTAGCACTTTATTCTTTATTCTGTAAACTCCATTCAGACCCTCATATAACTTTTTTTTTTAATTACAGGACCATTCAGCAATTTGTGGCCAAAACATTAATGTTAAATAAATAAATCGATGCATTAACAAGAATCGGTGCAAGAATATGTGTCCATAGGACACCAATACGTGCTCACACTATTACGTATTCCATGTTAATTTTGCATAATTGTTAACAGTTCTCTGTATAATGAACATGCGCACCAAGTTTCATTTTGATGTGATCTCAAAGTAACTTAAACCAAAAATGTAACCTCAAACACGCTTTAACTGACATTTCCTTGAAAATTGACCCTTGAAATCTTGATCAAACCATAAGGACAATAGGCGATAAGGGACATTTTTTGAACCCGTCGCCACTTTCATTTAATTTGTCATGTTGTAACCATCGGGAAATCGTGACAGTTTTGTAATTGTTTTATATACCGTTATTCTGTTGTTCGAAGCAACATGTATAATGGAGGTGATAAAATAAATAAATATGCTTAAAATACAGCTTTAATTTATTTCTACGACAGATTAAACCGGGTGAATAGGACATTTATACATCAATATGCCCTTTAAGTATTACACAAAATTAAAGTGCATACTTTTTGGCAATTGTTTTTATATTTTAATTGTGAGAGTTTTCGAATTATACAGATACTAGTAGATACATGTGGTAAATATGCTAAACTCGAAGGAAAATGTCAAAGATAGAAAAAAAATCTCAATACTAATAAAAAAAAAAAAAAACTACAGATAAATAACTAGTATTCAAGATAATTTTGTAATGTAACAGGGGCCTCGATGGATGAGTTGTCTAAGTAGTTTAACTACAACGATCACTAGCCTGTTAATACTGCTCGTGATCGTAGTCTGACCTTAATAATTGACTTATAGCACATAGTAATAAAAGTGGCGTTAAACATCAGCAATCAATCAATCAATATAACGCATGTCAAGAGTCTTTTGTTGAATACAATATATCCCTTGGTTTTATTGAGAAATAGTCCATCATTATAATTGTTTCATAATCTCATACATCTATGCCATATATAAATGATATTTACAAATTTTGTCTCGTGCTATAGGTGGAGTCCGTAAAAAGGTTTTTCCATACACCAAGAGTATACTTTTGTACTTTTACATTTATGTCATAGCTATTGCCGTAAAGGAACTACTATACGTACTCTCTTTCAACCCCCAATGAAATGACTGGTATAGATAAAAATTGTACTACCTGATCTTCTCTCGTCACGAAGTAAGACCATCGCTGAAGTGGTCGTCAATTCGGATGTGCTGGATGCATAAATACGCAGCCACGTCCGCTCGGTATGGAAAACGATGCCCCGTGCATGCGAACTCCACACTCTCTGCACGTTAAAGATTCCTTATTACAACGTCAGTATGTCTCTATTGGTGGCCTGTTACAAGGTAAATTTTTTGCCCTAACCAATATGCTATCTTTAAAAAAAAATGCATTTATACTTGCCGACATACCTTGCAGAATTGACATTTTTTGTTTGCATGGAATATTGCCACTGTATGTTCAATACGGAACATCAATTTCCTGCCAAGTAATATAACTTATATATTATTGCAATTTATGGTACTATTTAATGAATTCTTTGTTTGTAATTTGCTGATGTTCCTATCACTGTGTTCTTTTATGCATATAAGTACAATGATCGACGATGCTAGGGATTGCCTTAAAATTGTAATGAAATTGTATATATCGAATATATTTTTGACAAAGACAAACATATGTATAGGAACAATTAAAAGGATAAATCTAGAGGAACAACTTTTTAATAACGGAAAACATACACGAGCAATAGCGAAATGAATTTAGTTCGAGCTGATATAACTACTACAATTACAAAGAGGGGGAAATTAGGGGCTGCCTTTATCTGTTGCACTTTGATTGGGGACTGGTCATTTGTAACTGGAGGGTGAGTGGGAGGACGTTAAGGGGCCTTGTAAAATTTTGGGAATGGAAAGGGGAGTATCAAATTATTTAATACTTCAAACGGGGAGGGGGGCATCGATTCTTAAGATCCCAAATTCTAAGTTTCAACATGTTCTTCCAGGAGAGTATTTTTTATCTGAAGCTAAAATGGAATGAAGGTGTGGTAAAAGAGGGACGAAAGATATCAGAGGGACAGTCAAACTCATAGATCGAAAACAAACTGATTATTTGGAATATCTACTAATTTTCACTTCTTCATACTACATTTGTATGAACATCAAGATTATTCTCCTTTAATCTGTACAGGAAGTTTTATTGTTGATATTTACCCTTATGTATCTAGTGTTAAATTAGGTATTTATATGACAGACCTTTCTTGGTATTCCTAATTATTGGAAGATTTTATATAGACAGAAAAAGTATACCTAAGTTATTTTCATTTACCTGTATATATTATGAAAACCGGTTCTTTCAAAAGTGATTATTTTCTAAGGGTTATATATTTCGCGGTGGTGTATTGCCATGGCTTTATTTGGACTTGTTTGTTTGCTTTTGGCCTTGAATGTTTGTTCCTAATATTTTATTAACTATGTGTTTACTTTCAGGTATCACAGATCGAATTTATTCGTTCATTGTGTTAATTTACGTTTTGATTGAGTTAAGCCTTCCAATTGATGTTTTATCGTGTGTTTTCTATGTTGTGATGTTATACTATTGTTTCAGAAAAGGGAGAAGGTTTGGTACCATTAAAACGTTTAATCCCGCTGCAAATGTTTGCACCTGTCCTAAGTCAGGAATCTGATGTACAGTAGTTGTCGTTTGTTTATGAAATTTATACGTGTTTCTCGTTTCTCGTTTTTATATAGACTAGACCGTTGGTTTTACCGTTTGAATGGTTTTACACTAGTACTTTTGGGGCCCTTTATAGCTTGTTGTTCGGTGTGAGCCAAGGCTCCGTGTTGAAGGCCGTACATTGACCTATAATGGTTTACTTTTATAAATTGTTATTTGGATGGAGAGTTGTCTCATTGGCACTCACACCACATCTTCCTATATCTATTGACAACGCCATGGCAAAAATTTAAAAGACAAACAGACAAATAATAGTACAGATGACACAACATAGAAAACTAAAGACTAAGCAACACGAACACCACCAAAAACTTGGGGGATCTCAGGTGCTCCGAAAGGGTAAGCAGATCCTGCTCCACATGTGGCACCCGTCGTGTTGATTATGTTATTACAAATCCGGTAAATAGTCTAATTCGGTAGGTCACATTCGTGAAAAGGGAAGGGTATTGTAGTTACGACATAAGGAACATATCCGATATCATTTGTGAAACGGTTATTCTATAACGGTCAACCGATGGCGTCTGTAAAATTTACGAAGGGATGATTTCAACTTCACCATTTGGAACTCTTGGTTTAATAGCTTCCTTGTGAGCAGCAATCCTCTATCAAGGAAATCATGATAGGAAATACAAGCCCGGGAATATCGTATCAATTGGGAGATATATACTCCGTATGCAGGCGCTGCTGGAATGTTGCTACATAGAAATGGAAAGTTCACAATTGGGAAGCTGAAATCATCTCTTTTGTCGTAAAGTTTTGTTTTCAACCGACCCTCATTGTCAATTTCTAGATGTAAATATAAAAAAGAAGATGTGGTATGATTGCCAATGAGACAACTCTCCACAAGAGACCAAAATGACACAGAAATTAACAACTATAGGTCACCGTACGGCCTTCAACAATGAGCAAAGCCCATACCGCATAGTCAGCTATAAAAGGCCCCGAAATGACAATGTAAAACAATTCAAACGAGAAAACTAACGGCCTTATTTATGTACAAAAATGAACGAAAAACAAATATGTAACACATAAACAAACGACAACCACTGAATTACAGGCTCCTGACTTGGGACAGGCACATACATACATAATGTGGCGGGGTTAAACATGTTAGCGGGATCTCAGCCCTCCCCTTACCTGGGACAGTGATATAACAGTACAACATAAGAACGAACTATAAAAATCAGTTGAGAAAGGCTTAACTCATCAGATGGACAAACATACAAGTGGACGTGGCAGGGTACTTGTACATCCCAACAACAAAAAGACATTAGGAACAGATCTGAGAGTACTCGCAGTTATCTGACAGCTAGTTCAAAGCCACTAACAACTAATAAAAAATATCATGCATCTAAGACTAAATTATCAATCCGTACACATCCAACATCCAATGGATTTAGTGTAAAGACGTCATAAACAGCCAGAGAAAAAAATGACCTTGTGCAATGCCAAGATACAGGTATCGACAGATTGTAGATCCATGAATGTGTATATGTATATAACATACTACTAATATTTAGTTTGCTTTTAATTTACTGATAACAAAATCAATATTTATACCAATAAAAACAATATTCAATGATCTTATTACAGTGTTGAATTGGTAACCTTTTAGAATAAGTTTATTTAAAGGAGCGATAAGTTTACAAGGATCATTTCTTAATTTCCGGGCACGGTTAACAGCATTTCCGTAAAAATGAGGATGTGCTATCCCGTTTGAAATAAGTTTTCTACAGGTACAACCAAACTTCGAAACCAAATCTTTATATCTATGAAAAAATTTAGTAAAGGTTTTAAGTAATTTATGGTAACGATATCCCTGGTTTAATAATTTACCAGTAATACATAGATTACGTTCGTTAAAATCAAAAACGTCACAACAGACACGGGCATAGCGAACGAGCTGTGAAATATAAACACCGTAAGATGGTGCCAAAGGAACATCACCATCTAAAAATGGAAAATTAACAATAGGGAACGAAAAATCGTCCCTTTTGTCGTAAATTTTAGTGTAAAGTTTCCCGTTTAAAAGTAAGTCAAGATATGAGGAAGACTTAACTGTTTTTGTAGTATCCTTTATTTCTAGTTCGATGGGATAGATTCGTTCAACATAGTCACCAAATTTTGTATTATTTAGTGAGAGAACATCATCTATATAGCGGAACGTAAAGTTAAAGGATATTGCTTACTTCTTATCTTTCTTCCTAAGAAGTTCCTGTATGAAGTCAGCCTCATAATAATAAAGAAACAAATCGGCAAGAAGAGGGGCATAATTGGTTCCCATTGGAATTCTGACAGTCTGTTGAAAAACACGTCCTCCAAACGTAAAAAATACGTTGTCAATCAAGAAATCAAGCATCTTGATAATGTCAGTTTCAGAGAATTTTTGTTTGAATCAGAGTATCCCTCCCAAGACAAGATGTAAATGTCAATGAGACCATATCTGGCATTTCCAAATAAAGTTCCCTGAAGTCACAAACAACTTACCAACATGAAGCTCTAGATCCCCTACTGATGCAATATTTTATATAATAATAATAATAATAATAATAATAATAATAATAATAATAATAATAATAATAATTGTATGCTTTTATTTTTTGTTATAACGAACAAAAGTATTGAAAAATGAGGAGGGGGGTGTGAAATTTTTATGTCTTTGGAAGTGGGGTCTTGAATTTATTTTCTTTCTTCAAGGTTGGGACTTGAACAAAATAAAAGAAATTCCAATGTTCCCTTCCATCCACTGGACTGCTTAAAAATAAGAAGCTCGTCACCTTAACAAAAATTTGAAAATGAAGAAATACGTTGTCAATCAAGAAATCAAGCATCTTGATAATGTCAGTTTCAGAGAATTTTTGTTTGAATCAGAGTGATTCTTTACAAAGTAGGATTTATCCCTCCCCAACACAAGATATAAATGTCAATGAGACCATATCTGGCATTTCCAAATAAAGTTCCCTGAAGTCACAAACAACTTACCAACATGAAGCTCTAGATCCCCTACTGATGCAATATTTTATATAATAATAATAATAATAATAATAAAAATAATAATAATAATAATAATTGTATGCTTTTGTTTTTGTTATAACGAACAAAAGTATTGAAAGTATTGAGGAGGGGTGTGAAATTTTATGTCTTTGAAGTGGGGTCTTGAATTTATTTTCTTTCTTCAAGGTTGGGACTTGAACAAAATAAAAGAAATTCCAATGTTCCCTTCCATCCACTGGACTGCTTAAAAATAAGAAGCTCGTCACCTTAACAAAAATTTGAAAATGAAGAAAACATATTTAGGATTTGAAAATTTCAGTTTTTTATACCTACAACATTCTAAATTTGAAAATGAAATTTTATAAGTATTAACACAAACAATCACATAATGGCAAAGTGAAATATCATAGTTTTCAAATTAACCTAGAATTATAGAAATGTTTTTAAAAGAACAAAGCATGTATTGAGTACGGGGTTGAAGCATCCATTTTATAAATTTTTTTGAGAATATTTAGTAACAAGTTGCACATGTTGCATGAAACGTATACCAATCCCCCTTATAGCAGATGTCCCTAGTGGCAGTGCTGTGCTAGCTCAATCACTTCTAAGTTTTTATGGTCAAATATTTGGAATTTTGGAAGCAAGGTGATGCATAGCAAGGTGCTCGTTTTAGTTCAATTAAAATAAACTCAAATATAGGAATGGTAAATTTACGATTATTTCAGGAATTTATCATTTCAGTTACTTATGATTGGGACAAAATAACATGAATACATGTATTCTGTTCATCCAATGAAACTTAATTTACTGTAAGATAACGTAATGTTGTTGATTTTAACAAGATGTCAACAGGTTAATTCACTACGATTTGACTTACGACTGCCTGTTAACACTCGTAAGTTTACGATCAAACTTACGATAAAATTCTACTTACGATTGTCTATGAAACGGTCAAAAACTTACGATTTGACGTACGACCGACGTAAGATCTAAGATTGTCGTACGATTTTTTGTGAAACCAAGGATTTGTATAGTAAGAAGGATTGTAATTTCGTGGTTTATCGTTTTCTCTTACGCGGTGAGACTTCGCTACTCGCCACTGCTACTTGTCACTTACGATATCGGAACAATTATTCGGTAATTTTTTTGTACACATGTATCGAGTTATTTTCTTATTTTTGTTACGTATAGACATTGTTGTGATGGTAAGGGACTTAAATCATTTTTAAATGTAATTATTATTGATTACCGCTCAAGTTACCTTTGATGACAAATCGTAAATAAAGTGTTTACTTTTGATGAAAAAGCGTAATTCAATGTGTAAGAACAATGTGTTTATTTGTTAACTACTGTAAATTTTTAATTTCACTCAATTGCCAAAACATTGAAAAGAACTATCAATTTCGGAAAATAGGTGCAAAACCATTATGGGAAAGCTCAACTAATCTTACCACAACAATTGATTGTGAGCTGCTATTTCGCAAATTACATAGCTTGAGAACTGACCACACATTTCAAGAAGAATAACTGCATTGTGTTTTATATACAAGTAGCCGATTTCATTATAAAGGCATTGAAGAAACGTTACTCAGTGTGTTATAAATTATCCACTGCAAGCAAATGTTTTGAACTGTACTAATAACATTACATTTGTAAATGCATATGGGAAATGGTTTAACAAACAGGACAGAAGGGTCTTCGGAAACCAAGTGATACATTTTTCTTTCTTGTCAGAGAACTTGAAACAATTGTGCATAAATTAATAGGTCAACCTTATAGTGTCAGCTCTCTGTCGAATGTAGGACAGAAAGTCACAGACAAAAAGTTACGTACAAAAAGTCACAGGACAAAAAGTCACAATTCAGTTTTGAGATTATTTTTCTTTGAACAAGAAAACACTTAATTTAAAAAAAAAATCTTGAACTCTTAAATATAAAGCAATTTTGTTATTAAAATTTATTCAATAAATATCAATAATGATCAAATAATTGTTATGAAAACAAAATGTCAAAGTGGCTTGGTACTTAAATGGCTTCATGGTGCAAAGAATATATCCTCTTTATATATGCAGGAGATGTAAGATGCCGAACCACATTGCAAGATTTTGCAGGGCAACACACGATAAAGATGGCAATCTGTTAAACATGTATTAGCCTGTGATGCATGGCCGATTACAGACTTCCACATCAAAGGCCCAACAACCGAAAAGAAAAACATAAATTTTACTTTGAAAATATTCTACCACCTGGACTTTTAGGTACACCAACAGAATCAGAGGTAAGTATAGAAGATATCAACGTTAAGGCCCTTTTGGATACAGGATCAACTGTTTCAACTATAAGTAGATCTTTCATCAAAATTATTTGAGCAACATAGAACTTCAATCTTTAGATACTATACTCAAAATTGAATGTGCAGGAGGAACAATACTACCGTATGATGGTTTTATTGAAGTAAACATCAGTTTAAAAGATATAGGAGGACCACATTCATGTATTTTACTTGTAATACCGGATAGTCCGTATAACAACCAGGTACCGTTATTACTAGGAACGAATGTATTAACATCAATTATGGAAAAATGTCGATACGAATATGGAGAAAGATTTTACAAACTTCTAAATTGACAACTCCGTGGTATTCATCATTCAGAAGTATATTACTTAGAGAAAAGTAACTTAGCCGAAACAACCATCGTTTAGCTATTGTCAAATTTGCTGGAAATACCAACATTATTATACCACCAAACAGTAATGTTACTTTACCAGGCTACATAGATAAAGAACTTCCGTATTGTAATACATCAGCTATGATACATCCAACTAAAAATTCTGTTATACCGTTTGATTTAGATTTATCACCGTCACTCATCGAGTATAACATCAGAATCATGACATCTCAGTTGATGTCAGCAATGTAACAACAAGAACAGTAAATATTCAACCACATGCTTTACTTTGCGAAATACAGCCTGTATCTATTGAGGACAATATTGGATCTGAAAACTTGGAATTTACTCCACCTCTTTTAGAACAAGTTAAGGTTAGTGCTGATAACTTAACAACTCAGGAACTTGAAAAAGGAAAACAACTTATCCGTGATTATTCAGATATATTTTCGAAAGGCGACTCAGATATGGGACATACTACAATTGTACAACATAAAATAGAACTAGAGGATGATAGACCGTTTAAGCAAAAATACCGCCGAATACCGCCTTCAATGTTTGAAGAAGTCCGATCCCACTTACAGCAATTAATGCGAACAGGTATTATAAGGAAATCACATAGTCCTTTCTCATCAAATGTAGTTCTAGTAAGGAAGAAGGATAAGAGTCTAAGAATGTGTGTAGATTTTAGACAACTCAGCAAGAAGTCTCGTTTTGATGCATATGCTATTCCCGTATAGAGGAAATACTCGACTGTCTTGCAGGAAACAAGTATTTTTCTACCGTCGATATGAAATCAGGCTATCACCAAGTGGAGATATACGAACCGCATAAAGAGCGCACAGCTTTTACTGTAGGCCCAATAGGATTTTTCGAATTTTGTAGAATGCCGTTTGGATTATCTAACTCGCCTGCAACTTATCAGCGTCTAATGCAAGATTGTTTAGGAGACTTACACTTGAAAATATGTTGCATATTTATAGATGACATCATTATATTTTCTAGGACATTTGAAGAACATATGGAGAGATTGAAACTTGTTTTTGACAGAATTAGGGATGCTTGTTTGAAAATGGCACCAGCTAAATGTACCTTCTTCAAACCAAAGGTAAAGTATGTAGGTCATATAGTCTCAGAGGAAGGAGTTGAAACTGACCCCGATAAAATAGAAAAAATTAAGAATTGGCCAACACCGAAAACTCCAGAGGAAATTAGGCAATTTATTGGTTTTGCAGGATACTACCGCAGATTTATTCGAAACTTCAGTCAAATTTCTAAACCGTTAACCGAATTAATGCCGACACCAGCTAAAAAGACCAAAAAGAAAACTCATACTCAAAAATCATGGACTTGGGGAGAAAAACAGGAAAATGCATTTGTAAAATTAAAAGAACTTCTATCAACAGCACCAATTTTAGGATATGCCGATTATACAAAACCATTTGAATTACACACTGATGCTAGTGGATCAGGGTTAGGTGCTGTATTATATCAACATCAAGAAGGACATGACAGAGTAATAGCATATGCAAGCCGTGGACTATCGAAATCAGAAAAGAACTATCCGGCACACAAATTAGAATTCTTAGCACTCAAATGGTCAGTTTGCGACAAATTTCACAGTTATCTTTATGGACATGCATTCAAAGTATTAACCGATAATAATCCGCTTACCTATGCGTTAACAACTGCCAACTTAGATGCCACAGGACATAGGTGGTTAGCTGCTCTTTCAGTATATGACTTTGATATTACATACCGTCCTGGCAAAACAACTCCGATGCAGATGGTTTATCAAGGAAACCAACCAACAAAGAGACAAATATACCAATGGAATCTATTAAAGCTATTTGTGGAATGATTTCAACACCATTAGTGGAAACTAATATCACCAGAAGTAATTGATGAAACAACAATAGATACTCAACATCAAGTTTACAACGACATAGATTGGGTATAAGTATACAACATCAGGATAAAGAACTTCAACCATGGATTGAATGTGTTAAGATAGGAAAGAAACCAAAGAAGGAGAAATCATACACAGTCCGTTAATCAGACAGTTTGAACACCTGAAACTGATCGACAACATCTTATACCGAGAAGTAACAGATAGGAATGGTAAGATACTAAATCAGCTTGTACTACCATCAAATTATGTTAAAACAGTATTAGAGGCTCTACATAATGAAATGGGACACCCTGGACGTGATAGAACTACATCATTATTGCGTGATAGATTTTATTGGCCAGGTATGTCGAAAGATATTGACAATTGGATTGAGAACTGCGATCGGTGTATAAAAGAAAAAACAACCATCAAGAGCACCACTGGTAAGTATTACAACTTCACAACCTTTGGAATTGGTATGCATAGATTTTTAACTTTGGAACAATCAAGAGGAGGACATCAGCATATGTTAGTAGTAACAGATCATTTTACTAGGTACGCTCAAGCCTATCCGACAAAGAATCAGACTGCTAAAACTACAGCAGAAGTTGTATTTCACCAGTTTATTGTCCATTACGGAATACCGAAACGCATACATTCAGATCAAGGAGCAAATTTTGAAGGAATTTAATACAGGAACTTTGTAAACTTTTGGGAACTAAAAATCTAGAACAACGCCGTATCACGCAATGGGAAATGGAATGACAGAAAGATTTAACCGTACTTTACTCTCTATGTTAGGAACTTTGGAACCAAATCAAAAACTCAATTGGAAATTACATGTAGGATCACTTGTTCATGCTTATCACTGTACAAAACATGAATCAACTAATCAATCACCATACTTTTTAATGTTTGGCAGAGAACCGCAATTACCTATAAATTTAGCTTTTGGATTAGTTACATAAAAACAACGAAAACCGCAAACAAAATATGTTCAGGAATTAAAGCAAAGGCTAGTAAAGGCTTATGGATTAGCAGCTGCATACTCAAGAAATGCTTAGGCGAAACAAAAGGAAGGTTATGATCTAAGAGCAAGAGGTCAGCATTTGAAAAAGGAGGTAAGTTTTGGTTAGAAAAGTTGCGATCAACGGAAACATAAAATTGCTGATAAGTGGGAAGACGAACCATATATAATTATATCACAACCGAATTTAGAAATACCAGTTTCAATGTATAAAAGGAAAATGGAGAAGGCAGATTAAGAACTCTCCATCGAAATCTACTACTACCTATTGGCCATATTTCAGATCAAACCGTTACAACTCCACCGAAACCGAAACCTAGATTAAAACCTATGAAATCACCACCGAAACCGAAATCAGTTCTAGTTACAGACACTTCAGACTTAGCTAGTGAATCTTCATCAGAGGATGAATATTATTTTGTACCTGTTATGACAACAGATAGTGCTCCAACAAGTACTGAGGATACTGTTGCATTACAGGAAGTGGAAATTGAACAGGATACAACAGAAACAGTTGGGGACGCCCAATCTGATATTCAGGAAATCAGAGATGATTCTGAATTAGGAAGCGCTTCTGGAATTGATGAATCTAGTCATGAATTATTGAACGCAGATGAAACCGTTCAATCTGATAATGATAGTAATACATTAGATGATTTGGTTCTTACTCCGATACCTCCACCTAGAAGGTGGCGTCGTGATAGGAGAGAACCAAAGTGGCTAAGGTCTGGAGATTTTGTTGTAAAAGTGCAGTGATTTGTGATTGAAAGCAAAAGCAGAATTTATGGCTTCTGCAATTAAGGATGGAACTCTATCTGGATTAGAAAAGAAGCTGGGAAAGCTTTTATAGACATTATTTTGAAATCATCTTAGAAATTCAGTGAGATTATTCCATTCAGTGATTGAGATCTGTGTTTTATCTTTTATATGTTTGATAGTTAATTTCATGAACTGTTAGTAAGAAGTACTGAGAGTCAGAACTTCAGATGTGTATTATATATTGTATTTTGTTAAAACTTGACTGCAATGACGGGGACGTCATTTCCCAATGCAGGGAGTTTGTAGTACAGCTTGATTTTATCATTTATGCTAATAAATAGTATTTGTATATATTTGTTCATGCATTGACTTGACTGACTCTGACAGAGTATACAGTATGACAGTACTTTGATTTTCTATTCACGGGTATTTACATCCTGGGTTTTCTATTTCTTTATTCTGATTGGTTACTCTGTGAACTCCTTTGATATTGAGGCACTCTTTTCAAATTCTACATAGAGATATAGAACACTGACACTTTATTGTGATTTATAGATATTTATTCTTCTTATTCTGGAAACCATTCTTTATATTCAGGTCAGTTATATTCTTGACATTAGTATGTGATGCATGTATTTCTATATTTTTATCTTGGTATAAAAGATATGAATGTGTTATGAAAATGTGTATGAAAGTCCACTTTGATTCCCATGAGTATGAAAGAGTTCATATTTTTACTTTAAGTTGGTATTTGCAAGACAGAAAGAATATTACAGTTATTATATTATTTTTCATATTTGGCTGTTATTAGATTTCAGCATAGAATATTGTCTTGCATTGAGTTTAACTATATTATTTACTAGTTTTGACATTAAGACTTATGAAGTCATATTTCTTTATATTCAGATTCCAGTACGTGAAGTGTAAGAGTATACAGTAACTTTATAGAGGAGCACTGCTCAGCCCTTGTATTATATACACGGTAAGCTGTGTTCTGTGTTTACATGTTTATTTATTTACGTGTTGTCTATTTGTACTTATGTGTTTTAATTAATGTGTGTCTTGTCTGTGTTTGTAATGTGTTATTGTTTAGTTTACGAATATCCCCGAATAGAATAGTGTATTAGAACTGATTACTTTAGATAATGATCGTTGACACAAGGTGTTATTGATATCTGTAGAATTGCATGTTGAACAGTTACCGGAAATAGACTTTGGTATAGATGTTTATGATTTGTAGTAAAACATACTTAATTAAATATGGTATATTTCGAACTGAAGTTAACTACTTGGATAATTTATATTTTATTTTATTAATATGGAGATAATAATTAGAGTTATCGTTCTTTGAACGTATGTATTGTGTCTTATTGTGTGTTTTATATGTTACAGGGTGTTTATTTGAGATTACTATAATAAACCAATAGAACCTTACTCAGATGTTATTTACGCCCAACTTGATGAGTCTACATTTGCATGATTAAAATTTAATAAATTTTCATTTATCAAGGCTTATGAACAATTTCCTAAACTTAAAAACTAATATATATAATAAAAAGAAAATATTTCAAGATCTTTCTCTTATATATTCGAACAATTATCAACAAATTATTTGTGACTTTTTGTCCTGTGACTTTCTGTCCTATCACATTAGTGACTTTGTGTCCTGTGACATTCTGTCTGTTTACCTCTCTGTCATAACAGCCTCTCAAATAGTCAATCATGGAATTATTCATTGTTTCGTATTATACAGACATTATCTTGAGAAGAGAGACTTGTGTCATCTATCACAGAAGACTTCGTTCATCTTTTTCTGACTGTTCCTTGGTACGCTTTCACACGTTTTGAAAGAAATAAGGTAATTAAGCAGCAAAGCTTCATCTGGTTTACGTTACGTATTAAGGGAAAAGTTTCTAATTAGTTTCGCTTTTCTTTTTGTAACTTTCATGCACAATGTATGCTAGGTCTATAGCTATTTAGGAATAATGTCTTGGTAAACATGATAACTATAATGTTTATTATGTAACAGTATATACTTGGTGAACATTTGTGGCTTGTATTGACTTTATAGCATACATGTACATGTAAAACACTTTGAGTCTGACTTTTGTCTATCATGATATGAAATAAAGATAGACTGTGTAATTGCTTACATCCACTTCATTTGAACTTTGGTGGACAGTTGTCCCATTGGCAATCATACCACATCTCCTTATTCTTATATGTCTTAACTTAAGTTGGTCTAAAACTGATTTTCAAACATTTTGTTTTGTATGAGCTGTTTGTTTCATGTGAGAAATTTTATTGACTTGCTATGCTGTATGGGTTTTGATAATTGTGTACGATGACATACATGAGGACTACTAGTTGCTAAAATCTTTATTGGATATTGGGTGGATAGTTGTCTCATTTTCGATCATACCATGTCTCCTAATTTTGCTACATGTACTCGTAGACATTAATCACACATATTTATATGAAAAACTGGACTAATTAAGGCAATGGCAGGAAAGAGAATAATTAATATACACTCACCACCAAGGAGTTATAGGCTTTTAGCAGGTTCACAGAATATTATATGAATCTGGCATGTAGAGGAATTTGATAAATGATGTTCAATAATTTATTTTTACATTAAAATATAGACATCCAATTCAACTAGTACTGGTATCACATCTACCGAGTCACTATCAAAGTTCCCTTCACACGAAGAATAGCTCTCAAGTTTTGATTCAAGAGATTGAAAGTTAATGATCCAATAAAATATTGTTGGTAAATCTTTCCATAAATGGTAATCAGAGGAACGTTTTGGTCAATAGTCACATTTAGTTGCACCAAGACTAGTATTTCTATTTCTTTTTGAAGGCACATCATTGGTAATTCCACATGATTAGTGTATGAATGGTCAACTCCTGTTGGCACACAACTGCTTAGACTGTTTTTTGGGCTTTCTTAGTGATGGGAGTTTTCTTCTTAAAATTCACCAGTTTAGACATTTTGGAGAATACTGGAAAAAAGAATTGTGTAATATAGTTACATGTAGCAATAAAAAGACAATATCATATGGCTTTAAACAGTTAAAGTTTTCAATATCAAATCTGTATCAACAATAGAGACAGCAATATAACCTCAAGAGCTCTGCTCAAACAATTATTTTTGTTGTACACATTGCAAGATTTGTGTAAGTTTTCTATGGGTTAATTATGATGTAAGCTTATTCAAATTCAGGAATTTTAGCAATGTTTTTATTATTGTTTAAATTTTCTACAGGATAAGATGTCGCAAACATAAAAATTCACTTTTTAATCTAATGGTGCATGCTTATCCAAAAATTACAAAACTATGTATACATACATGTACATGTCAAAATAGGCAATGCAGGACCTAAGTGAATTATCATGTCATAATATGTGTCACTGTGTCTTCAAACAACACAGAAAAAACAACACAGAAAAATTGATATTTTCATATCTTCAGGAGTAATCAAATCAAAACAAAAAAAATTGCGCCCCCTCCCTAACCTAAAATCCTGGATCCGCCCCTGAACTTTGTAAACTCAGTCTCAGCAAAGGCCATTAAATAGGCCAAAGGACGAGATGTATGGCAAAGATTGATATTACGCGACTTAGAAAAAAGGTTGAATTATTTGGGTTTATTTTATAATGAATATATATATAATTATTACTCAAACTGGACCTGAGTAAAGTATAGTTACTAGCAGTTGGGCAAGAGAGCTCATGTCATGCATGTGATATGTGGTATAAACAGATAGAGAAGATGGGAGTACATAAAAAGATAAAGGGAGACAAGGATTTATATATTTATATATTGAAGGAAGGCAAACACAGCAGTACCTATCATTAAAGAATGATGAGCTGTGTCAAGGTAGTGATGTCAGTAAAAAAATACATTCACTTGTACTTTCACAAATTACTTTTCTTAGTTAGGAATAGGAGGGTCAGCTAGTAAACATTGGGCTGAACGTTTGAAAAGTTCAAAAGAGTACCAACCATGCATTGTCCCTTTCCACGTCGGCAAAGGCAAATCTAGGGTTTTTTCTATGGCATATGCCTTGATAAAATTGATGTAAAACTATTTCAAACCACATGGTTTAACGATTTCGATAACAGGAAGGAAGTATCAGATTATTATGACAACTGGATCCCTCACAATGTATGCCAGGTAAGTTAAGATTCATCTGAGGACCACATTGATTTTTAAAACCAGAAATGTATCACAATTCCCTTATTTAGCGGTTTGGCTGAGCTTTCTTCAAGTAATTTTATCACCAATGTTTTACGTTTGTAAACATGTGTGAACATTATTCTTGGCCGATTGTAGAACTTTAATGATTTTTCCTAAGCCACCCCCATTTTTGTTACGACGCGCCCCTGTTTGTGGTAATTATCAACTCAACACATCCAGAAATCAACGCCACTTTGCTTATTTGAATATTATACTAAAAAAATCGGGTACGGGTCACGGAAATTATATTGAAATGATAGGGAATTTTGAAAAAAAAATGTCTGTTTTAACTTTAATTTAAGTGATAGACAATTTGCGGGGACAGAAAATAAATATACACAACAATATACACCATTTAAACGAACTGTCGTTGCAAAAATCAAGGTTCCTGAGCTATTTTAAAAATCGAAGCGAGAGGCTTTTAACGTTGCAGTATAAAATACAGGCTAAAATGGCTGAAACGTCAAATTTGCAAACTTCGTGTTGAAAATTGGCTAACAAGGTCATTACAAAAACAGGTTGCGGGGATGAAACTTGAAACTTGAATGTCCAAAGAATAAGCAAGTCCAAACCTTGTATGTGTAGTCGTTGAACTCTAGGTTCCCACGTAAAGTTAAAATGCCCCTATTTCAAGAAGAATAAACTGACGAAAACACGAAAAATTCACTAAATTCGCGTTTATTGTTTTGATTTTGACCGCCTGACAACTTTACGGAAATATCAGAGTGTTTATAAATAAGGACTCTGTGACAGGCAACTTATAACTTATAATATCCGTGTTTTAAAGATTTTAATGATATCAAGCCAGTCCAGTTCAAACTATTATCACGTGGTACAATTCTCATTTACATATTATGAATATTAATTACCAAAAGTACTACTAATTTCTGGCTATGGGAGCTACCATTTGATTTGTATGGGGGCTAGGATGAAAAATTTTGTCCTGCATTTTTTTTTAAGTTGTAATCTCTGTTTCTATTGTTTCAGAAAAAGGGTGAAGGTTTGGTACCATTAAAACGTTTAAACCCGCTGCATTTGTTTGCACCTGTCCTAACTCAGGAATCTGATGTTCAGTAGTTGTCGTTTGTTGATGTGGTTCATAAGTGTTTCTCGTTTCTCGTTTTTTATATAGATTAGACCGTTGGTTTTCCCGTTTGAATGGTTTTACACTAGTAATTTTTGGGGCCCTTTATAGCTTACTGTTCGGTGTGAGCCTAGGCTCCGTGTTGAAGACCGTACTTTGACCTATAATGGTTTACTTTTATAAATTTTGACTTGGATGGAGAGTTGTCTCATTGGCACTCATACCACATCTTCTTATATCTATGAAATAATCAAGTACCAGCACATGGATCGGCTTCGATGATATGAGGTATTGAAGTACTTCGTTTTTATAACATTTTGTGCTAGACTTATTTTTAGTTTTTTAACAAATACACAATTTAATTTTTTCTTTGTTTTTCTTTGTCACAAACACACATTCGTGTATATATATATATATCAAATAAAAAAAAAAAATATCTGTGAATGCAAAAATCTGCATTTTGTCAGAAAATCGATTTGCCTTTACTGATATTTTTACTACTTTCGAAATGAATTGTTGCTTTTATCAACATCTATATACATGCAATATTTTGATGTATAAAAGTATAAAAGTCTTTATGAAATAGATTACTTAAGAATTATGTACCGTTATGGTCAAATTGTCAAATTACAACCATTATTTAGCATAATATAATCGTAAAGATTCAAGTTTTAAAAAAATATATATATTCTTTATTATAAACCATTTATGTATGTATGTATATATTTATGGATAGACGGGTGTAGTATGGATGGATGGATGTGTACATATGTATGTATATATTTATGGATAGACGGGTGTATGGATGGATGGATAGATGTGTACATATGTATGTATATATTTATGGATAGACGGATGTATGGATGGATGGATGGATGTGTACATATGTATGTATATATTTATGGATAGACGGGTGTATGGATGGATGGATGGATGTACATATGTATGTATATATTTATGGATAGACGAGTGTATGGATGGATGGATGTGTACATATGTATGTATATATTTATGGATAGACGGGTGTATGGATGGATGGATGTGTACATATGTATGTATATATTTATGGATAGACGGGTGTATGGATGGATGGATGGATGTGTACATATGTATGTATATATTTATGGATAGACGGATGTATGGATGGATGGATGGATGTGTACATATGTATGTATATATTTATGGATAGACGGGTGTATGGATGGATGGATGGCTGTGTACATATGTATGTATATATTTATGGATAGACGGGTGTATCGATGGATGGATGGATGTGTACATATGTATGTATATATTTATGGATAGACGAGTGTATGGATGGATGGATGTGTACATATGTATGTATATATTTATGGATAGACGGGTGTATGGATGGATGGATGTGTACATATGTATGTATATATTTATGGATAGACGGGTGTATGGATGGATGGATGTGTACATATGTATGTATATATTTATGGATAGACGGGTGTATGGATGGAGGGATGGATATGTACATATGTATGTATATATTTATGGATAGACGGGTGTATGGATGGATGGATGTGTACATATGTATGTATATATTTATGGATAGACGGGTGTATGGATGGATGGATGTGTACATATGTATGTATGTATATATTTATGGATAGACGGGTGTATGGATGGATGTGTACATATGTATGTATATATTTATGGATAGACGGGTGTATGGATGGAGGGATGGATATGTACATATGTATGTATATATTTATGGATAGACAGGTGTATGGATGGATGGATGGATGTGTACATATGTATGTATATATTTATGGATAGACGGGTGTATGGATGGATGGATGGATGTGTACATATGTATGTATATATTAATGGATAGACGGGTGTATGGATGGATGGATATGTACATATATATGTATATATATTTATGGATAGACGGGTATATGGATGGATGGATGTGTCCATATGTATGGAAGTAGGTGAAGTTTTAACTATTTGATTTCATCATCTTTTGTATGTTTCTTGTGTTTTCTAGTAGCCCTTTGTTCATTTATGTATCATTGTCATTTTGCTTAGTTTCTTTTGTTACCTATTCTGACATCGGACTCTGACTTCTTTTAAACTAAGTTTTACTGTACGTATTGCTATGTGTTTCTTTATTCTACTTTGGCTAGAGGTATAGGGGGAGGGTTGAGATCTCACAAACCATGTTTCACCCCGCCGCATTTTTGCGCCTGTCCCACGTCAGGAGCCTCTGGCCTTTGTTAGTCTTGTACTCTTTTTAATTTTAGTTCATTTATATGTTTTGGAGTTTAGGGTGACGTCCATTTTCAATGAACTAGTACACAATTTCATTTAGGGGCCAGCTGAGGACCACCTCCGGGTGCGGGATTTTCTCGCTGCGTTGAAGACCCATTGGTGGCCTTCGGCTGTTGTGTGCTCTTTGGTCGGGTTGTTGTCTCTTTGACATATTCCCCATTTCCATTCTAAATTTTATTATCATGGAGAAATTTGTTACCAATGTATAGATTTATAACTGTAATTACACTAATTTGAAATTAGCACACCAGGTCTATACAAAGAATGCATACCAATTAAAATCAAATAGCACATGTCCATGACTTTTTGATTATTATAGAAGAATTATTCCTATCTATTTCTATGCGTCCGATTGATCTGATATCGATAAGCGAGAAGCCGGATATTATGCAAAATATTCTGTTAAAGATCTTCATAGGCTTTGTTTCATTTTTAAAAGATGGCTTTCTTAACAATTTGCTAAACAATACTGAATGGATGCTACACGACGGGAAATTTAAAGAACGGACATCTGTATAAGAGTAATGTGAGAGAGATATTTGCCCTTGATTTATGTATTGTGTGACACGAAGTGTGATATGCATAGCAAAGAATGGATGTAATGTATAGGAACATTGCGACTGTATTTATTTATACTTGTATACTAATAATTGATAAATGATATATATGATCAGGTAATAAAATTTAAAACGGTCTGCTTGTCTTTTTCATTGTTTAATACGTTAATACGTTGAAACTGAGATGATTGATATGTGTTAATAAGACAGTAACCCAACGACAAAAATAAAAAAAAAAAGCATTTAATTTTCAACAACTGACGTTTGTCAAGATCTAAATCTTCCATATTTCATAAAAGTTGTGAATATATACATATGTAAAACAAAAGCAATCAATTAAGAATACCAAATTCTAGAAATAACAAAACAAAATTAAGATATGAAAAGACAAATTTGAAGTTCCTGAACTTGGGTAGGCACATAAATATATATCAATATATATAAAATGTCTGACTAATACCCAAAGATAAATCTTACGGGCCGATGGATTATATAATTATGATACAGTGCACTACAAAATATAAATAAAATAAGCAAGTCTAAAAGGGTACAACATCAATTTTTTTATTTTATTTTTTTTTTTGGTGATGTTGTACCCTTTTAGACTTGCTTTCAATATATATAATTATATATATGGTGGGATTACAACTTTTTAAAGTCTAAACCCCTACTCCCCCTCCCCCCTTCCCTCGTCCCTCGACTCTAAATAAAGCTTTATGTCTATCTTATGTCCCCCTTTTTTTTTTATCTCGGTCAGTGGACTAACAAAAGAAAAAAAACACAAATCATCAACAAGTTTGACCATAATAAAGAATACAGCTCGTAGTATCTACAAACCAGCTCAATGTATACTCAACCTGCCGAAATGAAATCATGTCGTACTACACTTAACATCGATTGCTGCACTTAGTAAAATTTGAATTGTGTGGCGACTAAAGCACACTTATTGTGAGAACTTGCATACAGAATAAATTTGTGCTATATTGGGAGTTGATTACATTACAACAGGAGGAAAAAACCCAAAGATATAATAAGAGGAGGGCAAAGAGAGACAAAGACAAATTCGGAAAATAAAATACATGCACAAATAACCCAGGCAAATAAGATACAATGCAACCAAAGTAAAATGTTGATTAACCACGTGCACACGTTTACCACTAAAATATTGGTGTATTCAGGTTTTATTCGAATGAGTAACCAGTGTTTTTTCTAATTTTCTAAGACACCTGCCATTTTGCACAGATTCAAGTCTTGTTGATGCTTATGTTCGGTGACAGAGTATATGTCCATACACACCATGCTCCACTCGCACTATCTCATTTCAATGTTCAGTGAACCATAAAATCGAGGACAAACCAAAATGTTTCACATGATCAAAAAAGCTCACATCCTCATGGACATGTGCTATTCTAGTCTAAGATACATGATTTTTTTTATATAAGTTGTTATTGGCTTTGAACTAGCTGTCAGTAACTGCGAGTACTCTCAGATCTTTAGCCCCTTTGTTGTTATAGGATGTATAAATACGCTGCCACGTCTGGTCTGTTTTTTCGTTAGATGTTTTCTGCTTTGTATCGATCTGTTTTTGTAGTTTGTTCTTATGTTGTACTGTTACACCACTGTCCCGGATTAACATAATGCCCATCCTATCTTAGGCGGGGCATACAAATAAAAACCAAACGAATCTACGACAAAGAGAAAAAAAAAACTATCTACATTCATTTTCCACAATAGCCAATAAGTTCGTAAATATGAAGCGACCTGAACTGATGAGTAAATCATACCCTTGTTCTGTCAGTTTGTAAGCAGAGCCGGGTATAAATACTTTTGCGGTATCTGGTGGAGATTTGTTTGTTTGATTAGTGGTTTAGGTTTTCACAGAGGCAATCATTGTTCCTTCAATATCACAGGGGCAATCATTGTTCCTTCAATATCACAGAGGCAATCATTGTTCCTTCCATATCACAGAGGCAATCATTGTTCCTTCAATATCACCGAGGCAATCATTGTTCCTTCCATATCACAGAGGCAATCATTGTTCCTTCAATATCACCGAGGCAATCATTGTTCCTTTAATATCACAGGGGCAATCATTGTTCCTTCAATATCACAGAGGCAATCACTGTTCCTTCAATATCACAGAGGCAATCATTGTTCCTTCAATATCACAGGGGCAATCATTGTTCCTTCAATATCACAGAGGCAATCATTGTTCCTTCCATATCACAGAGGCAATCATTGTTCCATATCACCGAGGCAATCATTGTTCCTTCAATATCACAGAGGCAATCATTGTTCCTTCAATATCACAGGGGCAATCATTGTTCCTTTAATATCACAGAGGCAATCATTGTTCCTTCAATATCACCGAGGCAATCATTGTTCCTTCAATATCACAGAGGCAATCATTGTTCCTTCCATATCACAGAGGCAATCATTGTTCCTTCAATATCACAGAGGCAATCATTGTTCCTTCAATATCACAGGGGCAATCATTGTTCCCTTCAATATCACAGGGGCAATCATTGTTCCTTCAATATCACAGGGGCAATCATTGTTCCTTCAATATCACCGAGGCAATCATTGTTCCTTCAATATCACAGGGGCAATCATTGTTCCTTCAATATCACAGGGGCAATCATTGTTCCTTCAATATCACAGAGGCAATCATTGTTCCTTCAATATCACAGAGGCAATCATTGATCCTTCAATATCACAAAGGCAATCATTGTTCCTTCAATATCACAGAGGCAATCATTGTTCCTTCAATATCACAGGGGCAATCATTGTTCCTTCAATATCAAATTCATACTTTATTCTAAAAGGGACTCTAATTGATGTATTGATTAATGGTTGTTCAACGTTCAGTGGTAAATATTACATGAAAAATGGTAAAAATGATAAACGAATAAGAAACTGATGCTAAAATTCTAAGCAATATTTTTAGCCACCATATGTTTCTTGTGAACTAGTTTTGCACCCAATTTTAGTCTCAAATCATCCCATCAAACGAGTTCAACCTCACTGCATACGGTATAGTTATTATCAAACTAGTGCCATGAAGTCCAGTGCTACTTTCAAATTGTAACATAGTTTTATTCCCGATGCTTTTACACGAGGATTTTCTTATTGTTGTTGCCCGTACTGCGACATAAGTTATTGCATGTCCAATTTCCTTTCGTTTAATATATAAAAATAAGAAGATGTGGTATGATTGCCAATGAGACATCTCTCAACAAGAGACCAAATGACACAGAAATTAACAACTATAGGTCACCGTACGGCCTTCAACAATGATCAAAGCCCATACCTCATAGTCAGCTATAAAAGACCCCGAAATGACAAATGTAAAACAAATCAAACGAGAAAACTAACGGCCGAATTTATGTACACAATAATGAACGAAAAACAAATATGTTACACAGCAACAAGCGACAACCACTGAATTACAGGCTCCTGACTTGGGACAGGCACATACAGATGTGGCGGGGTTAAACTAGTTTGTTGGAGCCAAACCCTCCCCCTAATCTGGGACAGTGGTGTAACAGTACAACATAAGAACAAACTATAAAAATCGGTTGAAAAAGGCTTAACTCATCAGAAATACATCTAACAAAAACACAGAGTGGACGTGGACGGGTACTTATACATCCACACAACAGAATGACACTAAGTACACCAGACTCAAGCTAGCGAACAATAAGCCAGCGAACAATAAGAAAACGCGCCAACATGATCATGCCTAAAATCCGAAGACTTGCAATAACACAAAACGTCCTTTTAAATCAAATGACAATTATTTCCAGTAGGAAGACGAAATGCAATTCCATTTTAACACAGACAAAGTTAATTAGTTATTCGTGTATCTAATACAACCTTTTTTTTAAGCGGACATCTAAAATTCCTATTAGGTAATCCTTTCTCTTTTTAGTGCTCTCTGATTAGAGATGGGTTTGTTGTTTTTATAATGATGAAACAATAAATAACAATAGTTCACACTAAACTAGTGTAACGATACAATTATATCTTCTTTTGTCAAATAACTAGTTCATTTTTCTAATTATTCAAAAGTATGTCGTCACTCTGGTAATGTATTTACTATATTTCGATAGGAAGAGTGATAAGTATAATACTGGCACCCAAATAGAACCAGAAGCGAATTGACATACAGATTTTGGTTAATCTAAACGAAAATTTTTTGGAATCTGAGTCTATGTAAAATCTAGACCCTACCACCACCCAATTTTAATTCATAAAAAAGTCCCTACGGCAAAGCTTTTGTCCACACTAGGAACAAATCATAGGCAATTGCCTAAGGTTGCCTGGACCCAAAAAGACGTGGGTAAAGTTACGGAACTTTTTTAATTGAGGTCCAAAGTTGGGTAGGGTGACCCTACCACCACCCAGTTTTAATTCATAAAAAGTCCCTACTGCAAAGCTTTTGTCCACACTAGGTACAAATGATAGGCAATTGCCTAAGGTTGCCTGGACCCAAAGACCCAGGAGGGTAAAGTTATGGAACTTTTTTAATTGAGGTCCAAAGTTGGGGTCCCTACCACCACCCAATTTTAATTCATAAAAAAGTCCCTGCAGCAAAAAATTTGTCCACACTAGGTACAAATGATATGCAATTGCCTAAGGTTGCCTGGACCCAAAGACCCAGGTGGGTAAAGTTACGGAACTTTTTTAATTGAGGTCCAAAGTTGGGGTAGGGTGACCCTACCACCACCCAATTTTAATTCATAAAAAAGTCCCTACGGCAAAGCTTTTGTCCACACTAGGTACAAATGATAGGCAATTGTCTAACTTAAAGGTTGCCTGGACCCAAAAACCCAGGTGGGTAAAGTTACGGAACTTTTTTAATTGAGGTCCAAAGTTGGGGTAGGGTGATCCTACCACCACCCTATTTTAATTCATAAAAAAGTCCCTACGGCAAAGCTTTTGTCCACACTAGGTACATATGATAGGCAATTGCCTAAGGTTGCCTGGACCCAAAGACCTAGGTGGGTAAAGTTACGGAACTTTTTTAATTGAGGTCCAAAGTTGGGGTAGGGTGATCCTACCACCACCCAATTTTAATTAAAAAAAAAGTCCCCACGGCAAAGCTTTTGTCCACACTAGGTACAAATGATAGGCAATTGCCTAAGGTTCCCTGGACCCAAAGACCCAGGTGGGTAAAATTACGGAACTTTTTTAATTGAGGTCCAAAGTTGGGGTATGGTGACCCTACCACCACCCAATTTTAATTCATAAAAAAGTCCCTACGGCAAAGCTTTTGTCCACATTAGGTACAAATGATAGGCAATTGCCTAAGGTTGCCCGGACCCAAAGACCCAGGTGGGTGAAGTTACGGAACTTTTTTAATTGAGGTCCAAAGTTGGGGTAGGGTGACCCTACCACCACCCAATTTTAATTCATAAAAAAGTCCCTACGGCAAAGCTTTTGTCCACACTAGGTACAAATGATAGGCAATTGCCTAAGGTTGCCTGGACCTAAAGACCCAGGAGGGTAAAGTTACGGAACTTTTTTAATTGAGGTCCAAAGTTGGGGTAGGGTGACCCTACCACCACCCAATTTTAATTCATAAAAAAGTCCCTACGGCAAAGCTTTTGTCCACACTAGGTACAAATGATTGGCTATTGCTTAAGGTTGCCTGGACCCAAAGACCCAGGTGGGTAAAGTTACGGAACTTTTTTAATTGAGGTCCAAAGTTGGGGTAGGGTGACCCTACCACCACCCAATTTTAATTCATAAAAAAGTCCCTACGGCAAAGCTTTTGTCCACACTAGGTACAAATGATAGGCAATTGCCTAAGGTTGCCTGGACCCAAAGACCCAGGTGGGTAAAGTTACGGAACTTTTTTAATTGAGGTCCAAAGTTGGGGTAGGGTGACCCTACCACCACCCAATTTTAATTCATAAAAAAGTCCCTACGGCAAAGCTTTTGTCCACACTAGGTACAAATGATAGGCAATTACCTAAGGTTCCCTGGACCCAAAGACCTAGGTGGGTAAAGTTACGGAACTTTTTTAATTGAGGTCCAAAGTTGGGGTAGGGTGACCCTACCACCACCCAATTTTAATTCATAAAAAAGTCCCTACGGCAAAGCTTTTGTCCACACTAGGTACAAATGATAGGCAATTGTCTAAGGTTGCCTGGACTTAAAGACCCAGGAGGGTAAAGTTACGGAACTTTTTTAATTGAGGTCCAAAGTTGGGGTAGGGTGACCCTACCACCACCCAATTTTAATTCATAAAAAAGTCCCTACGGCAAAGCTTTTGTCCACACTAGGTACAAATGATAGGCAATTGCCTAAGGTTCCCTGGACCCAAAGACCCAGGTGGGTAAAGTTACGGAACTTTTTTAATTGAGGTCCAAAGTTGGGGTAGGGTGACCCTACCACCACCCAATTTTAATTCATAAAAAAGTCCCTACGGCAAAGCTTTTGTCCACACTAGGTACAAATGATAGGCAATTGCCTAAGGTTGCCTGGATCCAAAGACCCAGGTGGGTAAAGTTACGGAACTGAAAGGTGTACCCGGCTTACTCTTTCACGATAATTTACCGATTTGAGTATTTTAAGCAAGCTGTATCTAAGGGCAGATATCTAAATTAACGCTTTATCAAATCAATCTTAACTATTTCGTGGATTTTTTCCAAAGAATTTATGAGAATACACCATCAGGATCTAAAATAATTTTCACCTGCCATTATTATATTTTATGTGACTATATTTCTTTAACTTAAAAAATGCATTATAACTTCTCGTCTAATGTATAGATAAGTATACAACATATTAATCTTAAAATATAATTACGATATGCGTATCCAGGTCTTCTATCTTCGCTTTTTAAGGTTATATAAATAGTCTATGCCGTAGCCGCAGCCGGATTTGCATCACTGGTATAACACGCTGCGATATCAATACTTTCTCAAAACGAAGTTTTAAATTACAAACAGTATAAGTCGGGAGGAATTTTTGTTTTTATTAGAAAGGTTTTTAAAACTAACATACTGGTTGAAGTTGCCTTTAAAAATAAGTCAGTAATACTTATAAAATAAGGAGATGTGGTATGATTGTCTATGGGAAGACCTATATCCAACAGAGTCAAAATGTTGCGGAGTTTAGCAACTATAGGTTACCGTACGGCCTTCAACAATGACAAAATCCCATACTGTATAGACAGCTATAAAAGGCCCCGACTTGACAAAGGAAAATAACAATGGTATGATTTATGAAAAAACTAAAAATGAAAAACCAATATGACAGATAGCAACCTACAACAACTACTAAATAACAGATTCCTGACTTGGGACAGGCACATATAGAATATGGCGCTGTTTAACATGCTTCTGAGCGCTTAAATCTGCCCTCACCTTGGACAGTGAACAGCACAACATATAAGATCAAACCGGGTTAATTTTTTTAAAGGAAAAGATAATTAACTAGTGATTTATGTAAACTGTGTTATAAATCTCAAACTATATTTTGTGACCTGGTCCTTGTTTGGCAAACTGAATACCTGTTTAAAGAGAGCATATGGGGAAAAGACATTTTCCAAGGAAACATTACGATGATACATGGGATAATCAAAGTGTAAGGCGAGTCATTCTTAAGTGTGTATAACAAGTATAATAGTCAAGTTTACATAAAATGTGTATATAAAATACCATTTGAATCTGCTTGTTAATGACAAATGTATATTAACCATACGAGTAGCCTGTCAAGGACACAGAACAAAGTGTAAAAGAAAGTCAAAACACGTATCCGCTGTTGTATGTATCGTATTCAAATTGTAAACGCTTAAGTTTTTTTTTAATATCCAAATTTTAGGACTGAGAAAAACGATAAACTGATTTTTTAATATTAACTACATTACATTGCATCTCATATATCAGATGTAATCTCAGATTTATACGAAATATAATGCATAATTAGGTATTTGAACTTATTGCACTATTTCTTGAAAAGGACGCTATATATATGTTTTAAACTAGCAAGTTGCCATACAGTTGAAAAACAAGGTGCCGTACTGTAATTCTGTAAACACGAGGAAGTTGCCATACCCTAGACTTGATTGGTTTTTATCGATATTCTCATAAAACATATTTTTGAAAGAGAATTTAAGGAATTATGATGTCACATTACTATTATCATAACCTAAAAAAAAATGTTTTGAAAAATTATCAAAAACCGTTGAATATCTGGCCAGCGGGACGTCGGAGGGCGATCGACCTAGAAATTTTCTGTTACCAAGTGCACAGTTTTGAAGTATAACACAAAATCTTGTCTTTGTTTGCTACTTGTTGGCATACAGACTTAAATCAATATCTGTCAGATATGCAGAATAGAATCGTTTCAAAGGTGGTAACCTCATCAAAATGATAGAAATGGTTTAAATTAAAGGATTTCTTATCTTGTTTATTTTTTTCTCTCCTTTATCTCCGGTTTGTTGGTACCAAATTCGCAGTGGCGATGATACACAGTGAAATTTGCTTAATAGTGAATGAATTTTAAAAAAGACTTTTATCATAAAATTGTCAATACCATCATAACAACCATAACTAGAAAACTTTGTTTAGTATACATTGATCAAAAGGTTTCGGAGAAGAGTATGGGAATGTAAGTTTAGTATACATTGATCAAAAGGTTTCGGAGAAGAGTATGGGAATGTAAGTTTAGTATACATTGATCAAAAGGTTTCGAAGAAGAGTGTGGGAATGTAGTATACATTGATCAAAAGGTTTCGGAGAAGAGTATGGGAATGTAAGTTTAGTATACATTGATCAAAAGGTTTCGGAGAAGAGTATGGGAATGTAAGTTTAGTATACATTGATCAAAAGGTTTCGGAGAAGAGTGTGGAATGTAAGTTTAGTATACATTGATCAAAAGGTTTCGGAGAGGAGTATGGAATGTAAGTTTTGTTTACATTGATCAAAAGATTTCGGAGAAGAGTGTGGAATGTAAGTTTAGTATACATTGATCAAAAGGTTTCGGAGAAGAGTATGGGAATGTAAGTTTAGTATACATTGATCAAAAGGTTTCGGAGAAGTGTATACACATTGTGTTACAACTATGCAGTTTAGAAATAACTGGAACAATCATTGATACTCATGGAATGATTAGAACTTTCTATTTCACTTACATAATGTTTCCAGAATGATCATAACAAAAGATGCGTAATTTAAACATCTAGCGTTATCTAGAAGTTTCCGTTTGAGTATATATATAAGTATGCAGACCCTAGACATAGAGGTAGATATGGACTTAGACATCGATATACATTAATATTCTCAACAGTTGGATTGATACTTTGATTTACTAACAACATCATACTAAATTGTGACCTATTGGACGTAATATTCTGTGGATTTCCGGATAAAGAAAAGATAAAAGATTGGACTCATATTTTGACAGTTAAGTTGACATTTCTATTTGTGTAATACTTCTTGTAAACTAGTGTATAATAAATCTTGTTAAATTTTATTATTGATTTGTGTCTTTTGTTGGCTACAATTAAAAGGCGATTTTCTGGCGTAACAACAGAAACAGACCCTACAACCAAAATAGCCGTTAAATAAGGTTATACCACGCTAGAGAAGGGGAACTGGGTCCAGTGGTCGATCGCCTGTGGTTACAGTTAAACATCTGTTGTTTGTGAATCACAGTTGTTATAAAATAGACGATCTTCAACTTTCAATATTTAACGAATTACCTTTGTCCTAGGGTCAATCGAGGAAAATCAGTGGCGTAGCTTGACCCTTGTTCTAGTGAGGCATTGGACACGGCAATAGTACGGACCAAGGACCGCTATGCTGCTTGGGAGGGGATGAATCAATAGCAAAACCCGCGCCCCAAAAGAGTTCTCAGCATTTGTAGATAAAAAAGACGATTTTAAGTTTGGTTAAAGTCTAGCGGCAAACATTCCGTGCATATTCAGGGGTAGAACAAATAAACAAAAAAGCCATTTTTGCCCTTTTGACTGCGCATGATGTTGCATTCAAATGTATTGCTTCATACGGCACAGAAGTTGCGGTAACGTATCGTCGACATATCTGTCAAGAAAAATTAGTGCTTTCGATTAGAAAAACTGTTTTTTATATTATCATAATGAAGACATTCATCGTTTTTTTTTAAATAAGGAAATGCATTAGCTTTTTTTTTACTGAAGTGAAGTTATAGGGAAACAAAAAGTCGTGTATACAAATAAAAAAGACGAGACTATTTTTTTTATTTAAAAATATCACAACTTACATAGTCCTCTCTTAATAACAATAAGTTATAATATATAATTATAAAGACATACAACAACAGCATTAGATAATTATAGATTTGTACAATAGTTATAGAAAAAAAAAAAAGTTCACAATTTCCCAAAAGAAAAAACAACAGTCCTACGTCAAAAAGCTTATTCATCGACATACTAAACTATACGGCCACGTGGTTAACAAAAACCATAAGTCGAAGAAAAACAGACAAAACCATGACCAAGAGAAAAACAGACAAAAACATGACCAAAAGAAAAACAAGCGGAACAGATTAACAATTATCCACACACACAAAATTACAAGAATAAGAAAGAGTGAGCAACACCACACCAAAAATGCCAATTAAACAGGTGCATCGGTACGGTAGACAATTTCTGCTCCACTAATGAAATCTATCGTGTGTTGCTCAGTGCAATCAAACCCCGGTTATAAGTATTATTCGGTAATTATACCATAACTTGAATAAGAAGTTGTGATAACGACAATTAAAACATCCTTGGCCATATGTGAGACAAAAAACTTGCATTCAATAACGATTAATCAAATCATGATGACGTCAGAAAAAAATTATGATCAAAAATTTACAATTAAGGTGATACTAAAATTAATATGGCTCGTTTAATTTTCTTAAAATTTTGACAAAATATTTACTTTGACCCTTTGACAAAAATATAAAAATTTCAAAAAACTTGAACCACACACTTTATCGGAAAAATTTCATCGGATATATAGCAGTTTGACAAACACTAATTTTGATCATTGAGAAACTTAATATTTCCTTAACAATAGAACATGATTGAAACCCGTAATTAGAACGATATTTTTGTATAATCGATGGTCCAATTTATGTTTCTCACACATGTTAACTTCTAGGCCCTTAAGATTAGTGCATTTGAATCTAACGGGATAAAAGTCTAATAAAATCATAAGAAATTAAACACATATTACTGTTTCAGAATCTGCTGTTCCTCGTTTTGAAGCTTCTGTGAGATCTTCAACAAAATATCGTATTGTGAGCAATCTCAAGACGACTGACTCTTTTGGTGTTACTAATATAATGCATGTCAATTATCATTTTATTATTATTAATCATCCATGATCGAATTTTATTTTGGATCCGATTTTCTGACATTTTATTTCAGCACAGAAAAGCAAAGTCAATATCAATTTGTGTCAATGATTTTTAAATCTCATACCGAAATTTCACGTAGCGCAAACATCCAGTTTTAATCATTGTTATCACTTGTATGAAAAACATCAACACTTCAATAGAAGTAAATTTCCTAATTGAACATTTTATTCCATTTATTTATGTAAAATAAATAATGGTATGCCGCCATTATTAACGATGATAGTACAACTTTTAATAAAAGAACAGAGTTCCAATGTCCTCCGCGTTGCACATTTCTATACTACTAAAGGAAGAGAGCGATTTCATTGAGCCGCAACTCCTCTGAAACCATACAAAGTCGGAAATATTTGTGTTATGACGTATAAATGTAGTGTTTTGTACTTCCTAAATTTGTCTTTGAAACAATCTTTTTTTCCACAGAAAACGCCAATTTTTGAGAAAATATCCAAATTCGGAGACCGTTATCGATCCGTGTCTTATACGCTTTCGCGCATGCTCAGTCGACGTACTGCCCGACAACTCACACCACTCAAACACTCTCACTAATTATTACTTGCATCAATTTATCAAACTCGCACCACTCAAAATAAAAGAAATATAACAAACTCGAAGAAATGTGTTTAATCATTAGATTATTTTCTTCTTCTCTTTGTAAATTCCTCCTTTCTCGGAGCACCCGTGTCACACAGAGACAGAACTCGCACCACTCGAAAATAAATACTACAAACTCGTATCACTGAAGATATGTTTTAAATCATCAGAGAGTTCTAGATTGTCTTCTCTTCTCTGAGTTATTTCCTCCATTCTTGGAGCACCTGTATCACACCGAAACAGAAGCTACTAATTGGACATTCAAACTCCTATGGAAGAAGAACTGACAAACTAATAAAAACTATCAACATAATGCATCAGTGCATAAAAACAGTTTGAGAAACACGAACCCAAGCTGTGTATCACCATTAACATTTTAAGTAGTCTTCAAGCCGCCCTCGCGCGGGTTTTTTCTAGTTTTATCTATCCAAGGGCAAACACAATTTTTTGTTTTTTAAAACTTTTTACAAATATCTTAGAGAACTGACGGATTGGCAGCAAATACAATGCAATTTTCCAATATAATTAATATTTTCAAGGGGCATAGCTCTTTGAAAAGTATTTGATCAGCACTGATTTTCGAACTTGTCCCTATGATATAAGTTTTTTTTAAATCTGGCAAGAATTGTACACGTGAGAGAGCTAACAAGACCGGAAGTACAGATGGACGGACGGACGGTATTTCTATGTCTCCCGCAATGCCTCGCGCGGGGACAAAACTATATATAGGTATATATTACATATGGTGTAGCATACTCCTGTTTTCATTGGATATTACGATCACGTGTTTGAAAGGTTATTTTATGTATCTGAAGCCTTGTTTCTATTTTTAAGTATATTAACGCAAAGTTTCTATTTATTTGATATTGACGGTCAATATGAAAAATCTTGCTAAATTTAGATTAATGACGTCATGACGTCACACATAATAACCATGGAGGAAGCGCCGCAGCAGATGAAAAGAAAGTTTGCAAGTTTATCACAAGAATTTTTATGTTAAACGCAGACGCTAAGAATACAAGAAAGCTAACGCAACAAGCTATGAAGTTGTTCAAAGAATATTGATATTTTCAATAATTAAAATTCTTGCAAAATACAATTTAAAAATACACAGAAAGAACATTGAACGCCATTTTCCTAATACAGAATTTACATATGTAATATGTAATATAGAGAATAATACTGAACAGATATATCATGTTATGGAGGGGTATTTGCCAATAATACCAGTCAAGGGAGCGGCTCGGGAAATTTGGTCCCAAGACTGGTATTTTTCGCAAATACCCCTCCATAACATGATGTATCTGTTTAATTACACCGAATAGATTTTGATTGAAACTCTCTGTACAGGTGAAGGGAAATCTTTTTTTTTACTAGTAAGCTGTAATCCATAAACATGTTTATGCATAATTTTGAGGATAAGTAGAGACTATCATAGTACCGCGGGAATTATACATGTACTGTCTTTATGTAACGTCATGGTATCTATGTGTAAACGTCATTGTCATTCCATCATCAAATCGTTCATTTGTATATTTGTATAGACGTCTTTTTACACTTTATATACACAACGCATTCTTCAATATACGATCACGAGATTGGTGCGTTCATTCGTGTTATCTGACATTTTTGTTTACAGTTTTTGGATTACCTATATCAATCAATATTGCTTAATCATATTGCCTTAATAATTGGGATAAGGTGAGAAAGGTTCCGAATAATTTTTGCGGGAAAAGGCTCGCGCGGGTGGAAAAGGAATATCCAAAATGGCAAATACCACGGCATAGAGTTGAATTTGAGGCATATTCACCGGCAGTGGTGAAAAACAGGCAAATTCGTTTGAAATGAGGAAAAAAGGTTAGAATATGCGAAAAATACAACGGCTACCAACCAATCAAAAATCCGGCATTCTTATATAAGGTGTAATTAATGGCAAAATCCGTATCATATGCCGTATCATCCTGAGATACCAATATCAGCCCGATATTGGTCGAGGGTGATACGGCATGTGATACGGATTTTGCCATGTTTTATACGCTTTATCATATATTTAAACAGGAGAGTATATATGAACTGCTTTCTGATCCCTAGCACCTGTTTTAACATCAGATTTACTTTTGTCTTGTTTTAAAAGCTTTAAAAGAGCTGCTTCATCATTCATCCGAAGCATGCCGAAGCAATTTGCGTCCTGTTGTTCATAGAAATATTTTGTTTATTGTTTTTTTTTGTGTGTTTTGTATGGTATTTCATTGAGTTCTTTTTTGTAGTTGCGTTTCGTGTGCCAGAAAGTATGAAAGCTCGACGTCTATGACGTCACATGCCAAACAATGACGTCATTCGGTAAATGACGTCACGCCCTAATGACCATTTCATTTAGGACCCATTGAGGAAAAATATTTCTTGAGAAGCTTGCATAAATTAAAACATGGACTTCATGTAAATTTAGTCGGAATCACTAGTACTGACATAAATGAGAAATTTGAGTAGGGGTGTGATAAAGGGTGCGCATCAGTTGAGCGATACGGATTAAACAGCAGGATATTTATCAAATACTCAAAACTACTGTATTTACTACTAAATATATGATAAATATAAATTAAGGACTTTCACTCAGTCAATACGTTATATATGGACCTGTTACATTATATTGACACTTGGACTTCGTCCTCGGTCAATATAATCTGAACAGGTCCATATATAACGTATTGACCTCCTCAGAAGTCCATAATAGATAATTACCAATACAGTTACATTATAAGGAAAGTATTTTGATTTTAATCGCAACTTTTACAACAACAAAAAACCGCATGAAATACTGGTTATAACGAGGAGAAAGTTTGCCAATATAATAGTACAAAAACAAAAGAGGTAGGGCCAGTTTTTCATAAATTTATTACACACTGATGGCCTTTTTTTAAGGTCTTTATATCTGTGCAAAAATCAACACAGCTATACTTTGAGGTTTCTACAACATTATTTGTTATTTCCGAACGTTTACTAACCAGCTTATAAATGCTTTAAATGACTTGCTTTAAAATCGTAATTTCGGACGGTATATGTTGAAATTTGGGAGAGGAATAAAAAGGACACAAAAACCAAAACCAAAGTTATGGGGGATGTATAGGTAATGTCCAGTCTTTCAGATACTAATTCAATCATTTTTGTCAAATCAAAAGTTATTGTAAAGTTTCTCTGTCTGGTAAAAGCCTCCTTTAACAAATTGAAGATTCTTCTATATAAGATTTTTTTTGTTTTCTGACAAATTCCTTTGCAGGAAAAGACCTCATGTGAGTAGCCTTTGTGCTGTGATCCAATGGAAATAAGTATATGTAAGTGAACTTTAAAAGCTGGTTAAAACAGTAAGAGCCTCCAAGTTTTCTCCAACTGTAATCATTCACCCGAATAACAGTTTGATTTTATGAATAAATGTGAAATTCCTAAAAAAGATTAAAATGTGAATAAAAGGATGTTTTAGGGGTATGTCAATGAAACAGCAGCACATCAACCAAAAAAAAAAAACAAAAAACAAAAAAACATCTAGAGGTCAAAATATGGTCTTAAACAATACACGAGTGTGTACACAATACCGGCATGTCAAGCTTTAGATTGCTGCGAGTCTTTAAAATTAAGCCGTACAAAAAATCAACAGTCCCCAATAACTATGCTTGAGATGTTTCTCATTTGGAAAAAAAAAACAGAATAAACAAGAGAGATATTTATGATACACATGTTTTTATTTCCGAAAACAACATTAACTATACTACTTACTATTTTAAGATAGCTCTTTATCATAGGTACTTGGAGACGGGACAATTTTTTTAACCCTCCCCTTTTTCCAAAAACAATTCCAAGTTTACTATCCACGGCGGTAACTGATTAATTATATAATATAGATATATAGATAGTAAACTTGGAATTGATATTAAATAGCAAATACAAGTTATTTATAGTATATTTATGTTCATAGTATACAGAAAAACGCGAAAATAATTGAAATGAATAAAAAAAAAAATAACGGATTTTGGAAAAAAAGGGGGAGGGTTAAAAAAAGATTGTCCTGTCCTCCAGTACCTATGCTCTTTATAAGCAATATATATCTACATCTGAAAAATGTCGCCGATAACTGTGCAGAGATAATTGGCGGGAGACGTATAAATTGTCAGTGAGTGACGTCGTGCATTTTCGCGGTAACGTTGGGGTTACCAAGGGGGACGCAATTTTTAGGATAAATCGCAATTTATCTTCGAATCCAACACGGTGAAATATATTTGCTATTTTGAGTAAGCATGACAAAAGACAGTTAATGTAGAAAAAGTAGAAAAATGACAATATGAGAACCTCTCGATTTCCACATTTTAAGGTAAAAAAAATATCTCACTTTAAGCATCGTATCCGTAAATTTAAGCATAGCTTGAATAATTAACTAGTCATTTATTTTCCCCTTGCTTTAAACAATATTTTATTCCATAAGTCAAATCATGCTATATAATATTATACAATATAAACAATGGGATCCAGAAACAAGCAACATTGCTTATTTTAATCTGTCTCCAAAAGAATATTGACATACAGTATAATGAATACTTGGAGCATGCTCTGTCAATTGGAATATATTAAGAATAGTAAATACAAAATAAGATTGCTTATATAGTTTGAGAAAAAAGGGAGAAAAAAAAAACCAAACAAACAAAAAACAAGTGAATGAAATGAGCTAAATGAAATGCAAGGAAAACATATAAATGAAGTTTTCATATTATGGTGTGAATCTTTTACTTTTCAATATATATTTCTGTACCAATACAAAAAGAGTACAATTTTCTTCATCAGTTAAACAATCTGACCCAAAAAGCAAAATATTTACATCAATGCGCTGCGGAAAATCAGCAAGAGAATTCAGTAGCACTTGGCGTATGTTAGTATAGCAAGGACACGTTAATAAAAAATGAGAGCTTGTTTCTATAGCACCACAACGGCAATTTGGCGAATCCACTAAATTACGTAAAAATAAATTGGAGTTTAAAGCATTAGAGTTCATTCGCAAGCGTGCATGGAGAATTTGTCCAATGCGATTTCCAACATAATAATGTGTGGGAACCTTCTTATTTTGTTTACAAATATGTTTTTTAAATAGAAAGAGAGAGTCGCATTGTCTTATATTAAAAGGTATCTTATTCCATAATTTCACCACGGTTGCAGGGAAAATGTATTCAGAATATAAGCGAGTTCTTGTACCGATTTCTAAGATATTTTGGCGTTGCCTTGTATTATGGTTATGTCTACTTTCTGGTATTTGTTGACGGAGATAACTAGGTGTTTTGTCATATATAATTTTGTGACAGAGTATCAATCTATGATTTTCCCTTCGTTCCGATAACTTTTCCCATTGAGTTTCGACATATAATTTACCAATATTCGTAAGTTTAGTCCCCCCCTGTAACTATGCGTGCGGCATCTAGCTGGATATTTTCTAGCCTTTGTATTAAGTTTATATTATGTGTGTCCCATACAACATCGGCGTATTCAAGAATTGCCGTATAAAAGACATATATAGTTTTTCCAGAGTGAACCGATCGAGAACGTTTCTAACTTTTCGTAGAATATTAACCCTTAAATAAGATTTTTTCATTATGTATTCCCTTATTTTCACTTTATCACAGCATCAGATTGAATCCAATCTTATCAATTTATGACGAAGAATATCTACTCCAAAATTTTTATAACTTTGCTTTCTTTTATAGCTCACCCAGGCCTACAACATATTTCAAAATTATAAAAATGACAATATAACGTGAAACTGTATCGGGTGTCCTATTAAGAACCACTGGTATTTTATCATATAAACTTGGAAATATAAACTCCATACTCAGGACTTATATTATCCTTTAACCTCACTTTCCTCTATATATAAACCATTCTCTCACTGAATAACTAAAGTTTGGTGTGTAGGTTGATCGCATCTTTCCCCTATATATAAACGATTCTCTCACTGAATAACTAAAGTTTGGTGTGTAGGTTGATCGCATTTTTCCCTTTGAAATTGAAATAAACGATACCAAATATACAGTTAGGACTGTTTCTTATATTTACTTATAGAATTTGACAAAACGGTTGAGAACTAAACTTTATTACAAAAGATATGATAATGTACTAGTAGCTAGTTTCATTTGCATTCTTTTTTAGAAGCCACTGTATGAATTTATAAATAAGAATATGAGGTATGATCGCCAATGAGACAACTCTCCACCAGCATGGCCAGAGACCAAAATTCTTCATTCTAAACCCTGTACAATAGAATACATATTATATATATTAATTTCTCTTTTTCTTTATTGGTCAAAATTTAAGTGAGGCAGTGCCTCATTTCCTCATTGGAAGCTATGCCACTAAAAATAGCGTCCTTGAACATTGTGACGTTAAAATTTTACGGGAAAATGTAGAAGTTTCGTGAAATTGGAAGATGGTGTATATTTTTCCCAAACATGACATATTCATATCTGTCATCATAAGACGCATTTTGCAAAGTTTTGGGTTTATATTTAATTTTTAAAAAAAACTTTGATATGTCCGATATCTTGACCTAAGAAGAACCTTACATGCAAAGGTAAACCCGAGGTGTGACGGACAAACGAATGCGCAGACCGAAAATCATTATGTCCCAAATTTTGTTCGCTGGACATAAGTCGGTACATTTTACTGCATCGTTATTTACATCGTGGGATAATTCATCTCAATACACCGGGAAACCGAGACAGTCCAAATTATAGTAGCACAAATACAACTGAGGATTGCATACACAAAAATGATAAATATATGTCTAGATCTATATATCTACACTATACAGTATCACATTTTCTGGCCTGATTACAAATCACTTACCCTGTACGATTAAAAAAATACTCTGCACACTTCAATTGAACATACGGCGCAGCCATGATGAATTACACCCGTGAAATCCGTCATTACAAATATTACTAAAAAGGCAATATAGTTGAATCTATATAATTTTTACCACATCTATATATAAAATATTACACATAAAAATAATTTTTAAATATATATAGCATGTATAGAAAATATGACATTTATATTTGAAAGTTTTGAACATAAATTTTATTTTTTAATATATATAGAAAAAATGTTACAACGGCGAAAGCTATACCTTTAGCCTAGGCGCAGGTGGTGTTGCCACGATGTCACAGAAACAAGGGTTCGAATCCTGCTGAGGGAAGAACAGAAAATTTTCTTACGTAATTTTGAAGATCTAACATTGCTTAATTTGAGATGAATTATATAGAAAAATATGGCATATATATATATCTGTAAGTTTTGAACAACAAGAGAATACTATACAATGAAGGTTATTGGAACATTTTATATGGTTTAACTCAATATAACAATAGTTATCCATACAGGTTTAATTTATTACAGATTAACAACCCAGAAACCTATGACTGACCTAGTGGTGAGTCTTCTACAGAAAGAGATTTTGCTGCATACAAATATTTTCCCAATATTCTTATAAAAAAAACGTTGGTCTTGGAGTCAACACAAGCCAGTATGCTTGTGTCTACTTAAAATATGGTTTCAGAGTCAAACATTTTACTATCCTGAACATGCATGAAATATTTGTCAATGGACTTTAAGCAAACAACAATCAATCAATCAATCAAACAGTTTGTCTCTGTTTAAAGTCATTGTTTGTTAAGACTTTCGGCATTTCTGAGATCGTTAGACAGTACAAATGTTTTTTTCTGTCACTAAATCTAGTCACGTGACGGCCTCTAGATATTTATTTTCATAAAGTTGTATCGTGTGGTTCCCATTATTCATATTGATCCTTATTTTGAATATACTGTTTTTTTTTACACTATCATTAATTTTCTGACAGAAATAGACCTATAGCTATAGAACTTTATTGCACGGAGAGCCTTTTTTTGTATATACTGTTTTTTTACACTATCATTAATTTTCTGACAGAAATAGACCTATAGCTATAGAACTTTATTGCACGGAGAGCCTTATTTTGTATATACTGTTTTTTTTACCCTATCATTAATTTTCTGACAGAAATAGACCTATAGCTATAGAACTTTATTGCACGGAGAGCCTTATTTTGTATATACTGGTTTTTTACCCTATCATTAATTTTCTGACAGAAATAGACCTATAGCTATAAAACTTTATTGCACGGAGAGCCTTATTTTGAATATACTGGGTTTTTACACTATCATTAATTTTCTGACAGAAATAGACCTATAGCTATAGAACTTTATTGCACGGAGAGCCTTTTTTGTATATACTGTTTTTACACTATCATTAATTTTCTGACAGAAATAGACCTATAGCTATAGAACTTTATTGCACGGAGAGCCTTATTTTGTATATACTGTTTTTACACTATCATTAATTTTCTGACAGAAATAGACCTATAGCTATAGAACTTTATTGCACGGAGGGCCTTATTTTGTATATACTGTTTTTTACACTATCATTAATTTTCTGACAGAAATAAACCTATAGCTATAGAACTTTATTGCACGGAGAGCCTTATTTTGTATATACTGTTTTTACACTATCATTAATTTTCTGACAGAAATAGACCTATAGCTATAGAACTTTATTGCACGGAGAGCCTTATTTTGAATAATACTGTTTTTTTTACACTATCATTAATTTTCTGACAGAAATAGACCTATAGCTATAGAACTTTATTGCACGGAGAGTCTTATTTTGTATATACTGTTTTTTTACACTATCATTAATTTTCTGACAGAAATAGACTTATAGCTATAGAACTTTATTGCACGGAGAGCCTTATTTTGAATATACTGTTTTTTTTAAACTTATCATTAATTTTCTGACAGAAATAGACCTATAGCTATAGAACTTTATTGCACGGAGAGCCTTATTTTGTATATACTGTTTTTTTACACTATCATTAATTTTCTGACAGAAATAGACCTATAGCTATAGAACTTTATTGCACGGAGAGCCTTATTTTGAATATACTGTTTTTTTACACTATCATTAATTTTCTGACAGAAATAGACCTATAGCTATAGAACTTTATAGCACGGAGAGCCTTATTTTGAATATACTGTTTTTTTACACTATCATTAATTTTCTGACAGAAATAGACCTATAGCTATAGAACTTTATTGCACGGAGAGCCTTATTTTGAATATACTGTTTTTTTTACACTATCATTAATTTTCTGACAGAAATAGACCTATAGCTATAGAACTTTATTGCACGGAGAGCCTTATTTTGAATATACTGGTTTTTTTTTACACTATCATTAATTTTCTGACAGAAATAGACCTATAGCTATAGAACTTTTGCACGGAGAGCCTTATTTTGAATATACTGGTTTTTTTTAACACTATCATTAATTTTCTGACAGAAATAGACCTATAGCTATAGAACTTTATTGCACGGAGAGCCTTATTTTAAATATACTGGGTTTTTTTACACTATCATTAATTTTCTGGCAGAAATAGACTTATAGCTATAGAACTTTATTGCACGGACAGTTAAGATGGATTTGACAAGTGTCTGATATATTTACGACTGGTTTTAATCACATCTTCAAAAAATACTGGAACAGTTTTAGATACTTATGATATAAGCAACAACCTTATCGAGTATTTTTAGTAACATCATACACGATAAATGCTGAACAGAAAATTTTTACTGGTCTAGAAGTCCAAATTTAAGTTACATACTGATTTCTTACAAAAGATCTTTTACAAAGATGTCAAAGTAAGATATAAAGTTTAACAAAATGTGAAACAATTAAAAAGATACAACTAACAGCCTGACTTAAGCTAATAACAAAATGTGAAACAATTAAAAAGATACAAATAACAGCCTGACTTAGGCTAATAACAAAATGTGAAACAATTAAAAGATACAACTAACAGCCTGACTAAACCTAATAACAAAATGTGAAACAATTAAAAGATACAACTAACAGCCTGACTTAAGCTAATAACAAAATGTGAAACAATTAAAAGAGATACAACTAACAGCTTGACTTAAGCTAATAACAAAATGTGAAACAATTAAAAGATACAACTAACAGCCTGACTTAAGCTAATAACAAAATGTGAAACAATTAAAAGATACAACTAACAGCCTGACTAAACCTAATAACAAAATGTGAAACAATTAAAAGAGATACAACTAACAGCCTGACTTAGGCTAATAACAAAATGTGAAACAATTAAAAGATACAACTAACAGCCTGACTTAGGCTAATAACAAAATGTGAAACAATTAAAAGATACAACTAACAGCCTGACTTAACCTAATAACAAAATGTGAAACAATTAAAAAGATACAACTAACAGCCTGACTTAATTAAGCTAATAACAAAATGTGAAACCATTGAAAAGATACAACTAACAGCCTGACTTAAGCTAATAACAAAATGTGAAACAATTAAAAAGATACAACTAACAGCCTGACTTAAGCTAATAACAAAATGTGAAACAATTAAAAAGATACAACTAACAGCCTGACTTAAGCTAATAACAAAATGTGAAACAATTAAAAAGATACAACTAACAGCCTGACTTAACCTAATAACAAAATGTGAAACAATTAAAAAGATACAAATAACAGCCTGACTTAGCTAATAACAAAATGTGAAACAATTAAAAAGATACAACTAACAGCCTGACTTAACCTAATAACAAAATGTGATACAAATTAGAAGAGAAATCTAACAGCCTGACTGAAGCTCTCCCGTTTTGCTTTTTTCTTTTGATGTGTTGCATTCCAGCCATGCCCCGCCTTAATCCGCCCTGAACTTATGTATATAATCTTCATTAGCAATCAGAGGAAATCCTGACATTGTGCAATGCAAAAATATATCAAAACTTTAGAAAAATTTGCTTTCAAAATACATGTAAAGTAAAAACTTTGTGTTCATTTTTATCACTGGGTTGCTGTGTCATTAATGTACCGGGGTATGCCCAAAACTTCCTTTTATATATGTTACAAATGGCTTCCTACAGTTTCTGATAAGCCTATAATGAGTTTTTATCCAAGTTCAGTCCAAATTCGTTTCCGCACTCCAGTTGTTTTTTTTTTCTAAATTGAGCAGCACTTTCCATATAGTTTTTTTTTCAAATATGTATGTGCCATACAATTTCGACTTGAACCGTAACCTTTTAATTTTGCATGTTTATTTTACAAATTTGTTAAGTCAAGACATTAGGCACCAGCAATTCATCTTCGGGGTGAGTGTGTGGTGGTGGTTGGGGTTTGGTGTTTGTTTCTAAATTTCTTGAAAAAAAATAAATTTGTTTCAGAAGAGAAGTGAAGCAAATAGTTAGTTTACATTGAAAATTAGGATAAACAAAAATTAGGGTCTGGATTGGGAGCCTTTATTTCTTTATTCTTGAAATTTTTAGATCATTTTTCTTTATCCTTAATTTTATTTTCCCGTTTATTCCTAATCTTAATATTTTAGCATCCCATAATTCTCTAATCTTTATATTTTAGCATCCCATAATTCTCTAATCTTTATATTTTAGCATCCCATAATTCTCTTTTCTTTATTTATTCCTTTATTCTACACTTTTGTCCATTATTCTCTATTCTTTATTTATTTTGCCCTTTATTCTACACTTTTGTCCATAATTCTCTATTCTTTATTTATTTTGCCCTTTATTCTACACTTTTGTCCATTATTCTCTATTCTGTAAACCCCATCCAGACCCTTATGTATACGACATTCAGTTTAAAACAAAATCTTATTCCTGTATATTTTTGAAAAAATAGTTTGTTCTGTGGTTCTCACTTACAATGGTTGGTGCCTAAGCAATTTGTTAACAACAAGTGTGACAGTGATCAATAAATTCCGCACGGAAACGGTTGATATGTAGAAAAGACAACTCTGTTGTGGTGACAATAAAAACACTTTTGAAAGTGGTGAACTAATATTTTCATTATAAAATGTATGAAATATTGATGTGAGTGTACTGGTCCAGTAGTCCTATAACATATGTCAGTGTACTGGTCTAGTAGCTCTATAACATATCTCAGTGTACTGGTCCAGTAGTCCTATAACATATGTCAGTGTACTGGTTCAAGAGTCCTATAACATATCTCAGTGTACTGGTCCAGTAGTCCTATAACATATATCAGTGTACTGGTCCAGTAGTCCTATAACATATGTCAATGTACTGGTTCAGTAGTCTTATAACATATGTCAGTGTACTGGTCCAGTAGTCCTATAACATATGTCAGTGTACTGGTCCAGTAGTCTTATAACATATCTCAGTGTACTGGTTCAGTAGTCTTATAACATATATCAGTGTACTGGTCCAGTAGTCCTATAACATATTTCAGTGTACTGGTCCAGTAGTCCTATAACATATGTCAGTGTACTGGTTCAGTAGTCCTATAACATATCTCAGTGTATTGGTCCAGTAGTCCTATAGCATATCTCAGTGTACTGGTCCAGTAGTCCTATAACATATGTCAGTGAACTGGTCCAGTAGTCCTATAACATATGTCATTGTACTGGTCTAGTAGTCCTATAACATATCTCAGTGTACTGGTCCAGTAGTCCTATAGCATATCTCAGTGTACTGGTCCAGAAGTCCTATAACATATGTCAGTGTACTGGTCCAGTAGTCCTATAACATATGTCAGTGTACTGGTACAGTAGTCCTATAACATATCTCAGTGTACTGGTTCAGTAGTCCTATAACATATGTCAGTGTACTGGTCCAGTAGTCCTATAACATATGTCAGTGTACTGGTCCAGTAGTCCTATAACATATGTCAGTGTACTGGTTCAGTAGTCCTATGACATGTGTCAGTGTACTGGTCCAGAAGTTTTAAAACATATGTCAGTGTACTGGTCCAGAAGTCTTATAACATATGTCAGTAGACTGGTCCAGACGTCCTATAACATATGCCAGTGAACTGGTCCAGTAGTCCTATAACATATGTCAGTGTACTGGTCCAGTAGTCTTATAACATATGTCAGTGTACTGGTCCAGTAGTCCTATAACATATGTCAGTGTACTTGTCCAGTAGTCTTATAACATATCTCAGTGTACTGGTACAGTAGTCCTATAGCATATCTCAGTGTATTGGTACAGTAGTCCTATAATATATATCACTGTACTGGTCCAATAGTCCTATAACATATATCAGTGTACTGTTCCAGTAGTCCTATAACATATATCAGTTTACTGGTCCAATAGTCCTATAACATATATCTGTGTACTGGTCCAGAAGTTTTAAAACTTTTGTCAGTGTACTGGTCCAGAAGTCTTATAACATATGTCAGTGTACTGTTCCAGTAGTCCTATAACATATGTCAATAGACTGGTCCAGTATTCCTATAACATAAGTAAGAGTACTGGTCAAGTAGTCTTATAACATATGTCAGTACACGGTTCCAGTAGACCTAGAGATGATTTCAGCTTCCCAATTGTGAACTTTCCATTTTATGTAGCAACATTCCAGAAGCGCCTGCATACGGAGTATATATCTCCCAGTTGATGCGATACTCAAGGGCTTGTATTTCCTATCATGATTTCCTTGATAAAGGGTTGCTGCTCACAAGGAAGCTATTAAACGAAGAGTTCCAGAAGTTGAGATCATCCTTCGTAAATGTTACGGACGCCATCACGAGTTGGTTGACCGTTACGGAATATCCGTAGCGGATAAATTCTAAGGTCGTAACTACAATGTGACCTACCGAATTAGACTTATTACCGGGTTTGTACTAACATGAGCAACACGACAGGTGCCACATGTGGAGCAGGATCTGCTTACCCTTCCGGAGCACCTGAGGTCGTAACTACAATGTGTCCTACCGAATTAGACCTATTACCGGGTTTGTACTAACATGAGCAACACGACGGGCGCCACATGTAGAGCAGTATCTGCTTACCCTTCCGGAGCACCTGAGATCACCCCCAGTTTTTGGTGGGGTTCGTGTTGCTCAGTCTTTAGTTTTCTATGTTGTGTTTTGTGTATTAATGCTTGCCTGTTGGTTTTTTTCTTTTTTAGCCATGGCGTTGTCAGTTTATTTTCGACTCATGAGTTTGAATGTCCCTCTGGTATCTTTAGCCTCTCTATTACATGTAAGCTCATCCCAAAGTAAAATAGACGAAAAACATCCTCATTCACACGAGGCAAACATAACACACTTTAACATCTATGTTGCAGTACTAGGTGTGTTAAGCACAATCGGATATATAAATAAATGGATTGGTTGATTGATTAACGTCCAGTGGCAAATGTTACATGCATATTAAGGACCAAAACAAATAAAAAATTAATACAATTGGTAGGTCGACCAGGATTGTACATGTATGATTGTTCTTGTTTAGCGTCCAATGGCAATTATTTCATGCATATTCAGGACCAAAAACTATTTACCATTAATACAATAGATAGGTTGGCAAGATGGAACAACAGAGATGAAGGGCGGTAAATTTGCACGACAGCCAATGGACAAAAATGGTATGTTAGAAAGGTGTAGACACTTTACCTTAACCCTTACTGAAAAATCAGCCTTCATGCGAACTGTTGCGGCATATTTGCAGCAAACACAGCGGTAAGGTTGCTGCAAATAGTTTGCGGCAACTTCACCGCGACTTTTTACCAAGCAAATGAAGGTTGCGGCGGACTTGCCGCAAAATTTTATAGACTTATATAGTTTATAGAAAATGAAAGGATATGGAGTAAATGTACATGGGACAAAATCGCACACAATACATAGAAAACATAGAAAATTATCAATGAACAGGGCTTTTATTCCTGTTCTTCATCTTGACAGTTGATGTAGGGTCTTCAACAATGAACAAATTATTCATACCCTACAACAAGGTCAAGACGGCCCCTAGCGTCGACTTAAGCGGTACTATTGATAAAAATAAAGTAATTTGAAAGACATCGATCGCCGCTAAAATATGCCTTGAAGTTACACATGTCGGGAGCGGTCAATGAATTACATAATTTATAATTACGGGCGAGGTTTTTGAACATATATTTGTCATACATTGCCCAACAAAAGACCAATAATTTCGAAACAACAAATGATAGACAATACATATAAAACTAAACAACAAATGATAGACAGCACGGGGCACATCGAAATATATGTAAGAAAACCTAGCAGTTTAAAATAGTATGAAAGGGCAATAAACAAAACAGATGACCAGACCAGTATTTTGAAGAAATTTAACCAAACATGAAATTTTGACGGTGTATTAATATGAGAAATTATCACATGAACAAGCACACCATAACTGTAAATATTATAAGAGCATACACCTCAAGCACAGGGAAACGTTCTACTGCCTCCACACAGCACTAGAGACAAACTCTGGAATCAATAGAAAATGAAAGGATATGGAGTAAATGTACATGGGACAAAATCGCACACAATACATAGAAAACATAGAAAATTATCAATGAACAGGGCTTTTATTCCTGTTCTTCATCTTGACAGTTGATGTAGGGTCTTCAACAATGAACAAATTATTCATACCCTACAACAAGGTCAAGACGGCCCCTAGCGTCGACTTAAGCGGTACTATTGATAAAAATAAAGTAATTTGAAAGACATCGATCGCCGCTAAAATATGCCTTGAAGTTACACATGTCGGGAGCGGTCAATGAATTACATAATTTATAATTACGGGCGAGGTTTTTGAACATATATTTGTCATACATTGCCCAACAAAAGACCAATAATTTCGAAACAACAAATGATAGACAATACATATAAAACTAAACAACAAATGATAGACAGCACGGGGCACATCGAAATATATGTAAGAAAACCTAGCAGTTTAAAATAGTATGAAAGGGCAATAAACAAAACAGATGACCAGACCAGTATTTTGAAGAAATTTAACCAAACATGAAATTTTGACGGTGTATTAATATGAGAAATTATCACATGAACAAGCACACCATAACTGTAAATATTATAAGAGCATACACCTCAAGCACAGGGAAACGTTCTACTGCCTCCACACAGCACTAGAGACAAACTCTGGAATCAATAGAAAATGAAAGGATATGGAGTAAATGTACATGGGACAAAATCGCACACAATACATAGAAAACATAGAAAATTATCAATGAACAGGGCTTTTATTCCTGTTCTTCATCTTGACAGTTGATGTAGGGTCTTCAACAATGAACAAATTATTCATACCCTACAACAAGGTCAAGACGGCCTAACGTCGACTTAAGCGGTACTATTGATAAAAATAAAGTAATTTGAAAGACATCGATCGCCGCTAAAATATGCCTTAAAGTTACACATGTCGGGAGCGGTCAATGAATTACATAATTTATAATTACGGGCGAGGTTTTTGAACATATATTTGTCATACATTGCCCAACAAAAGACCAATAATTTCGAAACAACAAATGATAGACAATACATATAAAACTAAACAACAAATGATAGACAGCACGGGGCACATCGAAATATATGTAAGAAAACCTAGCAGTTTAAAATAGTATGAAAGGGCAATATACAAAACAGATGACCAGACCAGTATTTTGAAGAAATTTAACCAAACATGAAATTTTGACGGTGTATATATCAAACTTCTGGCGACTATTTGTGGTGAACCTCTGGCGAATTTTCGTAGCCTTATATAGTTTGTGGCGAACTTTTGGCAACTTTTTGTTGTGAACTTCCGGCAAACTTTCACAGCCTTATATAGTTTGTGGTGATCTTCCGGTAAATCAAATATGCTAATGATGCCTTGTGGCAACCTTTCTGTTAATTCTTTTTCAAAACCGTACGTCTCATTCAAAACATGCACATATTGGGATCAAAATTTAAATAGTATTATATGACCAATAATTGTTATTTACCTGCTGATCAAAATTTCATTTTTAAAGAAATGTGAAAGAGAGAAATATAAATTGTGACCACAAAAAAACCAGAAAAACGAAATATATATATGTACATCTATTAATTTACTCAGTGCAGAATTCAGAATGAGATGATTAATTTCTTAACAGATTCATATGTATGGGAAATTTAGAACAAAACTGTTTTATAATGGTCAATTATAAAGAAACTGAAATTTAGGCATGACAACATTTACAATATATATACAAATTAAGCATAAAATTATCTACAATATTAATTAAATGTGGTTTAACAATAAAGAATTACAATTTTGAACATTTTGTCACTTTTATTTAATTTGATCTCAGATTATAAGTATTAATTATTTTCTGTAAATATTCATGAAAATGTTCAAAATTTTAAAAGGAGAAATTTAACTGGTAATTACACATTTTTCTGTAAATGCATATATATAAGGTTGCAGATTAGAAGACAATTCCTGCAAAACATCATTAACCACAAAGTTTAAGTCTACAACTGCAATGGTATTTTACTTAAGCCAGTAAGGAAGTAACACAATTGTTATTTTCAAAAATTGGGGTACTTTGACATAAAACTTGTAACAATAATATAATTACTATACTATATCAGAGACATATAATACAATATATATAAAATATTAATTTTCGCGAACCATTTAGGTCACGGAAAAGACCATTGTTTACCATCAGTAAGGAGAGTTCTACAAATAATTTGAATACACGGATCCCCGATCCAATTTGTATGGTGGCCGGTTAAGGCCATTTCGCGTTTTCGCGTTTTCGCGTTTTCGCCTTTCATATTCTATAGGGCGAAAACGCGAAAACGCGAAATCGCGAAGTCGAAAACGCGAAAACGCGAAGTCGAAAACGCGAAAACGCGAAAGGCGAAGTCGAAAACGCGAAAACGCGAAGTCGAAAACGCGAAAACGCGAAGTCGAAACGCGAAAACGCGAAAACGCGAAGTCGAAACGCGAAATCGATTTCGCGTTTTCGACTTCGCGTTTTCGCGTTTTCGACTTCGCCTTTCGCGTTTTCGCCTTTCGCGTTTTCGCGTTTTCGCGATTTCGCGTTTTCGCGTTTTCGCGTTTTCGCGTTTTCGCGATTTCGCCTTTTCGCCTTTTCGCGTTTTACGATATACATGTTATTATAACATAACATTTTAAATATAATTGGAGACAAGACTACAAAGTATAAGTCATTCAAATGATTGTCATATAAATTTCATATCTGTGACGTATTTTAAATATTTTCATAAATTAGACAACTTCTTCACATTCTTTGTTGACAATTACTGAACAAATTTAAAAACAGATGCATTTGTATAAAATGCCTTTGAACATACAATTTGCTGGAAGTTATAGTTTGGACATTTTAAAATAAATGAAATTAATGATTATTATCGCCATGGTTACTTAAAATACATAATCATTCATTTAATGCTCTTGTGAATCTAAAATTTTTTATATTTAAATTAGCTTGTGTGAAAAAAGTTTAAAATTTAATACATTGTGGAGATAAGACTTTTGTCAAATAAAACTTGGGACGGTTTCGCGAAGCTATCTTAAGACCTGTTATAAGATACTAGAATATCTTATGACATGTCTTATGATCCTCTTAGGACTATCCAAGACCTCGTAAGTTGATCTTAGCAAAGATATCCTAAACCTGTCGCATGTTCTTTTAATTTAAACAAAAAGTAACCTGGATTTATGGAAAATTCATGTAAATGTAGACTGTGTTTCCCATATATTACTAAACGCATTGATTAATATTTCAAATTTTCAAAGATGGAAATTTGTTCATCTACAGGAGACACCAAGGGACAAGGGATATACTCTTGAAGCGGTAGACAATAACAACAATCCTCCCCGTGTCAGAACCAGATTAACAAAACAAATAGAGAAACTGAATCTGGTCAACTAACAAATATATTTTAAAATGTCAAAAATATGATTTCAAGCAAATTGTATACTCAAAGGCATTTTATACAAATGCATCTGTTTTAAATTTGTTCAGTAATAATAATGATAATAATAATAATAATAATAATAATAATAATGATAATATCTTTATTTAAAGAGAGTAATTCATTTGGATTAAACCAATTTTAAATAAGGCTCTCTAAATACAATATCAACTACATGACTAAAACATAATTAATCTACTAATATACACATGTAAACAATAGATGTATATAAACAAAATATAATTACAACAACAAAAACCGCGTATAGTTTACATTGTGGCTTAACTTATAAATTTGACACTTTTAAAAGATAATGACTTGTTAGAGTATTTGAAACAAAGAATGTAAAGGAATTGTCTAATTTATGAAAATATTTAAAGTAAACCACAGATATGAAATTTATATGACAATCATTTGAATGACATACTTTGTAGTCTTGTCTCCAATTATATTTAAAATGTTATGTTATAATAACATGTATATCGTAAAACGCGAAAAGGCGAAAAGGCGAAATCGCGAAAACGCGAAAAGGCGAAATCGCGAAAACGCGAAACGCGAAATCGCGAAATCGCGAAACGCGAAATCGCGAAAGGCGAAAACGCGAAATCGCGAAATCGCGAAAAGGCGAAAACGCGAAATCGCGAAAACGCGAAAACGCGAAATCGCGAAAACGCGAAACGCGAAGTCGAAAACGCGAAAGGCGAAGTCGAAAACGCGAAAATGCGAAAGGCGAAGTCGAAAACGCGAAAACGCGAAGTCGAAAACGCGAAATCGATTTCGCGTTTTCGACTTCGCGTTTTCGCGTTTTCGCGTTTTCGACTTCGCGTTTTCGCGTTTTCGACTTCGCGTTTTCGCGTTTTCGACTTCGCCTTTTCGCGTTTTCGCGATTTCGCGTTTTCGCGTTTTACGAAGTTACGTCCAGCAATAGGAGTAAGAATATTTCGCGCCAAAACAAGAAAATAAGCTGCATCACAGTATTATATCATCATCTTTTGACATTTCTAATAGAAAATAGCGTTTAGTATAGAGTAATTTTGGTAAATATTACTTATTAATGTTAAGGATCTCCAGAGGTGGTTATCTAGACCTTCTTGACGGTCAATTTAATTCCATTTATCAATACACCTTATCGCTATTCCGGCTGACCGAGAATCTGTCCCGCTTGAACTATTGACGTCATACAACAATCACTTTTCCATTGTGGCGTCAGATATTTTGTATTATGACGTCAAAATTTTACGGGAACCTGTGTGATGTCCAGTAATGGCGGACAAATAGCGATAAGGTGTATTATCCGCGATGACAGAAATGACAACCCAGTCGATTTGTGTCATGAGTGAAAATCTTATCTATTTGATGAAATAATTTCTTCATTAACTGTGCATGCAATATTTTTGTATTTTTTGATATCCGCCCGCCCGCGGTGCACATATCATTTGCATGTTTGCAAGATAAATGGGCTATGTATGTGTGAATTTGTGTAATAACAGTAACTGTGCAACAACAATTTGTGACGTCAATGCGTGATCACGTGACATTATTATTTGTAAACAAATAGGCTCCCCATGTAACACGTGTCGGAATTATCCATACATTAAAAAGGTGCAATCAATCTTATATTTCACTATTGTATGATATTTCCGTCTGTTTGTAGGTTTGCAGATCAGTAGTCATAGTTTCATAGTCATATTACCATACTGTAGTGTTATTGTTCCTGTTCGGTAGTTAGTTGTGATTTTTAAATACAAAATTAGAAGGTTAGTCTAAAAATGATTCAACTCTCCTGTTGTTTTCCTCAATTTTTGAAACACACATAATTTACAGAGCATTTGCTTCCCTTGAACACTCTTTCCCCCCTTCCCTCTTTTCCCTCCAAAATTCCCAAACCTTATACTCATAGTCCAACGGCTGTGTTGTGATTCCAACATTTTAACTATTTTTCCTAATTGAACACATCCGGCCATTAAGCTTATTTGCATCATAAATGAACGAGGTTTTAGATTATGTTTTCCTATTGAATAAGGGTCATTTGCATAAATCAGCTCCCATAATGCATTGTAAATTAATTTTTCCGTTGGTCACGTGACACTCTTTTAAAGTGAATGTTAACATGCCTGAATTGATGGGTCAATATGAATACTGTCCAAATATGAGAAATTAAAGGGTGGTAGGTCGTTAAAACTTACTTAAATGAAGAGAAATATGAAAAATGAACAAAATGAGGCTCGACTTAGAAGCAACGAAGCAGCGCATTACTTTGGAAGGACAAATATCCTCTTTTCGATATATGAGACGAGCTGACATCCCACTGTCCCCGCTGGTCTAGCAAAACAGTTGTTGGAGGTCAGAGTAATGTCTAGGATGAAATTTAAAAAATGGCAGGACATGAGTTTTAAGTAAAAAAAGGCAGGATAAGACACTTTGAAAAGAAGGCAGGATGGCAATTTATGTAAAACAAGTTGGAATAAACTAATAGATAAAAATGCAGGACCGAAAAGAGTGAAAAATAAAAAGGCAGGACAGAGATTACAATTTTTCATCCTTCTATAGTACATAGTTTGACGTCAGGTTTGTACACATGAAGTCTTTCCAAATTAGTCTAGTCAAACTGAAGTATAGATGTACTCATTCTCAAATTTATGTACTACATATCCCATCTTATCGTCCTTCCCTACGTCACCCTGCTCAGTCGCTCTGTAATTCTCGTATCACTGCTTTGAGACAAGAGCAGGTATAATCAGCAATGTCATAATGTCGAGAAGTTCTCAGCGATGTTACAATGTGTGAGGAGACGTTATCAAACTTGCTTTCGTCTAGCGTAAAAACTGTCTTAGGGAGGTGAAAAAGCCAGTAATAGAATGATAAACAGATAATCGGGGTTTTCTTCCTATAGATATCGTAAAATATCTGCCACTCTACACAATGTGATTCATTCGCAGCGCTCACTCGCCAAAAGGTTCATTGTGGCTCGCTGGCTGATATTTTACGATATCAGTGTAGAAAAGCTTATAATCTATACATATATATATATATACGTTCACCCTATTTTGACTCCTCAAAATTCAAGAGTCCATCCTAAATTGAGGTAAATTGTATGGCTTTCCAAATACCGTTTCGATTCCTAACATCACTGAAGAGACATTAATTGTCGAAATCCGGATATGGTGTACAAAACCTTTGCACCTTTTGTTTGCGGTATATCATCTTTTCCGCAAGTTTATTGTTTTCTGTTTAGTATTAAATTTTTAATTAAGATCCATTTATTACATCGGTGATCCGTTTATTTGGCAATCGCCAATGGCAGTCAGCAGGGTTTAAGAACATTTGTTGTTCGACCTGTTAGTCAAATGCGTTTTGTTAAAATATACTTTTCACTTTTTGGTCTTTTGGAAAATGTTGTTTGTGCTGTATTTAGACCCTCTAACAAGAAATTTGTTTTGCATGCACACGTATAAAATTGCGGTTTTATCCAACGCAATCATAGGTTTGAACGTTGTTTTCAATTTAGACTTGTATATATATATATATATATATCAACCAAAAGTTATCAGGGACGTCACAGTGTGCGAGGAGACGTTATCAAGCTTGCTTCCGTCTAGCTTAAAACTGTCCAAGGAGGTGAAAAGGACCAGCAATAGAACGATAAACATATAATCAGGTTTTTATCGTATACATATCATAAAATATCAATGTGTAGAAAAGCCGATAATCTTTACATGTATATATGTGTCAACCAAAAAATACAACTGATTTACACTACAACTGCTGAAAAGACCTTTATGTATTTATATCTAATCTTATTCTAGTCCGTTCAACTGGCAAAATCAACAGAATCGGTGTACATTTCGTGAACTCTTAACAAAAATCGTCGTGGACTATTTTATATACCAATATCTTTTAGCCATTTAGGGTTGTTTGCATTCAAAGTCGAATTATAAATGTATGTTACTTAGTGGGTTTATTTTGCGAAAAAGAACTCAATTTCCTTATAAACTCTCTTAAACAGAAACATTACATTTAGTTCACGTTTTCTTTATATTTTGCTGTGTCAAAATGACCTAAATATAAAGGACAGTATATAGCCCTAAAAATGGTATATCACGTTCTACACATATCATTTACGTGAGAAAGACTGCGATTGGAATATATCACCACACTGCGACAATAAATGTATTAATTTGATCTCCTTCCACCAAAGTCGTTCAAGTAGAATATTATCGACATTTGATGTCGGATTTGTCCACAATTTGGAATATATATAGTAATATAGATATACTGTTGAGTCTGTTCCCAGAAGCCTTAGATGGACTTCAATTTATATTATTTATTGAAAGTAAGCGGATCCATCCTTTAGAAAAGTTGTTCCCATGGTAATGTCCCCCCCCCTTTTATAAGTTAAAAGGCTACATCTTTTTCTCCTTTTTTTTAAAACAGCAGCAAATTTTTTTTTTTTTTTGGGGGTCCCGAACCTGTTAATTAGTGTTGAATTGTAAATCTGGCCATTATTTTTCTCAATACTTTTCATGTCGGCACTGCTTTCCTCATTTTGAAGGCTCTATGGTTACATATAATTGCTTTGTCATTTGATGCTCTGTGGATAGTTGTCTCATTGGCAATCATACCACATATCTAACTTTTATATGGATCCATCCTTTTGAAAAGTTGTTCCGAATGTAATGAATCCCCAACCCCTTTATAGGCTACATCTTCTTTTTTCCATTTTAACAACTTTTCTTTGGGAGGAGGGTTTTCCCAACCGGTTGTTTAGTTGTAAATCAGGCCATTACTTTTCTCAATTGAATTGTTGCATACTTTACATGTCGGGATGTTTTCCTCATTTTTGAAGGCTGCATAGTTGCCTATAATTGTTTTGAAATTTGAACCTCTGCGGATAGTTGTCTCATTGGCAATCATACCATATATTCTGATTTTTTATATGAATTGCAGACCTGAAAAAGATGTTCAAAGTTGAATTTGCTGCAAACTTCAAACAACCTTCTAATACTGATTTAACATGAAACTGTTGAGCAGAACTATATATATTAGATCTCATTCCAGTCCTTATACCACTATCAATCAACAGAGCAAATGCAAATAATTATGATGTCTTGAAATGTATTTTAATAAATCTTGAATCTTATCAATATAAAGTTTAAAACTATCGCAATAGAAACATGTTGGGCTCATTTACCAGTGGCGGATCCAGAACTTTTTGTAAGGGGGGCCGCTCCAGTCATGCTTCAGTGATTCCATATATAATCAACCAAATTGTTCCCACAAAAGGGGAGGTAGCCCCCTGGATCCGCCTATGTTTAAAGCCGAATATACAGTATGGGGTTTTCCCAATTTTGAAGGTGGAACACGTATGGTTGCCTATAATTTCTTACATCCATTTTATTTGAATTTAATGGAATAGTTGTTATTTATATAAACAAATCCCACGTCAATATATTAGATGTGCAACAATCAGATATCAAACCAACACCAAACTGGATGTAATTGAAAGACATCTAGAGATCAATATACAGTCTCGAACAATAGACAAAATAAGAAAAAATATAGCACATTATTGAGAAGAATTATTATTACATGTATTTGCAAGATTAAAAATATTTTGTTATGCACCCTCCGTAGCGGAAGGGGCATTAAGTTTTACCCTGGTCCGTCTGTACGTACGTACGTCCGTACGTCCCAAATTGGTTTCCGTTCTCTAACTTGAGTTTGCCTCCACCAAATGTTATGAAATTTATACACAATGCTTATTACCACAAAACACAGATCAAGTCTTAATTTTGGTGGCGTCACTTTAACTGTTCTAGAGTTATGCCCTTTATAAATGGAAAATTTGCAAAATTTTAGTTTCCGTTCTCTAACTTAAGTTTGCCTCAACAAAATGTTATCAAACTTATACACAATGCTTATTACCACAAAATACAGATCAAGTTTGAATTTTAGTAGCGTCACTCTAACCGTTCTAGAGTTATGCCCCTTTATAAATGGAAAAATTTCAAAATTTTTAGTTTCCGTTCTCTAACTTCAGTTGCCTCAACCAAATGTTATGAAACTTATACACAATGGCTATTACCACAAAACACAGATCAAGTTGAATTTGTGTAGTGTCACTTTAACCATTATCGAATTATGCCCCTTTATAAATAGAAAAATTGCAAAATTTTTTGTTTCTGTTCTGTAACTTAAGTTTGCCTCAACCAAACACTATGAAATTATACCCAATACTTATTACCACAAAACTCGGATAAAGTACAAATTTCGGTACCTTCACTTTTATCGTTCTTGAGTTATGTCCCTTTATAATGTATGCAAGTGGGGCATCATCTGTGTCCACAGGGACACAAATCTCCATTTATTTAATTTTTTTTTAGAGTTCTAGGTTTCACCTACCATTTTAGAAAACTGTGATTTCATTGCGGCTAGTCTATTAGAGTGGTATTTCATTGGTCGTAGATTTGGAATCTTATTTTATTATGAAGTCAGATTTGAACATGACTTGAGGAATGAAGGTTGAGTAAAGGCCGGACGTCAATTTTAGTCTTATATATGTATACATATATTATTGATTCAGTGATGATGGTAAATAGACACTGACGAAGTCTAATAACATTTTATAGTTTTGAATGTTTCTTCACCAGTTAACTAAGATTAGGTGAAGGTATGTTCTTATTTCCGACAGAGGGGCACTCAACCTATATCAATTTGTGCATGAAGCGATTGTTACTTGAGTTACCGAATGATTATACCACAAATTTGTGAAAGTTTTATCCTGTCTATATATACTGAAAATATGACAAAAAAATTCATGTCTCTTTCAGGACTTCTGATCCAACCATGTGGTATGGCATGTTTGTGAGATGTGGTTATGGCAGATGGATGTTCATGAAGGACTAGGTAGTACAAAGTATTTCACTGGATTGAGCTCTTTGTCTAAGTGTATTATTGAAGTGCTTTGCTTTGAGCTCAGTTCATTGTTATGCATTTCATTCTTTGTGAAATAAAGATTTGACAGACAACTCTCATCTGCACAAGGAATTGTCAAAATAGTATCCATTATACAATGTAAGTAGTAATGGGGAGATTAATGCATTTTATTTAGATTTGAACCAAAATTTTTTTGTCCAGAAGCCAAATTAAAAAAAAAAAGCACAAATTTACCAAACAATGCTACTCGTGCTACTAGCAATATGATGCTAGGTGGTTTTGTTACACACTTTTTTTATACATCTGTACTGCCTACTGACGACTCAGTCCTGAGCGTAAATGGTCATTCAGTATGTAAACAAAAAAAAAAGAACAAAATTCATAAGGCCTATCTGGTCTAATTGATTTCTAAAATTATATTTCATTGTTCTACATTTATACATGTTATAATCATTCATTCGTTTATTTCTTAGTTTGTGTGAATTAACAGTAAATGTTTTACTGCACTTTCATACCACAACAAAACTGCCTTACTTTACTGGTATCACTTATATTTGTATCCATATATAACCAAAAAAAATGAAAACAAGAATATTTTTGCAATACCTTTTCATTTTGAATACTATAACTTTTAGATATTTAGACATATTAAGTAGATGTTCATATCCACTAGAAACATAGAAGTTTACTTTCTAGCTCATCTAGCCCCAAGAATCATGTCAGGCATTGTCATTACTTAAAACCATTAAATGTCTTCTAATCTGAGAAACAATTTCGACATTCAAACGAACTTTTTACTTGTTATACTGGGAAGATCCACCACAAAGTAACATAAATAGAACCATACAAAAGTACGCAAATACAGGTTCTCAGATACCATCTCCCATATAAAAATCACATCATGAACAATTGAACCTAATATGTGTTCCTCTCCTAGCTACAAAATGTATCCAAAATCAAAGATGTGGAACATTATGTGGATATATTCTATCATAATCATTTTGTAGTCAATGCAATTAGTGTCTCTTCCATGACAGTCTTGAACATAAAAAAACTAAATATTAAATAAACAACACTCCTAATGCTCAGGTTGGCTGTTATTATGCAACCCAGTTAATAATATAGAACCCTATGGGAAAAACCAGAGAACTCCTTTTGTCGGAAAACACTGTCAAACATCCAAACATACTATCCACACTGATCTGTGTCCACACTTGTAATTATTAAAAAAAATAACTTGCTTTTTTTATTATTTTATTTCATTTTTTTCAGTTTTATGTCCTTTTTCAAAGAGAATAATACCCGATACTGATTAGGTACAAAAGCGGGAACAGTGATTATATGTCTGCTACGGTTAAATACGAAAAGGGCACTCGAAAAAATAATGAATACAATACTCAACAGCATGGCCACAGCTGCATGTGGGATTAAGTTTAATAGTTTAATATTAACACGGTGCAGATCTGTATTTAAAGAACTGCGCGTATTTTCCAACCGTGTATGAATAACATATAGTTTTCTATCACCACAACTAAAGAAGGAGGGTGGCTGTATTAATATTTTGTGGAAGTTCATATGTCGGGGTTTAGATTATTCCATTCAATAGTAGAAGATGAAAAAAAATCTGGTTATATCTAGTCTATAACGGGGAACTACATGGTTGTTACTACTTCGCAAATCATATGTAATTAGATATTTGACCAACAAGTGGGAGCATTAAATCGCAGAGATGATCAAGGGCAGTCCCGTTATGTAAAGAATAGAACACATTGAGCTGTCTTGAATTTTTCTGTCTACTAGCAATTCCAAGCCTATTTCGAAATGTAAAGCTTCCCGACTAGCATACACTGGCAACCAAGTTACTATTCTTTCTGCTCCCAACTTAACATGTTCTAAATTATTAGAATCTTGTTGAGTACAATTATCTCGTAACGCACATGCACATTCCACAATTGGTCTAATGAATGTTAAGTAAATACGTGCAAGATAATTTCTATTTAATACATATTTCAATTTTTTAAGAACATTAAATCTTGTGCTTGCACAATTTATTATTTTTTCTATATGTGTATGAAATTTGCCTGGTTGATACATTCTGTGCATATTCCGGCTCGAAGTTATCAAGATTCAATTTATTAAGCAAAGTGTATCACTATCAACGGTGGGGAAAAGGGGGGGGTGCATTTTAGCGCATAGATAGGACATTTAGCGAAAAACAGTCGGACGTTTTAGCGCCAAAGTATAGTCCGTTTTAGCGCCAGATTTTTAACCCTTTTTACCGAAAAGTGAAATTATCAGTGCATGCCATTTTAGAGAATGTTATTTATTCATTGTAGAATAATGAATTTTAATATAGTATCATGATAGCATAATAAAAGTATATAACGCCCAAAAAAATAGAGCAATAACAGTATAAAAAGTAACTCATTTTTTTAATTGTCAATTTATGTACCAATGAACGTACGGACATGTAACGCACAGTCACTTGTCTCTAAATTTTTGCACTTGTCTGTGATGTAACGAGCTCTTAGTATACCCCTGTAGAAGATTGTTCATAAAATTTCGATAGGAACTGTTCCTTCTCTTCGTCTTGTATAGACGTGTTGTAGAGCTTCTTAATATATTTTGTTCAAGAAAGCAAAAATGGCTGGGTGGCGTTAGCCATCACATGTCGCACTTTTATTTCCTCTGTCTGTTTCAACAACAACATTTATGTACATAACAAAAAAAATTGTAATGCAACTTAAACATTAACCAAGCATAAATTAATATAGTACTGTTCATGGTTTTAGTATGGTGATTTTCATTCAACCGGTAAATTTTCGCTAAAATGGGCTATTGAAAATACAGGAGAACGGATTAATTCGGCGTTAAAAGAGTATATAATGTCTGCGCTAAAATGGAGTTTTAAATGTTTTGCTAAAATGTCCTGCGCCCAACTATCAATACGTTTTGTATTACATAACGTCCAAGACATGTTATAACACTCATTTCCGGTACACTCATACTAATAAGCTGTGAATTGGGAGTTAACAGAGCAATTTCAATTAGTCAAATGAAAGTAAGGTATTGTCATTCTACAATGACCTGAAATTTACCAGTGAATTTTAACTTGCTATAGTTTTCTAAAATGTTAAATGCATCATTATTTCACCGCAGCTTTGGGCATGACCGTTCCTGTTTTTTTTTCTCTCTCATTTTTTGTGTTTCAGATTAGATAATAAACATTCTTTAATATTTCGATTATTTTCCCTTATATTTTACAATAACTGTAGTTTTATTCGTGCTTCGACTAAAAAGATCTATAAATGCCTTTTATATATATATTTGTGGTTGGGTTGCTATGTCATTGACGTATATATATGAACCACAACTCCTTTTATTTATATATATAGCAGAGAGATATATAGTGTAACTTCTGTAGAAATCCAGACGTACTTATGAAAAAAGAATGAAAATACAGGTTTAATAAATGATCATCAAAGAGCCACACACAAAAAAATGTTACAGTTACAGACATATAATTCCTCAGGAATTTAAACATCCCTTACTTTTAATATTTTGAATTTGAGCTGACGGTAAATACCGAAAAGCGCTTCGAACGCACCAAATTTATAGTGTTATATTTTCATTTTTACAGAGAGTGGAATATAAAAATCATCTGTTTCGGTAGATAGATAATTTTCCAGTAGTACATGTACATTGCAAGTACTATAATACATTTGAAATGCAAATACACGCAAAATTGAGTAACAATTAATCAAGTAGAACAATTATGGTGTAGCTCAAATCATGGAAGTATTATATTAACAGTATAATACTTTCATGCTCAAATCAACTGATAAACATTAATTGTCCTATCAATGTACATAACACTGGAATACAACAGTTCACGTGACAGAAATTTTGTCTCGGTTTTAAACTACCACCGCCTCTTTCCCCCTCCTTTAACATGTTTGGGCAGTTAAAAATTTGAAAACTCTCAATAAATCTGATCAGTATTTTAATCAGTTTAACTTTAAACTAAGTGTAGCAAAGATTATTCTCAAAGTACCAATTAGTTGTAACATGTATAACGCTAAAACTGTTTCTATATTTGGTCTGTCATGTCGGAATTACTGAATTACTTTCATAGTCAGATCATGGTGTAAGCAATTAAATACCGACATGTCACCAATTGTAAAATATGTAAAATGAAACAATAACTGACTACCAACATAGACTTTTGCTGTATGTTCATACAAACCGAAACCAGTACTACATGCGGGGATTGACAAGCTCAAATGTACAAAAGCGCGTTTCAGAGAACCAATGCACCAAATTAATTTTATACGATTTAGTTTCACATTTATGAACCTGTTCAAAGAATATAATACTGGACAAGAACAAGTTTAATGTAGGACAAAATCTTACAACACGAAATTTATTCAGAGAATAGTACAAAGCATGGTATGTAAACGAGCTAGGATAGCGCAATTGCAGTTGGATTGGTGGATATTTGTTTATTTAACTCCAGTGGCAAGTATTCCATGCATATTCAGGACCAAACTAAGTTGGACAGACGAGAAAAGCGAAATGGTGACAATTTAATTGTTCAAAATTATTTTCAAGTGTAATTTAGGAACTCATATATATATACATATATATATTACTAAACAAAAACAAGATTATTGTGGAATCAAATTTTGTCATTATTTATTAAACATAATAAAAAATCAAACCCGAAAGAAAAAAAAACCCGGAGTAAGAAACTTTGACAGAAAGCTGAAGTAAATGAAATTTAGAATAAAACAAAATAATTTACACTTCTTTAAACTTTCAATCTTCAATAATGCTGATATTTTCCTGGCCAGGTGTAATTGTAGCAAAAGTTTTGTTTTTCTTCAACACTTTAAGACCGTATTTTACTGCTAAAATAATCGTTAAAAAGGCAAATCTAAATTTCCATTAAGGTAGATCATAGGTATATATTTCTTGAGATAGAATTTTCTTATAATTTGCCAAAATGAAGATTTTACTATGCTTTTTTCAAAAATATAATAAAAAGTATGGGTCACCGTGCTATTTTCCAAGCTACGAGTCGTTGAAAATTGCCTAAATTTGGTTAGATTGTTCATGAAAAAACACATTTGTATGCATAAAAAGAAATCTATGAGATAGAATTTTGAAATAAATTGTGAGAAGATAGGTTTTATAATATGTTTTAAGAAAATAAAAAGAAAAAATGGTGTCACCGAACTTGTTTTCTTGCCACAAGTAAAAATTAGAAATTTCCCTATCAGTCCAGTATATATATTTACTAAAAGAGTTATCTCCCCTAAAATGGATTATTTGAAAAAAAAATGATTCTAAATGCACCAAATTTGACATTTGTTTTAATTCTGAATTAACGCGTTATATTTATACCATATACAGACTTGGTTCTGGATTGACAAGGTGTTGGTTCTAGATTTACATGTTTGGTTCTGGATTAACACGTTATATTTATACCATGTACAGACTTGATTCTGGATTGAAAAGACGTTGGTTTTAGATTTACTTGTTTGGTTCTGGATTTACATGTTTGGTTCTGTATTAACACGTTATATTTATACCATATACAGACTTGGTTCTGGATTGACAAGGTGTTGGTTCTAGATTTACATGTTTGGTTCTGGATTAACACGTTATATTTATACCATATACAGACTTGGTTCTGGATTGACAAGGTGTTGGTTCTAGATTTACATGTTTGGTTCTGGATTGACACGTAATATATATACCATATACAGACTTGGTTCTGGATTGACAAGGTGTTGGTTCTAGATTTACATGTTTGGTTCTGGATTGACAAGCTTTACATGTTTGGTGCTGGATTGACACGTTATATATTCTAGTATACCATATACAGACTTGGTTCTGGATTGACAAGGTGTTGGTTCTAGATTTACATGTTTGGTTCGGGATTGACAAGCTTTACATGTTTGGTGCTGGATTGACACGTTATATATACTAGTATACCATATACAGACTTGGTTCTGGATTGACAAGGTGTTGGTTCTAGATTTACTTGTTTGGTTCTGGATTTACATGTTTGGTTCTGAATTAACACGTTATATTTATACCATATACAGACTTGGTTCTCGATTGACAAGGTGTTGGTTCTAGATTTACATGTTTGGTTCTGGATTGACACGTAATATATATACCATATACAGACTTGGTTCTGGATTGACAAGGTGTTGGTTCTAGATTTACATGTTTGGTTCTGGATTAACACGTTATATTTATACCATGTACAGACTTGGTTCTGGATTGACAAGGTGTTGGTTCTAGATTTACATGTTTGGTTCTGGATTAACACGTTATATTTATACCATATACAGACTTGGTTCTCGATTGACAAGGTGTTGGTTCTAGATTTACATGTTTGGTTCTGGATTGACACGTAATATATATACCATATACAGACTTGGTTCTGGATTGACAAGGTGTTGGTTCTAGATTTACATGTTTGGTTCTGGATTAACACGTTATATTTATACCATGTACAGACTTGGTTCTGGATTGACAAGGCGTTGGTTCTAGATTTACTTGTTTGGTTCTGGATTTACATGTTTGGTTCTGAATTAACACGTTATATTTATACCATATACAGACTTGGTTCTGGATTGACAAGGTGTTGGTTCTAGATTTACATGTTTGGTTCTGGATTAACACGTTATATTTATACCATATACAGACTTGGTTCTGGATTGACAAGGTGTTGATTCTAGATTTACATGTTTGGTTCTGGATTAACACGTTATATTTATACCATATACAGACTTGGCTCTGGATTGACAAGGTGTTGGTTCTAGATTTACATGTTTGGTTCTAGATTAACACGTTATATTTATACCATATACAGACTTGGTTCTGGATTGACAAGGTGTTTGTGTTATGCTGACTGGGGGGATGTTTTTCAGCTTTTTAAAATAAACAAAAGTTCTTTTTAAAATAAGTCTTTATTTCTGTAACTCCAAAGATCGAATCAATATATACATACAATTTATAAAACAATAATCAATCATAATAATATTCCAATCATATAATATTGCAGTCTCACACAAATTAGACATTTAAATAAAAATAACTATTCAGGGGAACTAACTCTGTATTTCTAATAATCTATTCAAATTAGGGGGGATCTAGCACAAAGGTTTTATTTGCTAATATATTAACTCCATGCTTATTTAGATAATACTCATAAAAGTATATAATGGCTATTTGAATAAAATCTCAAGTCTAGAACAAATTAATTACTTTCAGCATTATATTCTTAAAAGGAAGTTTAGCTAATCTTTCCTTGAATTGTATATATACCATGTACCGACTTGGTTCAGGATTGACAAGGTGTTGGTTCTAGATTTACATGTTTGGTTTTGGATTTACATGTTATATAGATACCATATACAGACTTGGTTCTAGATTTACATGTTTGGTTCTGGATGCTTACGTTATATCTATACCATAAACAGATTTGGTTCTGAATTACTATGGTGTTGGTTCTAGATTTACATGATTGGTCCTGGATTAACACGTTATATATATATATATATATATATATATATATATATATATATATATATACATGTAGAGACTTGGTTCTGGATTAACAATGCGTTGGTTCTAAATTTGCATGTTTGGTTCTGGATTAACACGTTATATATATTCCATATACAGACTTGGTTCATATATACACCTTATATATATATAGACATAGGTGTATCGTTGTTCAGTCTTTTTCGAAGGGAAAGAAGATTTTGAAAATTCAGAGGGGAAAAATACAGTGTAAGTATAACAATAAATTACAGAGATATACGTTACAATAACATGAGGGTCTGGATGGGGGTATTCATAGAGAAATATGGCAAAAAAATATAACACGTATAATGAATAGAGAAAAATGAGCAGAAAATATAAAGAAAAGAGAATAACTGTGGAAAACAAAAGAATCATGTAATACTTTACTGATTAGAGAAATGAACGATGTACCGAATAAAGAAATCCTCCAATTACAGAAAATTTTAATTGTAAAATTATTTTAATGAGAATTTTACAAAATAAGCGTTATTCTTACAGATAAAGAAAAATGCCCTAAAAATTTAAAGAATACAGAAATTAAGGATCCCCCATCTATACCCTCTTACATGGCTTCATCCTTATTTTACTTAAGGGGACGGGCATTTGATATTCCGGGTTTTTGTGGATTGGCTATTTATTTACATCTGTTGCTACGCATGCATATTTTTTTTTTAGCGGATTTCCTCCCCCACCCCGCCCCCGAAAATCAAATAGTCGTCCACTAAACAGAACTTAGTAAAAAATCGCTTTCGTTTTGACGCTTTTATAATGTAGACATTTCGTAGATAATCATATTAATTTTTTTTGTCATTTAAAGATTTTTAATCATTTACATGCCTACATAAATAAACTACGTCAAATTAATCTTTCTCTTTAAATTCCAACCTCTGTTTTACTCATATGCAAAATAGTTTCTGGTCAATGAACTTAAGTTATTTCAATCAAAGTAATTTTCACGGGGAGAAAATGCTTGTGTAATAGCTGGGAACAGTATATCTAACGGGAAATGAATCTGATAGGCTTTTCAGTATAAAATTGATAAAATCTCGGACTCCACGAGACTTCGCTTGATTTATGGATTTCGGTGGCGTCTGACTGAAAAACTATCGGAACTGCTCGATAAACTAACCACATCATTCTAATCGTAAATAAATACAAGTTTTATGATAAAGTAGATACATTTTGTCATATAAAATGACCAAAATAAGTGTGATTTATTTGATGTGAAGTGTTTTATAATGTTTTTGAATTTGGGAAGGCAATCGGCGCCATTTTCTTATTACCCTGTATGAATTCTGTACCATTCTGTGATACAATGAATGCGATTATAACAAATTTGAAGTGACAGAGTACAAGTTTGATACACTGGCATCACTGTAAAACTAGTTTAAATGACATTTTATATATATTATCAGAAATTATTAGGATAATAGCGAGTACGTTTTTAACACATGTCCGTTTCCGTATCGTATCTTTATTACCTATGAGCCGACGATAAAATCGGCTACAATTAGGTAGTGTCAAGTCCCGTCAATATTTATGTTCCTGGTAATAGTAATCGTATTTTAATATTTTAGAAATACTCATAAATGTAGTAATTATAGACATTGTGTCATGATCGTTCTGTCTGATATCTTTCAAAAAAAAAACCACATATTACATTCTAATATTGAATAAGACTAATTTGATATGTATAAAACTGGGACTAATAGATAAATGTATTAATTAGTCCCAGATATAAAATAAATACACATTTTTTTTTTACTTTACTGGTACAGTGAAGCGTTTATCAACACAATACCTAAGCTTTCAATAATTTCCTTTTTTTAGGTACAATTGTATCTTCAAAATTAAGGTCAACAAGCGTTTGTAAATAATTACGATAGAACTGGAACCAAATATTCATGAGGGTCTGGATGGGGGTCCTTTATATCTTTATTCTTTAATTTTTTAAATCATTTTTCTATATTTATTATTTATTTTGCCCATTATTCTTTATTCTTTATAATTTTGCACCATACTCTTCTCTATTTTTTTTTATTATCATTTTTCTTTATTCTTTATTTATTTTACCCTTTATTCTGCACCTTTTTCACACTTTATTCTGCACCTTTTTTACCCTTTATTCTGCACCTTTTTTACCCTTTATTCTGCACCTTTTTTACCATTGTTCTTTATTTATTTATTTTACCCTTTATTCTTTATTTATTGTACCCTTTATTCTGCACCTTTTTTATCCTTTATTCTTTATTTATTTTACCCTTTATTCTGCACCTTTTTTCTATTATTCTGCACTGTTTGACCATTATTCTCTGTTTCTCTATTCTTTATTTATTTTATTCTTTATTCTGCACCTTTTTTAACCTTTATTCTTTATTTATTTTACCCTTTATTCTGCACTGTTTGACCATTATTCTCTGTTTCTCTATTCTTTATTTATTTTACCTTTTATTCTGCACCTTTTTTACCATTTATTCTGCACTGTTTGACCATTATTCTCTGTTTCTCTATTCTTTATTTATTTTATTCTTTATTCTGCACCTTTTTTAACCTTTATTCTTTATTTATTTTACCCTTTATTCTGCATCTTTTTTACCATTTATTCTGCACTGTTTGACCATTATTCTCTGTTTCTCTATTCTTTATTTATTTTACCTTTTATTCTGCACCTTTTTTACCCTTTATTCTGCACTGTTTGACCATTATTCTCTGTTTCTCTATTCTTTATTTATTTTATTCTTTATTCTGCACCTTTTTTAACCTTTATTCTTTATTTATTTTACCCTTTATTCTGCACCTTTTTTACCATTATTCTCTTTTCCCATCCACACACTCAATCATGCCAAACAGAACATAAATTTATGTGTCTTTAACAGAGAAAGATATTTAAATGTTGCCATTTAATTCGAGCATTTTATTATTATCAGTTCAGCAGTTTAATGATGTCCAATGATACTTGTATAGAAAGTGTGTTTATATCAGCTACTTAATTTGATAATAAATCCTGTATCGTGACAGTTCACATCATCTTTTGGGTAGATATATATGTCTATTAGTAGGCTATAACGCATGTGTAACATATGGTTCTATTTTCACTTCCGGCTCTTAATTGGCATAGGTTCTGTTTTCACACACGCTGATTGGTACTGTTGGTTTCAATTCACATAATTCTGTAATGTTTTACGCATCATTATTGTCTTTCAATTTAACATAAAACAATCTAATATGTGTACTATATTCGAAGTCAACACCAAAAATCTTCAATTCTGCACAAGCATATGTCATCCTATCATTGTTTTATTTTGACTTTACGTTCTGTTTTGATAACTTAACATTTTACTGTTTCAAGTCAAGACCAAACTACTTCAAATTTACATCGTGTAGTTTCAAATCAACACATTGTATGATAAGCCTCTCGTGACGTCATAATGATATAACTTCGTGCTATCTTAGCTGAACAACACGTACTTTCAACTGTACGTCGTGTAGTTTTGAATGAGCATATTGTATGGCAAGCCTATCGTGATATTATTATGATATAACATCGTGCTATCATAGCTCAACATCACATACTTTCAACTGTACGTTGTGTAGTTTTAAATGAGCATATTGTATAGTAAGCCTATCGTGACATTCAAATGATATAACAACATGCTATCTTAGCTTAACATCACCTAGTTTCAACTGTACGTCATGTAGTTTTAAATGAGCATATCGTGTGGTAAGCCTATCGTGACATTCTAATGATATAACAACGTGCTACCTAAGCTTAACATCACGTACTTTCAGCTGTACGTGGTGAAGTTTTAAATGAGCAAATTAATAGGCAAAGTATGGAAGCAGCATAATAATAAACAAATTAAAAAAATGAGTTGCAGAGCTGTGGGGTATAATAGAGAAGACTTAGAAATCAAATGCATACAGAACAGCCACATTTCGAACCATTCCAAGTATGAAGCAAGTTTTTAAATTGAGAAAAACTGTTTTCCATCCTGAAATGGTCCGGAAGACTGTTCCACAAAGTCGATGTAGCTAGAGCATATTAAGGTGGATATTTTATTTGAATATATTATTAATCATGGTTGAAATCGCAGGGCAGTGATTGCATTGCAATAACATCGTATTTGGTAACTATGTACATTGTTTATATCTCCTGCGGCTCTACATCATAACGTTATTCATAGTGACCAATCAGGATGCAGCATAGGTACCGTTGATATGTCTGGCATTTCATGTCAACCAATCAAGAACTAGTATTCATATTTCCCGGCTAATTAATTGGCCAATCAGATTTAAGTAAATTATCATCGTCTGGCATCATCTGCAGTTTAAGCATTCAAAATAATAACTTGCAGCAGCAAACACCTTGTTTAAACTAAGGCTAAAGATTTTTATTCTCAAATTTATTAAGATTAACAATCGAAAGTGGACGTTCTATACGATGGAAATCTTACATTTACAGTACTATGTGACGATTATACGATAATAAAGAAAGATTGATTTCATCTGTGAAAAACCTTCTTGATAGGAATACGGTGATAAATCCGAGGACTTCAAGCTAACTAACGTGTTACAGCGTAATTGTCACCGATGAAACGGTACAGAAATTCGCAGAATCGTATCGCATGTGCGAACCAGAACTTTTAAAGTTGATGAGCATTAAGCTGGACTGTTCTAGCCATAGCAAGGGATAATACCATATTTGCGTAAATTTCGGAAGCTGACCGGGAAATGGTTTGGTGCATCAACCAATGACTGGAAATATTAACTTTGCTGTGATATCGTGTAATCAGTTAGCAAGATGACTTTGGAAGGTTCAAGCTCCAAAACCATGACAGACGTGGAACGGGTTTTAACCTGGGCAGATGCAAAAAAGCTTAGCGAGGCCACGGCAAATGCAGTAATAAGCCTAGAATACGACTCCATGGAAGCTTTGGCGCTGTTAGAAGGCGAAGATCTTCAAAAGACCAAAATACCGATTGGACAGCAGAAGCTACTTATGAAGAGCATTAGGCAGTCATTTAAAACAGAAACTGAGAACGCGCCAAAAAGCAGTAATGGTGGACTTCTGGCATGTCCAACTATAGAAGATGCGTGCGCACCGGAAGTGACAGACATCCAAGATGGCAGAAACAATAACAAAAACAATCATACATCCGGATTGACAGACACGTGTGTTGGTAATGTTTTGAACCAATTGCAGCAGCAGCAATCAGCAGCAGGTGTCATAAATCAAGGTAGTGCTTGTTTTAATAACATTCAGTCCTGGCAGGACCCACAAATATTTATAAAATCTTTAGGCAATAACAAAAGTAACTCAAATTACTTAGACATTGTTGATTTTGTCATGTTATCAGGGGTTAACAGTGGTGATAACGATGAACGGATTGTATCCGAATCGGGTTCAGGTCAGTTAATTTTAAAATCTGGACCTGCCAAACCTAAGCTAGAGTCATTAAATTTAAGCCAATGGTCAATGGAAAACTTGGCAATTTTATATAAGTTATTAGAAGAGGGTCATCTAGTCCAGAATAACATACTGGACTACTTATCATATGCCACTCGTACATACCAGTTGTTTCTTTCTCATGATGTAACATCAGTTTTCTTTTATGATAGAGAGTATCGCAGGTTGCAATATTTGCATAAGTTCAGATGGGGAACTGATGTACCACATATTCAAACTGTGTTTTTGAAGGGTAGTAATTCTAACAAGTTTTCCAAACCTCCAGTGTCTACCTCTAAGGGTTTTAAACCATTTTCTTCTCACACAGCTGGTGGGAAAGAAATATGTAAAAAATTCAACTCCAGGCTAGGTTGTTCACTTAGTGGGTGCAAATTTGAACAAGTGTGTAATGTCCCAGGCTGTGGACAAAGACACTCTGGCTCTGGGCATCAGTCTAGCCTTCCAAAAAAACGGATAGGCCCAGTAAAACCTCTGCGTGACCTTCACCTTGATGCTTGAGTTACTGAACTAATGTATGACTTTGACAAAGAGTACTTGCTTCAAGGTATAGAATTTGGGTTTGACATTGTGACCTCAGCAGCTAATGAGTTACCATCAGGAATAGTTAGTAAAAACCACCCATCCGCTTCACCTAACAACCCCCTTTACGAAAAAGCTCATTTGCAAATTATAAATGAAATAGAATGTGACAACTATGTTTTCGCTGAAAAAAACTCCCCGCATAATAAGTCCATTAGCAGTTATACCTAAACCAGATGGGGGAGTCCGTATTATTCATGACTGTAGTAGACCAGAGGGATCTGCAGTAAACTCCTTCGTTGGGGAAATGGAAAAACAAAGATTTCAAAATTTAGATGAAGCATCGAAATTAGTTACTCCTAACTGTTATATGGCTAAAGTAGATTTGTAAACAGCTTATAGATCTGTGAACCTTAGCTCACAAAGTCAAGAAGTAACTGGTTTAAAATGGACCTTTCCTGATGGAACAGAATATACTTTTTATGATACAAAGCTCCCCTTTGGATCAAAATTAGCACCCTATATTTTTCATAGGCTATCCAAGGCTGTCCGTCGTATGATGTCACGCAGAGGTTTTAACCAATAAATTGTTGTTTGAATTATAATGAGTTATGGAAGATTTTTTTATTTGTGAAACAACAAAGCAGCGTTGCATTGAAGCATTAAATATTTTGCTCGCCCTTCTTCGCAAGTTGGGATTTATGATAAATTGGTCAAAAGTGGTTGACCCCACCACTAAATTGACTTTCTTAGGCATAGAAATTGACTCTATTGCAATGGAGTTAAGGCTCCAAGGGAAAAAGCCTTCCCTACTTAAGCATGAATTGGCAGAATTTAGCAAGCGAAAAAGAGCATCAAAAAAGCAATTGCAATCTATAGCAGGCAAACTTAATTGGGCATTAGCAGTGGTTCATGGCGGGAGAGTATTCCTTCGCAGAATTATTGACACGATAACCCCTTTAAAGCATGATTGGCATAAGGCAATCCTCCATGGCGAAATATGGCATGATATTGAATGGTAGAAAAAATTCTTAGAAACTTTTAATGGAAAGTCCCTCATTTTAGAAAGATCCCCTTGTCATCAGTATACATAGATGCATGTAAGGAGAGGGAGGGGGTTTCTTTGGATGTGACTGGTTTTATACGAATTGGGACATTGATTTCCCTGTAGCGAAAAATCTCCATATCAATGAGCTTGAGGCTCTTGCAGTAGTCTTGGCAGCGCAAAGATGGGGGAAAGATAGGAAAAATAAAAGAATTGTTGTACTCTCAGATAATATGACCACTGTTGCATGCTTGAATAAGTGCACTTCACGCAGCAAAGTTTTGATGTCTTATCTTAGAGGCTTGTTTTGGCTCTCTGCAACATATAATTTTCATATAACAGCCATCCATGCACCAGGGAAAGAAAATATTATGGCAGACTTCATATCTAGGTTACATGAGCCTAATGCGTTTTACCAATTTATGAAATTTTATCTTCCCCAACCACTGTTTGTAAGGCATTTGGAAACCCATATGTCTAACCAAGCCCTATCCTATCTTTTATGTAGGCATTCCAAGTGCAGGACAGGTGCAGGAGTTGGATAGCCTAGTTTTGTTTTTCCAAAGCAGGATGTTTGCAGACTCAACAAAAAAGACATATATGTTGTATTTTAGAAGTTATGAATCCTTTTGCAGAGTTTTGCTCATTCCTATGGTCCCAATTAGCAAAGACAATTTGGCTAGATATATTGTTTTTCTAACACAGATGTGATAGGGTCATATAAGGTCTTTTAATTATAGACTCCAACTGATTCAAATACTTTATTATATACCAGGAAAATGTAACTCTGCAAAACAATAGCAAATATCATAAGCAATTTTACAGATGTTACATAGCATTATCAAACACAAACAATATTAAACACTAGTATGATTAAACACAATCATGATTAACTTGTGTCCCAATTACAAATAGCTAATTTAAAAGTACATATCAAAGTTTTGGATTGCATTGCAATCTACACAACCGTGCTTCATTTTAGAAAGCGTCAATACGCTTTACAGTTTCAATGTACAATTATTAAAATGTGCCGAAAGAGAAATAGAATAAAATACAATTTCATTGCCAATTTGGCTGTGAAAGTAACTATTACAAAATGAACAATCTATAAAGAATAAGGAATTAATCCTTACCAATATGTGGGATTGAGTTATCAAAATCCACTGCCATAAACACTAATACAATTATTCCAGGACACTATATGGTATGTTCTGAAAATAATATACGATTATAAATACCCATGTTCAAAATGAACATTCAAAATACTGTGACAAAGTCTATTCAATTTCAGGCCAATTAAAAATATATAAATTAAGTGATACGTCATCTTGAGAAGAAAATAAATTAAATTCAACGATTTCAAAAGATACAGAAGAATAGCTATATTTACAATAGATGAAATCGTAATAATTCTAAGCTTGTAAATTATGAGATGTACTCTAAAACACTCAGTTACAAAAATGTGAGAATTATTCTAACCAAAACATAGTTCAAAATATATTATCGGAAAGAGCATTACTTTACAAAATGTATAAAACTGTCAAAAATGTCCAAAAAGGTCAAGAATAATAGTCAGGTACAAATAACATCTAACTTCAAAGAAAGTTCCAAATAATATAAATCTTACAATGAAAACCGTAAGTGAAATAGCAAGACAGAGCCAATAGAAAATAATGTACAAATTACCCAATGAATACCATCGAAAAGTCCAATGCGGCAGAACTTAAATGTACTCACCTGTCATACCTGCACTGCAGTACTAAATGTATGGGGTTCAATACAATCATATGCTTCAATAGTCAATTATTCATTACACCATAGCGGGGACTAAATTTGGAAAACGGAAAGCTATAGCGTAATGAGTTCAGAAAATGTCTTCAAAATATTTTAACAACTTTAGATCAAATTAAATATTTTTATAGTTTATTGAAATAATTCGCTGAAATGGAAAATTGGTTAAGTTATAAAAATACAAAGTAAAACATAAAAAGGATACTATAAATCGCTGCCACATTCTCCCCCGCATTGGAGAATGCGTCCTCGCAGTCTCAACAGTCAAAAACATCGCCATGTCCTCCCCTTCATGAAAGGGTGACGTCTCTGTCAGTAAAGCATCGTACGGTACTACTAGTCTGTAACAATCTTCAAGATGGCATTGGTTACCACTTGCTCCATTCCTTATAAAAGACCTGACGATACAGCTTGAGACAGGAAGTTGGCTCTTTCTAACCAATCTGATGGCTTTGAATTGGTTGACTGTTGCATCATAAAACCGTCGTATTTCTTTGGAAGTTTCCCTCTTGTTGTCCTTGCTGGCAGTGAACGTCTACCAGGTCTTGGCGTTGGTTCATCACTGCTATCTGATTCCTCGTCGATGTTTTGGTTTACCGGATTTTCATCTGAAGTATTAACCTCATGTTCTACTGCATTTGCATCATAATCAAGACGAACAGGATCATCTATATCTTCATCTACAGACGGAGAAGCGTCCTCCTCAGTTCCTGTGTCTTGTAATCCCTCAACTGGTTGTCGATCGTCATCGGTCCGGCCGGGGATTGAACTGTCATCTACAGGCTGGTCCACAGTGAGATCAACAGGTGCTAAATTATTGCTATCTGTGACTTCTGTAGGTATGAAATACTCATAATCATCATCATGGTCGTCGCTTTCCATATGGTCAATAACTGTTTGGTTATTTCCTAGTTCAGAACGCTCATGTTTTGTTGGTGTATCTGGAGTAGATCTGTGTCGGTCATTTCCTAAATGTTTATCCAAAAATCCAATTGGCAGTAATAAATTCCGGTGTAAAGTTCTTGTTCGGCCTTGTCCACTTTCTTTTTGTACTACAAATACTGGTGTTTCTGTGTTGGGTTGATCTTTAACGATGTATGGTTCTGTTTCCCACTTATCTGAGATCTTATGCTTACCATCAAATGCTACGATGCGAACAAGTACACGGTCTCCTACTTCAAAAACTGCTCCTCTTATCTTTTGATCATAGTTGTCTTTTTGTCTACCTTGTGCTGTCTCAACTGATTTTCTTGCTTGCTCATATGCAATTTTTAGCCGTTCTTTCAGTGTTTTTGCATATTTCGTTGTTGGTTCTTTGCATGTATTTGTCTCCAGTCCAAATGCGACATCTATCGGTAGCCGTGGGTTTCTGCCGAACATTAAGTAATACGGCGCTAATCCTGTACTAGCTTGTCTTGTGCACTTATATGCATGTACTGATCCGGTGATATGCGATTTCCAGTCATGTTTTTTATTCGGATCCAATGTTCCTAGCATGTTTAGTAGTGTGCGGTTGAATCTTTCTGTTAAACCGTTGCCCATTGGATGATAGCTAGTAATTCGTGATTTCTCCATTCCTGTAATTGTGCATAATTCCTTGATGATTTTACTTTCGAAATTTGGCCCTTGATCTGCATGAATTCGTTTTGGTAGACCATAATGCAAGATGAAATTATTCAGAAATGCTTCAGCTGTTGTTCGAGCAGTTTGATTTTTCGTTGGTACGGCTACAGCTTACGAGTGAAATGATCAGTGATAACAAGGATGTTTTCAAAACCACCTTTCGATTTTTCCAGAGTTAGGAAGTCCATACATACAAGTTCCATCAGTTGCTTGTTTTCGATGCTAATGAGTGGTGCACGGTGGTTAAGTGGCTGTTTTCGTCTGATGCATCTCCCGCAGTTGCTTACCCAGTCTTCAACATCTTTACTCATCCCTAGCCATATAAAACGATCTTTGACTAACGACAAAGTTATGTCTCTGCCTTGATGTCCCATATCGTTGTGTAATTGGGTAAGTACGGTTTCGACACAGGATTTAGGTAGTACAAGTTGTGTCAACGGTTTACCATAGCTAATTATCTCTCTGTATAAAATTCCTTGTAAGAATTTTAGTTTGTCGAAATTCTTGAAGATGAAGGTGATTTTACTACTTCGGCTCTTCTTGGACGTCGTCTTTGTTGTATGCTGGTAAACCAAGATTTCAATACTGGGTCGCTGTGTTGTTCTTTTCGTATGTCAATACAGTAAGAGTTCAGTTCTGTGGCTTCTGGTTCTTTCTCAGGTGTTCCTGATAAGCAGTTGATGTATGGTACAGGTTGAATAGCATCGCAAAAAGCTTTAATTGATTCGATTTTTATTGACATCTTTTGTTGTTGTGTTGATTCTGGTAGTCGTGAAAGTGCATCTGCATCAGTGTTTTGTTTACCACTTCTGTAAATTATGTCGAAATCAAATGTAGCTAGAGCTGCAACCCATCTATGCCCTGTAGCGTCTAGTTTTGCGGTTGATAATACATAAGTTAGTGGGTTATTATCGGTGACGACTTTAAAACGGCTTCCATACAAGTAATCCTTAAACTTTTCAGTAACTGCCCATTTGAGTGCCAAAAATTCAAGTTTGTGTGCTGGATAATTTCGTTCAGATTTTGATAGTCCTCTGATGGCATATGATATAACGTGTTTCTTTCCATTCTGTCCTTGGTAAAGTATGGCTCCTAGTCCTGTGCCACAAGCGTCGGTGTGTATTTCAAACGGTTTTGAATAATCAGGATATTCTAGAACTGGTGGTGTAGATAGTCGTTGTTTCAATTCTTGGAAAGCATGTTCCTCTATGTCACCCCAGTGCCATGATGGTGGTGCTCCTTGACGCTTAGTTTTCCTTTTTGGCATTTGTGGTGCTGGCATAATGTCCGTTAACGGTCTTGCAATCTTGGAAAAATCCTGTATGAATTTGCGATAGTACCCGGCAAAACCAAGGAATTTACGAACGTCTTCCGGTGTTGTTGGGCGTGGCCAATTTTCTATCTTTTCAATCTTGTCAGGATCGGGTTATACCGTCTTCAGAAACAATGTGTCCGACGTATTTGACTCTGGTTCGGAAAAGTTGACATTTCTTCGGTGTACTGGTATGGTATCTCTGTATTCATGTCTATAATTGACTAAGCCTGGTGTGGTATCTAAATCTGTAGGTAAATCGGATCCCTTCGTGTGTTGCAATAGAGCACAAGTCGGTTTGTACGGTATCTGCTTGTCCATGTACCCCTGTAATACGACTGATCCGTTAGGTTGTATCATAACAGTTTTATGCTCTGCTGATTTAACGATGCATAAACGATTACCATTCTTCTGAAGTTCTCTCTCTTGAAGTGTCATAGTCCTAAATGTCATATACCATTCAGTATGAAGATTAGCTGTTTGCAGAAATCTATCTCCGTGAGTATGACGGGTATCCTCTAATACAATTGACAAAACGTTGGTTCTAATTAAAACGGGTACTTTATAGTTGTATGTACTATCAGGAACGACAAGAAATAGTCCTTGATATTGGTTTCCTTTGACATCTTTAATTTTAATAATTGCTTCAATAAATCCTAAGTACGGAAGTGATTGTCCATCGGCGCACTCTATATGTAGAAAGCTTGTCAATGGTTCGAGTGGAACGGACCGTAGATTTGAACGGTAAAATGATTCAGAGATCGTCGAGACTGTTGACCCGGTATCCAAAAGTGCTTGTGATTCAATGCCGTTAATAAAAATTGTTGTTTCGTTTGAGGATCCTACCAATTCAATATTCTGTTGTCTTTTGGGACATTGTTGTTCCGAGCCTAATGTCCGTCCCTTGACATAGACCTGTTGTCGTTTAAAGAACGTAAATGATCGGTCCTAACTGCGCATCCATACGCAAAGTGTCCTTTTGTCCACATTTATAGCAAATAATGGGGTCAGTGTTTCTACGTCGTGTTTGCTGTTGGGTTTCTGCCGCTTGCAATGGTGTGTTTTGTGTATTGCCCCAGTACGGTCTGTAGTTTCTATTTCCTTGTCCACGTCCACGGTGTCCACGACCTCGGTAATGTATATTCCAGTTGTTATGTGTACTTTGTTGATATTGGCCTTCGGTACGAGTTTCATCTTGTCGTTGTAATTGTTTTCGGGTGTGTCTCTTCAACTCACCAATATCCTTATTCATTTGTTGCATCATAGACTTTAGCTCTGTATATTCGCCTTCAGATTGTGCCATCTTAATGTGTGCGGTCTTTTTATTGTTCGGTAGCTGGTCTTGCTCTATTTCCCTCATCACTACCCTAAGCTGATCAAAATCGGTTATATTATCAAACTTATATCCACTAATGTCTTTAAGTTCCTTGCGAAGCCCATACCAGAAAAGGGTGCGAAGTTTTTCTTTTGATTCTTGCGGTGTTATTCCTTTCTTATGTACTACCTTACTCAACATATCTTCGAGTCTACATCCCCAAGCGGAAACATCTTCGCCTTCCTCTTGACGTGCACTGTGAAATTTAGCCAAAAGTTGTTCTCCGTGGTCTGCTGTGCCAAATATACTATCCATCTTTTCCATGATATCTTTTACAGATGCTTTGGATCCTAGGCGCATCGCAACTTTTCCTGCCTCGCCTTTAAACGATCTTCGCATGCTTTGTAGTATAACATCTTCGTCGTATTTTTCCTGTTGCAAACATTCTATTTCATACTTCCATAGGTCGTAAGATTCATCTTTGTCACTGCCTGAGAACGGAACTATTCGTGGAATGTATCGGCTCTGGTACCCTTTTGATTGGGTTTCAATTGATGCTGCTGCTTTAGGTGGAACTGGTTCGATCTTAATTGGTTGTTTGAGAGTTCCTTGGAACCAATGCTTGAAATCGGAAGCGCTGTCCGCTTTTGGTTTGACTCCCATCTCCTTAAAGGCTGCAGCGATGTGTTCTAGTTCTTCGACGGATAATTCTATATCAGATTCCTTGCCTTCCGTGGCCATGATACAAATAAGCTGGAAAAAATCTAACTAGGCCAAATAATTGGCTTATACACTATATACTAATCAGCGATTAGTTAATCAAATAAAGATTAATCGATAATTAAAATCGATAGAACTCTATATGCAGTCGGTTAATTCATTGCAAGTTGCAAGCGCATCTTTGCATAAAAAAAAAACGGTCCGCTGTATAAAATCCGAATCGCAAAAATCGGCAAAATCTCGATGTACGGTTCACGGATATAAAGTCAAATCTATATAGTACAAAAATAAACTACATGTAAATAAATCTTTTACCTAATATATCAATAGTATAGCTATCTACTATCTATATAAAGGAGCACTATGTATCTAATATAATGTATGCAACTGCTTTATAAAGCTCACTCTGTATAGTTTTTAGTATCTGTATACTCTTTCCGGGGCACCTTTTATGTATAAACGAACGAGTACTAGGTGTAGTTACTCTACGTCTATGGTCTATAATATGCTATACTACCCTATAATGTATATGTAAATCAAATAACGAGATCCTATATGCACTATGAACTATCAATACGTAATACTCCAAACGAGATACCTTGAAATCAACACCTGATCAAAGATAAATCAATAAACCAATACACTACGCCTACGCACTGACCAATACCTATAGCTAGTCAACCGTAAACGACATGGTCTATAAAAAAAATCAAATCAGGTCGATGAAATGCTCTGAACAAATGTGAAAAAAAAATAATTATATACAGTGTCTTATAGATGTCCAACTATTACGCTTCGTAAATCATGCGTAATTATTTCCAAATATTCAAGTAAAAAATATTTTCTTTATACACTGCTATTCCCTGTGACAGTTCTCAAGTATCAATATAATCAATGTAATCAATGTCTATATTAATCTTAAGTTTCATAAAATTGTATATGTCTGTTTCTATATACAAATTCTACCTTAAGTGTACATACGTAAGTATATCAAAATGGGGGGGAAAATCCCTATACTATTACTATCAACTGTAGATAACAGCAAGAAAACTTTGACTTTTTGACAAACTTACTATGTATTGGATACTAAATTACTCCATGATATAGGGTACCGGAAGATGAAGAACAGCTCAGCTGTATGACGCTCAGAAAGTGTATGTAACTACATGAACTGAAATGCAAAGATTTTGGTTAGCGTCTCAAAAGCAAACAGTTGTTTTTTTTTCTAACTATGTCAATGACATCGATACCCCTTGATGTAGTACGTCAAAGCTGGGTCAGTTTTTATTGTGTATAAACAGGTAAGCTAATTAAATACAGTTGATAATAAAGAAATGGCCTACCTTAAAACTTCATGTACTGCACCTTTTGAAGTTTTCTAGAGAATTATTTCACACACAAAAGTTCATTCAATACAATTGTAATAAGATTCACTGCATAAAGTTTGTTCTTCATCTGTACGAGATCCAACGGATAAACGATATAATTGAGTGCACTCGGTTACGGAAAGTGTAGATGAACGGTTTCCGGAATCTTCCAATTCACTATGGTAAGTGTTAGATGGATCGATCTGCCATTTGCTGAATTCGTAAGTTGTCGCTTCTGTCGCCAAGCCTGGTCCCTACGTGGGCGCCATTTGTGATAGGGTCATATAAGGGCTTTTAATTATAGACTCCAACTGGTTCAAATACTTTATTATATACCAGGAAAATGTAACTCTGCAAAACAATAGCAAATACCATAAGCAATTTTACAGATGTTACATAGCATTATCAAACACAAGCAATATTAAACACTAGTATGATTAAACACAATCATGATTAACTTGTGTCACAATTACAAATAGCTAATTTAAAAGTACATATCAAAGTTTCGGATTGCATTGCAATCTACACAACCGTTCTTCATTTTAGAAAGCGTCAATACGCTTTACAGTTTCAATGTACAATTATTAAAATGTGCCGAAAGAGAAATAGAATAAAATACAATTTCATTGCCAATTTGGCTGTGAAAGCAACTATTACAAAATGAACAATCTATAAAGAATAAGGAATTAATCCTTACTAATATGTGGGATTGAGTTATCAAAATCCACTGCCATAAACACTAATACAATTATTCCAGGACACTATATGGTATGTTCTGAAAATATCATACGATTATAAATACCCATGTTCAAAATGAACATTCAAAATACTGTGACAAGGTCTATTCAATTTCAGGCCAATTAAAATATATAAATTAAGTGATATGTCATCTTGACAAGACAATAAATTAAATTCAACGATTTCAAAAGATACACAAGAATAGCTATATTTAAAATAGATGAAATCGTAATAATTCTAAGCTTGTAAAAGAGGGACGAAAGATACCAGAGGGACAGTCAAACTCATAGATCGAAAACAAACTGACAACGCCATGGCCAAAAATAAAAAGACAAACAGACAAATAATAGTACAGATGACACAACATAGAAAACTAAAGACTAAGCAACACGAACCCCACCAAAAACTGGGGGTGATCTCAGGTGCTCCGGAAGGGTAAGCAGATCCTGCTCCACATGTGGCACCCGTCGTGTTGCTTATGTTATTACAAATCCGGTAAGTCACATTCGTGAAAAGGGAAGGGTATTGTGGTTACGACATAAGGAACATATCCGATATCATCTGTGAAACGGTTATTCCATAACGGTCAACCAACTCGTGATGGCGTCCGTAAAATTTGTAAATTATGAGATGTACTCTAAAACACTCAGTTACAAAAATGTGAGAATTATTCTAACCAAAACATAGTTCAAAATATATTATCAGAAAGAGCATTACTTTACAAAATGTATAAAACTTACTGTCAAAAATGTCCAAAAAGGTCCAGAATAATAGTCAGGTACTAATAACATCTAACTTCAAAGAAAGTTCCAAATAATAAAAATCTTACAATGAAAACCGTAAGTGAATAGCAAGACAGAGCCAATAGAAAATAATGTACAAATTACCCAATGAATACCATCGAAAAGTCCAATGCGGCAGAACTTAAATGTACTCACTGTACTGACCAATAGTACATGAAAACGTCATACCTGCACTGCAGTACTAACTGTATGGGGTTCAATACAGGATAATCATATGCTTCAATAGTCAATTATTCATTACACCATAGCGGGGACTAAAGTTGGAAAACGGAAAGCTATAGCGTAATGAGTTCAGAAAATGTCTTCAAAATATTTTAACAACTTTAGATCAAATTAAATATTTTTATAGTTTATTGAAATAATTCGCTGAAATGGAAAATTGGTTAAGTTATAAAAATACAAAGTAAAACATAAAAAGGATACTATAAATTGCTGCCACACAGAGGCTTTGTTATAACTCAGTTGTCAATTATTTAAATATTGTGCGCCTCCTGGCATTTTTACCACTATAGACTTAAATGAAAGTTTGGATAAAACTTTTTGGCCAGCTTGCTTAGTAGCCTTTATTTCCTTTTTCAGGAAATCAAACCTTTTTACACCATCTTTACAGGAATTTAATCCTGATCGGCATTTAAATAGGGCATCGGTTAAGTTTTCAAAGGAGGGGGCAACTTTAACACTCAGGAAAACAAAGACCATACAAAATAGGGAAAGATCTCTAGAAGTACCTTTACCTATAATTCCAGGTTCCCCCTTCTGTCACTGTCAAGCTTTGAAACTATCGTTTGATATATGCCCCTCCTCTAATAATTTGGTGTCAGCTTTTATGTTTTACAAGTTAAGTCCATAATGGGTTTTTAACCAGATTAATAGTCTTTAAAATCTCTAGGATATGACAGTTCTAAGTACTCCGGGCACAGTTTTCGTAGAAATATTAGAATGTGGCGTCCCTTCTGAAATTATTCAGACACAGGGGGATTAGAAGAGTGATGCATACAAAAATTATTTAGATCCTTCTTTCACTCACCGACAAACTGTTATGAATGTCTTTGCAAAAACACTTCCCAAAATGGTATAAAATGGTTTGCTAATCGTGTAATTTTTCAATATCAATGTAATCTTATTTTTTAATTTTCTATGAACAAATATGTATATATACATACTATTCCCCTACCACTAAATACAGGTTTGGATTTCTATTTTGGAGAACCACAATTTTTATTACACATCATTTATCTTTTGTATTCATGCATTACTTACATTTTGTATTTGCCTTAATTCATTTAGCTATGTTCAATTATTGTATAATTGAAATAATTACATGCATACTTAATAAACTGTGGTTCGTTTTCCCAAACCTGTCTTTGTTTGAAATATAACCAACACTGCCTTATGTTCTATTTGGCCGCTGAATCCTTCGGGTGTATCCAAACTTGATTTGGGACGTTATATAAGTCATACCATATCAAGCGTTGGCAGGGAGGCTGAAAAGAGGCAGTGTTAAGCACCATTGGCAAAGGGGGGGAAGGGTGGGTCCCTATTTTCATAACATAAGATTAATGTGGATATTTTATTTAAATATATTATTAATCATGATTGAAATCGCTGGGCAATGATTGCATTGCAATAACATCGTATTTGGTAACTATGTACATTGTTTATATCTCCTGCGCCTCTATATCATAACGTTATTCATGGTGACCAATCAGGATGCAGCATAGATACCGTTGATATGTCTGGCATTTCATGTCAACCAATCAAGAACTAGTATTCATATTTCCCGGCTTATTAATTGGCCAATCAGATTTAAGTAAACTATCATCGTCTGGCATCATCTGTAGTTTAAGCATTCAAAATAATAACTTGCAGCAGCAAACACCTTGTTTAAACTAAGGCTAAAGATTTTCATTCCCACCCTCCCGACCCTCATTCATGTATATATGTAATGAAAATCAGTTCATGAACTGTCTTTAAGTTTGCATCTTGTCATGTTTTTTTTTGGTACTGTTTATTATATATATTGTATTCATTGTATTTTCATGTGTAGTTTAGTCTTGATGTTTGAGAACCACAGTTTTTATTACACATCATTTATCTTTTGTATTCATGCATTACTTACATTTTGTATTTGCCTTAATTCATTTAGCATTATGTTCAATTATTGTATAATTGAAATAATTACATGCATACTTAATAAACTGTGGTTAGTTTTCCCAAACCTGTCTTTGTTTGAAATATAACCAACACTGCCTTATGTTCTATTTGGCCGCTGAATCCTTCGGGTGTATCCAAACTTGATTTGGGACGTTATATAAGTCATACCATATCAAGCGTTGGCAGGGAGGCTGAAAAGAGGCAGTGTTAAACACCATTGGCAAAGGGGGGAAGGGTGGGTCCCTATTTTCATAACATAAGATTAATATGATTTATTTTATATTTGTATATAATTCGTCTCATATTTAGCCCAACAATGTTAGATCTTCAAATTTGCGTTATCTATATACATATATATGCAGATGTTCTTACCCGGGGAACATCTAATATATATTACGGTATTTTGTAGATTTAATTTTTAGAAGACTGTTCAATTATGAAGGAGCAATTATATTATTCATAATCTTAAAAGTTTCTAGAGCCATAGTCCTGATTGACCGTGTATTTAAATAAACCATATATCCACTGACCGTGTAATAAGAATAAACCAAGCCCCCTAACCATGTATTTAAGATAAACTAAGTCCACTGACCGTGTATTTAAAACAAACCATGCCCACTGACCGTGAATTTAAAATAAACCAAGCCCACTGACCGTGTATTTAAACTAAACCAAGCCCCCTGACCGTATATTTGAAATAAACCATGCCCAAATGACAGTGTATTTAAAATAAACCAAGCCCACTGACCGTGTATTTGAAATAAACCAAGCCCACTGACCGTGTATTTAAAATAAACCAAGCTCACTGACTGGGTATTTAAAATGAACCATGCCCACTGACCGTATATTTGAAATAAACTAAGCCCACTGACTGTGTATTTAAAATAAACCATGCCCACTGACCGTGAATTTAAAAAAAAAAACATGTCCACTGACCTTGTATTTAAAATAAACCAAGCCCAATGACTGTGTATTTAAAATAAACCATGCCCACTGACCTGGTATTTAAAATAAACCAAGCCCACTGACCGTGTATATAAAATAAACCTAGCCCACTGACCGTGTATTTAAAATAAACCAAGGCCCCCTGACTGTGTATTTAAAATAAACCAAGCCCCCTGACCGTGTATTTGAAATAAACTAAGCCCACTGACCGTGTATTTAAAATAAACCATGCCCACTGACCGTGAATTTAAAAAAAAACATGCCCACTGACCGTGTATTTAAATTAACCAAGCCCACTGACCGTGTATTTGAAATAAACCAAGCCCACTGACCGTGTATTTAAAATAAACCAAGCCCACTGACCGTGTATTTAAAATAAACCAAGCCCACTGACCGTGTATTTAAAATAAACCAAGCCCACTGACTGTGTATTTAAAATAAACCATGCAAACTGACCTGGTATTTAAAATAAACCAAGCCCACTGACCGTGTATTTAAAATAAACCAAGCCCACTGACTGTGTATTTAAAATAAACCAAGCCCACTGACCGTGTATTTGAAATAAACCAAGCCCACTGACCGTGTATTTAAAATAAACCAAGCCCACTGACCGTGTATTTAAAATAAACCAAGCCCACTGACCGTGTATTTAAAATAAACCAAGCCCACTGACTGTATTTAAAATAAACCATGCCCACTGACCTGGTATTTAAAATAAACCATGCCCACTGACCTGGTATTTAAAATAAACCATGCCCACTGACCGTGTATATAAAATAAACCAAGCCCACTGACCGTGTACTTAAAATAAACCAAGCCCCCTGACTGTGTATTTAAAATAAACCAAGCCCCCTGACCGTGTATTTGAAATAAACTAAGCCCACTGACCGTGTATTTAAAATAAACCATGCCCACTGACCGTGAATTTAAAAAAAAACATGCCCACTGACCGTGTATTTAAAATAAACCAAGCCCACTGACGGTGTATTTGAAATAAACCAAGCCCACTGACCTTGTATTTAAAATAAACCAAGCCCACTGACCGTGTATTTAAAATAAACCAAGCCCACTGACCGTGTATTTAAAATAAACCAAGCCCACTGACTGTGTATTTAAAATAAACCATGCAAACTGACCTGGTATTTAAAATAAACCAAGCCCACTGACCGTGTATCTAAAATAAACCAAGTCCACTGACCGTGTATTTAAAATAAACCAAGCCCCCTGACCATGTATTTAAAATAAACCATGCCCAAATGACCGTGTATTTAAAATAAACCAAGCCCACTGACCGTGTATTTGAAATAAACCAAGCCCACTGACTGTGTATTTAAAATAAACCATGCAAACTGACCTGGTATTTAAAATAAAACAAGCCCACTGACCGTGTATTTAAAATAAACCAAGCCCACTGACCGTGTATTTAAAATAAACCTAGCCCACTGACCGTGTATTTAAAATAAACCAAGGCCCCCTGACTGTGTATTTAAAATAAACCAAGCCCCCTGACCGTGTATTTGAAATAAACTAAGCCCACTGACCGTGTATTTAAAATAAACCAAGCCCCCTGACCATGTATTTAAAATAAACCAAGCCCAATGACTGTGTATTTAAAATAAACCATGCCCACTGACCGTGAATTTAAAAAAAAAACATGCCCACTGACCTTGTATTTAAAATAAACCAAGCCCAATGACTGTGTATTTAAAATAAACCATGCCCACTGACCTGGTATTTAAAATAAACCAAGCCCACTGACCGTGTATATAAAATAAACCTAGCCCACTGACCGTGTATTTAAAATAAACCAAGGCCCCCTGACTGTGTATTTAAAATAAACCAAGCCCCCTGACCGTGTATTTGAAATAAACTAAGCCCACTGACCGTGTATTTAAAATAAACCATGCCCACTGACCGTGAATTTAAAAAAAAACATGCCCACTGACCGTGTATTTAAAATAAACCAAGCCCACTGACCGTGTATTTGAAATAAACCAAGCCCACTGACCGTGTATTTAAAATAAACCAAGCCCACTGACCGTGTATTTAAAATAAACCAAGCCCACTGACCGTGTATTTAAAATAAACCAAGCCCACTGACTGTGTATTTAAAATAAACCATGCAAACTGACCTGGTATTTAAAATAAACCAAGCCCACTGACCGTGTATTTAAAATAAACCAAGCCCACTGACTGTGTATTTAAAATAAACCAAGCCCACTGACCGTGTATTTGAAATAAACCAAGCCCACTGACCGTGTATTTAAAATAAACCAAGCCCACTGACCGTGTATTTAAAATAAACCAAGCCCACTGACCGTGAATTTAAAAAAAAAACATGTCCACTGACCTTGTATTTAAAATAAACTAAGCCCACTGACTGTGTATTTAAAATAAACCATGCCCACTGACCGTGAATTTAAAAAAAAAAACATGCCCACTGACCTTGTATTTAAAATAAACCAAGCCCAATGACTGTGTATTTAAAATAAACCATGCCCACTGACCTGGTATTTAAAATAAACCAAGCCCACTGACCGTGTATATAAAATAAACCTAGCCCACTGACCGTGTATTTAAAATAAACCAAGGCCCCCTGACTGTGTATTTAAAATAAACCAAGCCCCCTGACCGTGTATTTGAAATAAACTAAGCCCACTGACCGTGTATTTAAAATAAACCATGCCCACTGACCGTGAATTTAAAAAAACATGCCCACTGACCGTGTATTTAAATTAACCAAGCCCACTGACCGTGTATTTGAAATAAACCAAGCCCACTGACCGTGTATTTAAAATAAACCAAGCCCACTGACCGTGTATTTAAAATAAACCAAGCCCACTGACCGTGTATTTAAAATAAACCAAGCCCACTGACTGTGTATTTAAAATAAACCATGCAAACTGACCTGGTATTTAAAATAAACCAAGCCCACTGACCGTGTATTTAAAATAAACCAAGCCCACTGACTGTGTATTTAAAATAAACCAAGCCCACTGACCGTGTATTTGAAATAAACCAAGCCCACTGACCGTGTATTTAAAATAAACCAAGCCCACTGACCGTGTATTTAAAATAAACCAAGCCCACTGACCGTGTATTTAAAATAAACCAAGCCCACTGACTGTATTTAAAATAAACCATGCCCACTGACCTGGTATTTAAAATAAACCATGCCCACTGACCTGGTATTTAAAATAAACCATGCCCACTGACCGTGTATATAAAATAAACCAAGCCCACTGACCGTGTACTTAAAATAAACCAAGCCCCCTGACTGTGTATTTAAAATAAACCAAGCCCCCTGACCGTGTATTTGAAATAAACTAAGCCCACTGACCGTGTATTTAAAATAAACCATGCCCACTGACCGTGAATTTAAAAAAAAACATGCCCACTGACCGTGTATTTAAAATAAACCAAGCCCACTGACGGTGTATTTGAAATAAACCAAGCCCACTGACCTTGTATTTAAAATAAAACAAGCCCACTGACCGTGTATTTAAAATAAACCAAGCCCACTGACCGTGTATTTAAAATAAACCAAGCCCACTGACTGTGTATTTAAAATAAACCATGCAAACTGACCTGGTATTTAAAATAAACCAAGCCCACTGACCGTGTATCTAAAATAAACCAAGTCCACTGACCGTGTATTTAAAATAAACCAAGCCCCCTGACCATGTATTTAAAATAAACCATGCCCAAATGACCGTGTATTTAAAATAAACCAAGCCCACTGACCGTGTATTTGAAATAAACCAAGCCCACTGACTGTGTATTTAAAATAAACCATGCAAACTGACCTGGTATTTAAAATAAACCAAGCCCACTGACCGTGTATTTAAAATAAACCAAGCCCACTGACCGTGTATTTAAAATAAACCAAGCCCACTGACCGTGTATTTAAAATAAACCAAGCCCACTGACCGTGTATTTAAAATAAACCTAGCCCACTGACCGTGTATTTGAAATAAACTAAGCCCACTGACCGTGTATTTAAAATAAACCAAGCCCCCTGACCATGTATTTAAAATAAACCAAGCCCAATGACTGTGTATTTAAAATAAACCATGCCCACTGACCGTGAATTTAAAAAAAAAACATGCCCACTGACCTTGTATTTAAAATAAACCAAGCCCAATGACTGTGTATTTAAAATAAACCATGCCCACTGACCTGGTATTTAAAATAAACCAAGCCCACTGACCGTGTAAATAAAATAAACCTAGCCCACTGACCGTGTATTTAAAATAAACCAAGGCCCCCTGACTGTGTATTTAAAATAAACCAAGCCCCCTGACCGTGTATTTGAAATAAACTAAGCCCACTGACCGTGTATTTAAAATAAACCATGCCCACTGACCGTGAATTTAAAAAAAAACATGCCCACTGACCGTGTATTTAAAATAAACCAAGCCCACTGACCGTGTATTTGAAATAAACCAAGCCCACTGACCGTGTATTTAAAATAAACCAAGCCCACTGACCGTGTATTTAAAATAAACCAAGCCCACTGACCGTGTATTTAAAATAAACCAAGCCCACTGACTGTGTATTTAAAATAAACCATGCAAACTGACCTGGTATTTAAAATAAACCAAGCCCACTGACCGTGTATTTAAAATAAACCAAGCCCACTGACTGTGTATTTAAAATAAACCAAGCCCACTGACCGTGTATATGAAATAAACCAAGCCCACTGACCGTGTATTTAAAATAAACCAAGCCCACTGACCGTGTATTTAAAATAAACCAAGCCCACTGACTGTGTATTTAAAATAAACCATGCCCACTGACCTGGTATTTAAAATAAACCATGCCCACTGACTGTGTATTTAAAATAAACCATGCCCACTGACCGTGTATATAAAATAAACCAAGCCCACTGACCGTGTACTTAAAATAAACCAAGCCCCCTGACTGTGTACTTAAAATAAACCAAGCCCCCTGACCGTGTATTTGAAATAAACTAAGCCCACTGACCGTGTATTTAAAATAAACCATGCCCACTGACCGTGAATTTTAAAAAAAACATGCCCACTGACCGTGTATTTAAAATAAACCAAGCCCACTGACGGTGTATTTGAAATAAACCAAGCCCACTGACCGTGTATTTAAAATAAACCAAGCCCACTGACCGTGTATTTAAAATAAACCAAGCCCACTGACCGTGTATTTAAAATAAACCAAGCCCACTGACTGTGTATTTAAAATAAACCATGCAAACTGACCTGGTATTTAAAATAAACCAAGCCCACTGACCGTGTATCTAAAATAAACCAAGTCCACTGACCGTGTATTTAAAATAAACCAAGCCCCCTGACCATGTATTTAAAATAAACCATGCCCAAATGACCGTGTATTTAAAATAAACCAAGCCCACTGACCGTGTATTTGAAATAAACCAAGCCCACTGACTGTGTATTTAAAATAAACCATGCAAACTGACCTGGTATTTAAAATAAACCAAGCCCACTGACCGTGTATTTAAAATAAACCAAGCCCACTGACCGTGTATTTAAAATAAACCATGCAAACTGACCGTGTATTTAAAATAAACCAAGCCCACTGACCGTGTATTTAAAATAAACCAAGCCCACTGACCGTGTATTTAAAATAAACCAAGCCCACTGACTGTGTATTTTAAATAAACCATGCCCACTGACCGTGTATTTAAAATAAACCAAGCCCACTGACCGTGTATTTAAAATAAACCAAGCCCACTGACTCTGCATTAATTAAACACGGTTTCTACGTTTTCGCTTGTAACCAATGATATTCCTAGAAGTTTATAGAAGGTAAGATAAATATACATGTATATATATATTTCACTTGTCTCATAGGAGAAATATTGTAGAAGACTAAATGCAGAGATATTATCTATATATCATTAACTACTAAATTTGGATAAAATTAAAATTATACATGAGGGTCTGGATGGGGTTTACAGAATAGAGAATACATTTGTAATGGCTAAAACAAATAATGAATAGAGAAAAATGAGCAAAAAATAAAGAATAGAGAATAATGGGGAACAAAAGTATAAAGAATAGAGAATAATGGGGAACAAAAGTAAAAAGAATAGAATGATGGGGAACAAAAGTATAAAGAATAGAGAATAATGTGGTACAAAAGTATAAAGAATAGAGAATAATGGGGAACAAAAGTATAAAGAATAGAGAATGATGGGGTACAAAGTATAAAAAATAGAGAATAATGGGGTACAAAAGTATAAAGAATAGAGAATGATGGGGAACAAAAGTATAAAGAATAGAGAATGATGGGGAACAAAAGTATAAAGAATAGAGAATAATGGGGTACAAAAGTATAAAGAATAGAGAATGATGGGGAGCAAAAGTATAAAGAATAGAGAATAATGGGGAACAAAATTATAAAGAATAGAGAATAATGGGGAACAAAAGTATAAAGAATAGAGAATAATGGGGTACAAAAGTATTAAGAATAGAGAATGATGGGGAACAAAAGTATAAAGAATAGAGAATAATGGGGAGCAAAAGTATAAAGAATAGAGAATGATGTGGTACAAAAGTATAAAGAATAGAGAATAATGTGGTACAAAAGTATAAAGAATAGAGAATGATGGGGAGCAAAGGTATAAAGAATAGAGAATAATGGGGAACAAAAGTATAAAGAATAGAGAATAATGGGGAACAAAGTATAAAGAATAGAGAATGATGGGGTACAAAAGTATAGAGAATAATGGGGAACAAAAGTATAAAGAATAGAGAATAATGGGGTACAAAAGTATAAAGAATAGAGAATAATGGGGTACAAAAGTATAAAGAATAGAGAATAATGGGGAACAAAAGTATAAAGAATAGAGAATAATGGGGTACAAAAGTATAAAGAATAGAGAATGATGAGGAACAAAAGTATAAAGAATAGAGAATAATGGGGTACAAAAGTATAAAGAATAGAGAATAATGGGGTACAAAAGTATAAAGAATAGAGAATAATGAGGAACAAAAGTATAAAGAATAGAGAATAATGAGTACAAAAGTATAAAGAAAAGAGAATAATGGGGAACAAAAGTATAAAGAATAGAAAATAATGAGGAACAAAAGTATAAAGAATAGAGAATAATGGGGTACAAAAGTATAAAGAATAGAGAATGATGGGGAACAAAAGTATAAAGAATAGAGAATAATGGGGAGCAAAAGTATAAAGAAAAGAGAATAATGAGGTACAAAAGTATAAAGAATAGAGAATGATGAGGAACAAAAGTATAAAGAATAGAGAATAATGGGGTACAAAAGTATAAAGAATAGAGAATAATGGGGTACAAAAGTATAAAGAATAGAGAATGATGAGGAACAAAAGTATAAAGAATAGAGAATAATGGGGAACAAAGTATAAAGAATAGAGAATAATGGGGTACAAAAGTATAAAGAATAGAGAATAATGAGGAACAAAAGTATAAAGAATAGAGAATAATGGGAACAAAAGTAAAAGAATAGAAAATAATGAGGAACAAAAGTATAAAGAATAGAGAATAATGGGGTACAAAAGTATAAAGAATAGAGAATGATGGGGAACAAAAGTATAAAGAATAGAGAATAATGGGGAGCAAAAGTATAAAGAATAGAGAATGATGTGGTACAAAAGTATAAAGAATAGAGAATAATGTGGTACAAAAGTATAAAGAAAAGAGAATAATGAGGAACAAAAGTATAAAGAATAGAGAATAATGGGGAACAAAAGTATAAAGAATAGAAAATAATGAGGAACAAAAGTATAAAGAATAGAGAATGATGAGGAACAAAAGTATAAAGAATAGAGAATAATGGGAACAAAAGTATAAAGAATAGAAAATAATGAGGAACAAAAGTATAAAGAATAGAGAATAATGGGGTACAAAAGTATAAAGAATAGAGAATGATGGGGAACAAAAGTATAAAGAATAGAGAATAATGGGGAGCAAAAGTATAAAGAATAGAGAATGATGTGGTACAAAAGTATAAAGAATAGAGAATAATGTGGTACAAAAGTATAAAGAAAAGAGAATAATGAGGAACAAAAGTATAAAGAATAGAGAATAATGGGGAACAAAAGTATAAAGAATAGAGAATAATGAGGAACAAAAGTATAAAGAATAATTGTGAAAAATAAAAGAACCCTAGGAGATATAATACTGATCACAGAAATGAACAATGCACAGAATAAAGAAATCATATAATTACAGAAAAAATGTAATAGTAAAATCATTTTAATGAAAATTTTTACAGGATAAGCGTTATCTTTTAAGATGAAGAAAAATGTGCTTCCACGATCGCAGCTGGATACGACTGCAGAGGTCCAACCCTGAACAGTTGGGGCAAAAATGGACACAATATTCAAGCTTGATACAGGCCTGAATTTGGATTGTAATTAAATATTTGACACATTATAGGTTTCTGACACAGATAAATGTAGTCAAAAAACTTGAAATTGGTTATATGATTTGAATTTATATTCAATTGTAGATTTCTTGCTGTTGTGCAATACACTCTGCTGTTGCGCAATACTTAGTATGAAATCTGTTTTCAGACTATATACAAAGAATTATCAAAATAAATTGTGACCTTCAATTTTTTTATTTTGGAAAATTGATAATTTCTTAAATCTTGCAGAAAAAAAATTGACCCCCAAAATAAAATTTGAAGAAATTTTCTGTTTGTAAAATGTGGTACAATTTAAGAGACATCCATACACTTAAACACAGGTTATTGTCTGAAAACTAGAAAAATGCTTGTTTTGGCCCCTTTTTGGCCCTTAATTCCTGAACAGTTTTGGCTATTACCCCCAAAATGAATCCCAACTTTCTACTTGTGGTATTGAACCTTGTGGTACAATTTCGTAGCAATCAAAATACTTATACACAAGTTATTGTCCTAAAACTAGAAAAATGCCTGTTTTGGGCCCCTTTTTGGCCCCTAATTCCTAAACCGTTGGGACCATCACTCCCAAAAACAATCCCAACCTTCCTTTTGTAGTATTGAACCTTTTGGTTAAATTTCATAGAGATCCATATCCTTAAACTAAAGTTATTGTCTGGAAACCAAATGTCTTGGACGACGATGACGACGACGACATGATAGCAATATACGAACGCACATTTTTTGCTGTCGTATTAAAATTTACAGATTGCAGAAATTAAAGATTCCCCATCAAGACCCTCATAGATTGTTTGTTGTTTTTTTTTTCTTTATTATTAGGCATTTTCAAGTTTTACTGTTTTAGAAAAGATTTGAAATGAGTAATTTGTAAATAAAAGATAACAACACACAAAGTGATGGTAATAGATCATATTGGCTTGTTTTATAGTTGATGACACACAGCACAGCTATGATGGCTACTTTTGCATAAAAATAGAACATTTGACATATTTTTAGAAAGGTTCTCACATGGACCAATGGAGATGTGACATTACTGGATAATATTAGAAAGGTTCTCACATGGACCTATGGAGATGTGACATTACTGGATAATTATATATAATTAGACAGCAGACCAACAGCACACAATGAAACCTGAGAGTAAAATACATTGTATTCAACAACAGACAATTTATATAAACAGATTACAATAGGTTAAGTTCTAAAACATCCTGAGTTTAGAAAACTGTTAACATTTATATAAATTTAACCGAGCTTACATAGTTTTAAAGGAAGTAATATTGATTCATTTGTCAATCACGGTTTACTGATAATCTGATAGTCTTTCATTCAGACAATTAGGTAATTTACATAAAGGAACACCATAGCTCAGGTGGGTCATTTTCTACCCGCCTTACATAGATATAGGAAGATGTGGTGTGAGTGCCAATGAGACAACTCTCCATCCAAATAACAATTTATAAAAGTAAACCATTATAGGTCAATGTACGGCCTTCAACACGGAGCCTTGGCTCACACCGAACAACAAGCTATAAAGGGCCCCAAAAGTACTAGTGTAAAACCATTCAAACGGTAAAACCAACGGTCTAGTATATATAAAAAACGAGAAACGAGAAACACGTATAAATTACATAAACAAACGACAACTACTGTACATCAGATTCCTGACTTAGGACAGGTGCAAACATTTGCAGCGGGATTAAACGTTTTAATGGTACCAAACCTTCTCCCTTTTTCTGAAACAATAGTATAACATCACAACATAGAAAAACACACGATAAAACATCAATTGGAAGGCTTAACTCAATCAAAAACGTAAATTAACACACTATGAACGAATAAATTCGATCTGTGATACCTGAAAGTAAATACATAGTTAATAAAATATTAGGGACAAACATTCAAGGCCAAAAAGCAAAGAAACAAGTCCAAATAAAGCCATGGCAAAACACTACCGCGAAATATTAAACCCTTAGAAAATAATCACTTTTGATTTTATACATATACAAGGACCAACAGAAAAGTCAAAAATCATTTTCTACCTGCCCTACATATATATATATATATACATGTACCGGGGCCAACAGAAAGTCAAGTCCTAAATCATTTTCTACCTGTCCTACGTATATATATATACATGTACCGGGGCCAACAGAAAGACAAGTCATAAATCATTTTCTACCTGTCCTACGTATATATATATACATACATGTACCGGGGCCAACAGAAAAGTCAAGTCATAAATCATTTTCTACCTGTCCTACGTATATATATATACATGTACTGGGTCATAAAAAATTCTTAAAAACAAGCATTCTGAGAGTATTGCATGGCAATACATAGTCCCCTATCGGGTAAAAATGAATCTTTAACTTGTCATGGTGTAAACTAAAAGTAAATATCATGTCAATATCTTCAAGCATGACTAAAAACAGTGTGGAAAACTGATTATATGAGTGAAAAAAACATTAGATATGATTAATAGTTCTCTAAAATTAGATATGATGTAATACAGTGTATATCTATTTTCAAATTATAATCAAATATAATTAATAGTTCCAAATATTTTTTCTTTCATTTGTCACAAACTAACATAAATTTGTAACTTGTCTATAAAATGTCAACAACTTTTATCTACACAATGTAATGTATTGAAATATATACATTAATAAAAATAGATTATTATCTAATTAAAGGATTTCACTTCATAATTTTTTTTATATATATATAGCATTCAGAAAATTAGTTTATACTAAATAACAAACAAACCTGCCAAAAAATTCTTCAAATAATTTAACAAAGAATGTCTTTTAAAAAAATGAGTTATCTCCCTTTGTACAGAAATATGGTTTAAAATAGTACTCTAACATTAGATATGGTGCAGAGTTATGGATGGTCCATAACTCTGGACTAAATCATCAGACGGGAACAAAATTCGAACTTGATCTATAACTTGTCATGATAAAACTATATACCGAATATCAAATCACTATCTTCAAGAACGAAGAAAAAAGTGTGGAAAGCTGATTTGCTGGACTGACGGATGGACAGACGGACAGATGGACAGACAGACAGACAGACAGACGGACAGACGGACGGAGTGCAAACCTAAAGTTCCCTTCGACTTCGTTGGTAGGGGACTAATAAATTTATATACATGTACTGAGGCCAATAAAAATTCATAAAAAGGTTGCAATATTAAAGTGATATGAATAAAAATATTGACACAAGAAGGGAGTCGAACCCTTCACTTGATATATATATATATAGTCAAGTCCTCCAAGCAAGTGTTTGCATAATTTCAAATCACTTTAATATGCTTAAGTTATTTTAAAGAAAATTTCGAAGAGCTTTGTTAGTCCTTGTACATAAGTTTTCCAAAATTTAAATAAATTAACCCTGAACATTATTATAATGCAAACAATATTTGCCACTGAACATTATTATAATGCAAACAACATTTGCCACTGAGCATTCTTATAATGCAAACAACATTTGCCACTGAGCATTATTATAATGCAAACAATATTTGCCACTGAACATTATCATAAACAAACAACATTTGCCACTGAACATTATTATAATGCTAACAACATTTGCCACTGAGCATTCTTATAATGCAAACAACATTTGCCACTGAGCATCATTATAATGCAAACAATATTTGCCACTGAACATTATCATAAACAAACAATATTTGCCACTGAACATTATTATAATGCAAACAACATTTGCCACTTAACATTATCATAAACAAACAACATATGCCACTGAACATTATTATAATGCAAACAACATCTGCCACTGAACATAATCATAAACAAACAACATTTGCCACTGAACATTATTATAATGCAAACAACATCTGCCACTGAACATTATCATAAACAAACTACATTTGCCACTGAACATTATCATAAACAAACAACATTTGCCACTGAACACTATTATAAAGCAAACAACATTTGCCACTGAACATTATTATAATGCAAACAACATTTGCAACTAAACATTATTATAATGCAAACAACATTTGCAACTAAACATTATTATAATGCAAACAACATTTGCCACTGAACATTATTATAATGCAAACAACATTTGCAACTAAACATTATTATAATGCAAACAACATTTGCAACTAAACATTATTATAATGCAAACAACATTTGCCACTAAACATTATTATAATGCAAACAACATTTGCCACTGAACATTATTATAATGCAAACAACATTTGCAACTAAACATTATTATAATCCAAACAACATTTGCAACTAAACTTTATTATAATACAAACAACATTTGCCACTGAACATTATTATAATGCAAACAACATTTGCAACTAAACATTATTATAATGGAAACAACATTTGCAACTGAACATTATTATAATGCAAACAACATTTGCCACTGAACATTATTATAATGCAAACAACATTTGCCACTGAACATTATTATAATGCAAACAACATTTGCAACTAAACATTATTATAATGCAAACAACATTTGCCACTGAACATTATCATAAACAAACAACATTTGCCACTGAACACTATTATAAAGCAAACAACATTTGCCACTGAACATTATTATAAAGCAAACAACATTTGCCACTGAACATTATTATAAAGCAAACAACATTTGCCACTGAACATTATCATAAACAAACAACATTTGCCACTGAACATTATTATAAAGCAAACAACATTAAATAAATCTTTACTAATTTTCATCCGGTTTTGTATGTTCAATTCTTGAATTCAATGAATTAAAAAGAAATGACAACCATAATCTAAAAGCTAGATGAAGGGGATGTTTAAACAGTGAGAAATCTGAGAACATGCAGGGAAATGTACGTGAAGGTGACCATCTTGAAATGTTGCTCATGCTTTGCCTACTCCTACCATGGGAAATATCAAAATCCATTTGAATGACTGAGTAAGAAAGCTTTTTATATTGCTGATTAAGATTAAACAAACTTCATGAACTTGATATATGTAGACAAGAGGAGTCCTATGGTTGCCGGTCCACATAAATGATATTTACTGTGTAGTAACTGGAACTGGATTATTGCACTGAAAAACAACAAGAGTGCACACGCTGAAATGTCTCGCCTGCTATACTGACGATTGATTTTATGTTGATAGTCCAAAATATAAAGCTTTACTACAAGTATCACATAAACTTAACATTTTCTCGCTGTGTTGAAGACCCATTGGTGGCCTTCAGCTGTGTTTTTTACTCTTTGGTCGGGATGTCGTCTCTTTGACACATTCCCCATTTCCATTCTCTATTTAATGATCCAAGAAAATGAGGTCAAGGTCAGATAAACCAAACCGGAAATACATGTACACCTTACAATCATTCCATACACCAAATAAAGTTGACCTATGACTTATAGTATCTTATATATGGTCTTGACCACGAAAACTTAACCTTGTTCACTGATCCATGAAGTGAGGTCGCGGTCAGATAAAAACTGTCAGACAGTCATGAGGACCTTGCAAGGTACGCACATACTAAATATAGTTATCCTATTACTCTTTATAAGAGAGAAATTAACATTTCATAAAATCTCAACTTTTTTTTCAAGTAGTCACTGAACCATGAAAATGAGGTCAAGGACAATGGACATATGACAGACAGAAATTTCATAGCATAAGGCATCTATAAAAAAATATAAAGCTTTTAAGTAGTAAGTTAATGCCTCTGCCACTGCTGCCAGATCACTATCCCTATGTTGAGCTTTCTGCAACAGAAGTTGCAGGCTCGACAAAAACATAATTTTCTTAATGATGTTCACTTCTTTTGATTTTCAACATTTCAGTAATATTTTGGAACCCCTCCGACTTTTACAATTGTAGTCCATTACACATTTCACCCAGTAACCTCTATTTGGTAAAGTGGAAATTTTTGGTGTTTTTTTTTCTGCAATAATTCCGTGAATCAGATAAAATTGTGAATATATTCCTTTGAGTTTATATTTTCAAAGAAGATAAAAGTCTCTAATTTTTCATATGGACCCTTACAAGGTGAGATATAATTTCTATAGAATGCATTAATTTTTAATATGGACCCTTACAAGGTGAAATATAATTTCTATAGAATGCACTAATTTTTTATATGAACCCTTACAAGGTGAAATATAATTTCTATAGAATGCACTAATTTTTAATATGATCCCAAACAAGGTGAAATATAATTTCTATTGAATGCACTAATTTTTCATATGGAACCTTACAAGGTGAGATATGATTTCTATAGAATGCACTAATTTTTCATATGGACACTTACAAGGTGAGATATAATTTCTATAGAATGCACTAATTTTTCATATGGACACTTACAAGGTGAGATATAATTTCTGTAGAATGCACTTATTTGTCTTATAAACCCATACAAGGTGAGATATAATTTCTGTAGAATGCACTAATTTTTCATATGAACCCTTTCAAGGTGAGATATAATTTCCATAGAAAACACTAATTTTTCATATGAACCCTTACAAGGTGAGATATAATTTCTATAGAAGCACCATTTTTTTATATGAACCCTTACAAGGTGAGATATAATTTCTATAGAAGCACCATTTTTTTATATGAACCCTTACAAGGTGAGATATAATTTCTATAGAATGCACTAATTTTTCATATGATCCCATACAAGGTGAGATATAATTTCTATAGAATGCACTAATTTTTCATATAGAACCTTACAAGGTGAGATATTATTTCTATAGAATGCACTAATTTTTTATATGGACCTTTACAAGGTGAGATATAATTTCTATAGAAGCACTATTTTTTTATATGAACCCTTACAAGGTGAGATATAATTAATATAGAATGCACTAATTTTTCATATGAACCCTTACAAAGTGAGATATAATTTCTATAGAATGCACTAATTTTTCATATGGACACTAACAAGGTGAGATATAATTTCTATAGAATGCACTAATTTTCTATATGGACACTTACAAGCTAAGGTGAGATATAATTTCTGTAGAATGCACTAATTTGTGATATGAACCCATACAAGGTGAGATATAATTTCTGTAGAATGCACTAATTTTTCATATATACCCATACAAGGTGAGATATAATTTCTATAGAACGCACCAATTTTTTATATGAACCCTTACAAGGTGAAATATAATTTCTATAGAATGCACTAATTGTTCAAATGGACCCTTACAAGGTGAGATATAATTTCTATAGAATGTACTGATTTTTTATATGACCCCTTACAAGGTGAAATATAATTTCTATAGAATGCACTAATTTTTCATATGGACCCTTACAAGGTGAGATATAATTTCTATAGAAGCACTATTTGTTTATATGAACCCTTACAAGTTGAGATATAATTTCTATAGAATGCACTAATTTTTCATATGGAACCTTACAAGGTGAGATATAATTTCTATAGAATGCACTAATTTTTCATATGAACCCTTACAAGGTGAGATATAATTTCTATAGAATGCACTAATTTTTCATATGGACCCTTACAAGGTGAGATATAATTTCTATAGAATGCACTAATTTTTAATATGAACCCTTACAAGGTGAGATATAATTTCTATAGAAAGCACTAATTTTTCATATTATCCCATAGAAGGTAAGATATAATTTCTATAGAATGCACTAATTTTTCATAAGGAACCTTACAAGGTGAGATATAATTTCTATAGAATGCACTACTTTTTCATATGGACACTTACAAGGTGAGATATAATTTCTATAGAATGCACCAATTTTTCATATGAACCCTAACAAGGTGGGATATAATTTCTATAGAATGCACTAATTTTACATATGAACCCTTACAAGGTGAGATATAATTTCTATAGAATGCACTAATTTTTCATATGGACCCTTACAAGGTGAGATATAATTTCTATAGAATGCACTAATTTTTAATATGAACCCTTACAAGGTGAGATATAATTTCTATAGAAAGCACTAATTTTTCATATTATCCCATAGAAGGTAAGATATAATTTTTATAGAATGCACTAATTTTTCATAAGGAACCTTACAAGGTGAGATATAATTTCTATAGAATTCACTACTTTTTCATATGGACACTTACAAGGTGAGATATAATTTCTATAGAATGCACCAATTTTTCATATGAACCCTTACAAGGTGGGATACAGTTTCTATAGAATGCACTAATTTTACATATGAACCCTTACAAGGTGAGATATAATTTCTATAGAATGCAGTAATTTTTCATATGGACTCTTACAAGGTGAGATATAGTTTCTATAGAATGTACTGATTTTTATATGATCCCTTACAAGGTGAAATATAATTTCTACAGAATGCACTAATTTTTCATATGGACACTTACAAGGTGAGATATAATTTCTGTAGAATGCACTTATTTGTCATATAAACCCATACAAGGTGAGATATAATTTCTGTAGAATGCACTAATTTTTCATATTGACCCTTACAAGGTGAGATATAATTTCTATAGAATGCACTACTTTTTCATATGGACACTTACAAGGTGAGATATAATTTCTAAAGAATGCACCAATTTTTCATATGAACCCTTACAAGGTGAGATATAATTTCTATAGAAGCACTATTTTTTTATATGAACCCTTACAAGGTGAGATATAATTTCTATAGAATGCACTAATTTTTCATATGAACCCTTACAAAGTGAGATATAATTTCTATAGAATGCACTAATTTTTCATATGAACCCTTACAAAGTCAGATATTGTTTCTATAGAATGCACTAATTTTTCATATGGACACTTACAAGGTGAGATATAATTTCTATAGAATGCACTAATTTTTCATATTGACCCTTACAAGGTGAGATATTATTTCCATAGAATGCACTTTTTTTCATATGAAACCTTACAAGGTAAGATATAATTTCTATAGAATGCACCATAAAACTCTTGCTGAAAGAAATAGGAATTAACTCTTTGTAAAAAGTAAGCCAATTATCTGTGCAGGATACTGTTAATTCCTTTCATCTACACTCAACATTATTGAAACTGATTGACACAATTAACCATTCGTAGCCTCTATGAGGCAGATCACAAATTTTTAGACCTCGCACAATTCTTATATGGAATACTACTTAAGTGCAACTGGGTGATGGGTCCAATGCCAAACTATTTTCTGCAACAGTCCTTAAGTAATGTATGACTCTTGATTCATTATTATTTGTGGGATACCATTTTTTCGTGGATTTCGTGGTTATAGTTGAACAACGAATTTAAATGTTCAACGAGTTACAAATTTTCTATAGGCTTGCATGCAGACTTTGGCAAAACCAGGAAATCAATTATCCACAAAAATTTAAGTTTTTCTCAATCCACGTAAATTAGTATCCACGAAAATAAATGAATCCACAGTATTAGTTTTGTATACTAATGTTTTCTAAATTCAGTACTGTATTATAAAATCAAATATTTACTATATATACAACTTTACCTTGACCTAGGATCTCCAGCAATTACATTACCAAACTCTCCCAATATATATCCCCCAACTTTTACCATATTTTCATGGCAAGCAGGAGCCTGTAACGCTTGGAATATCAGAAAGCACTGCCTTTCAATGAGGCTAACATTATCCCTATTATTAGTTCCCTTTCAATTCTAGCAAATTTCTTCAATTAAATTCAGACTTTTTTTGTCAGATTTGATCAAAGAATCCAGTGATATATATGTTCATCAAAAAACAGTAAACAAAATTACTAAATGCCTTGAATAATTCATAAATTTTAACCAAGGTTTAACTGAATAAATGGAGCAGTACAATATCAGAAAACAAGCATGCATTTGACACATTTCTGTACAATATCTGCATCACACTTCCCTTTACATAGTCTTGTCCACAAAAAAAAAAGATAGTTTAAAGTACTCACCTCAAAAACAGTTTGGCAGCGTATCCTTGGACATCATCTCTATTTATAACGATCTGTATAACTCTATACCAAAACTCTTCACTGACGTATTCTCCTGATATTCTAATTAGGTTCAGGATGACATCCACATACCAGGTGTAATCCACAGCATACTTCTCTGTCAAGATGGCTACCTTCAGGACATGAAACAGGTATATTATCAGGATAAAAATTAGATTAGGGATCCCCAAACCATATTCTTTTTACGCACCAACCTCAACTTTTATTATAACAGGATTTTTCAAAAATAAACTTTTCACCGACTTATTTGTAGTTGTAGCTGCTAATTTAATCAAAATATATATCGAATTGAACAAACCCATGTTCATGTGATTATCATAAAATTTTGACATCAAATATTTACTTTGACTTGTTGACAAAAATATAAAAATTTCAACAAATTTGAGCCTCACAATTTACAGGAATAATTTCCTTGGATAAATAGCAGTTTGACATACACTGATTTTGATCATTGAGAAGCTTCATTTTAGCTTTACAAACATTATGTGATTAAAGTGTTTATCTGAATTTTGAAGACTTGACTCCTTTAGGTGTTCTCACTACAAAAGTCTTAAAGTCTGAAAAGACCAGTTTTTGTCTTGATTTGTATGAACTTTTACTCGACATTCTCCAAAAGTATGACTCATGTCTTAATTTTTCTTGACAAATTCTCATTTATATTAAATTTGTATGAAATTTATTCGACATATTCTCGACATTCTGAATATGGTCTTAAAATTTCTTGACAAATTCTTGACATTTGAATACTGTCTTGATATTTCTCGACATTCTTATTTTTTCTCAGTATGGCTTGACACATTCTGAACATTTTAAATTGTGTCTTAAATTTACTTGACAGTTCTGAGTTTTACAAATCATGACCAATATTCATGATATAACTTTAATCTTTATTTCTCTTTATATGATATACTGTTGTTCCAAGTTACACTTCTTACAACAAAAATAAAAGTTGGGCATGTAAAAATTGAAAATTTGGGTATATAAATATTTTTACAATTTTATAATGCAAATATGGCTATGAAATCTAAAGTATAAAATAATTCAAATGAGGGTGTGTTGATATAAAACAATTTGAATGTGGGTTTTAAATAATTACAAATTTTGATTCCTAAATCTTATAAATTAAATGATTAAAACCAATCATACTGTATTTCATTCTACATTCATAATATTCAATGTTGATATGGTAAATAATTATCATACCAAAATGTGGTTTATATAAATAGCAAATTATGATGATATACAAATCATTCATTTAACCAAGGATTTGTATACAAATCCTTGATTTAACAGAAGAAAAATTTGTGTAATGTCATCTGTTGGAATATATATATTAAGTATTACACATGGACAGGATGTTCCCTTAAAATTAAGGTATTCCACACCCAAGAGTACAGCAACTGTCAAATAGAAATACTGCTTTACCTGTAATCAGCCATACAACTTATCAGTTGACCGAACATGCCACTACAATTTAAAAGTTTGTTGATAGATGAAAATGAAAATCATCATTTTGATGAAAAAATTGAATTAAAATGGACTTTTTCATCAAAATTATGAAGTTAATTATTTTAACATAAAACAAATTGAATAATTCCCAAATATTAAAAGAAAATTATTATCTACTCCAGGAATAATAAAAAATGTATTTATTATGGGTTCCATCAATGATTTCTATAGAAATCATTGGTCTTATGAAATGGATCTCAAACAGACATGCACAATATAGTTCTAAACATTCGTTTTCTTTTCAGGAAGGAGTTATCACAAATATTTATTTTTGATAAAAATTATAAAATTCAACACTAAAATTTGAATAAAAATGTTTTTGGGTTGTTCTAAAAATGAATAAGGTTTTGAATCAAGATGGGAACAAAATCTTTGACCTAAACAAAGCCCCCTCTTTTTATCCACATAAACCCAAAAGATGAATTGTGGGGTCCAAAGAGACACATGGTCACATTTTAAAACTGCCTATAAGACACTTTTTAGTAAAGCAAATTTGACTGGCAGTTTTGTGAACGGCAAAAATCTAAATGCTGTTTGTTAGTAACTTTGACTTATATTCCAAGTGAAAACAATTAATTAAATGTTTAATTAAAATAAATCAAAATTAAACTACATGGGAATTATTCAGGGTATTCCAACTTAGTTGCACCAAAATGGTATCGTACTATACAAAATTGATCCTTGATTCTTCAAAGTTTAGTTTAGCCATAATAAAAAGGAGTAAATAACAGCAATAGAATGTCATAAACAGTGCAGAATAAGTCTGTTCACATTTCAGGCCAAATTTATACTGTTGAGATAGTGTCAAGACATATTTAAGACTGTCAAGAATGTGTCGAGACATATTCAGACATTATCAAGAATGTCAAGAATATGTCAAGACAGATCGAGACAAATTTAAGACAGTCAAGAATTGGTCGAGACTAATCCAGACTCTTATCAGATGATACAGGAAGTGTCGAGAAATTTTAAGACAATGTTCATACTGTCAAGATACTTGTCAAGAAAAATTAAGAACCTTCTTAGACAAATTCATACTATGTCAAGATTTTTTAAACATTATTTAGACAAATTAAGAATGTCGAGTAAAAATTCATGCAAATTCAGACAAAAACTGGTCTTTTCAGACTTTTTGACTTTTGTAGTGTCTGTAACCCCATAAGTTGTGTTTGATCATTGGAAAAACCCAACAAGTTGTAATAACAGATAACTATAATACCATTTCATCTCTTATTGAGTAATCAGCTGATTCCAAATATTCCAACATTTCCCCAACAATTTCCTCAGCGTTTGTTCTATCACACATAGCATACAGAAGATCTACTGCCCTTTGTCGTACACTCACATCTCGTTCAGTCTGAAAAATATACATGTAAAATCATTAAAAGGTTCATTTAATTTAACCAAGTCAATGCTTTTCATGACAATGAAGTAATATACACAAACCATTTTGTAAATTGAATATCTAAGTATACAATATTGATAATATTATCTTGACTGGTAAAATGTATTTTGCAGCAGGAGAAAAAATGAGAACTGAACAGTAGATCAATGGTGTAACCAAGGTAACTGTGAGATAAAGTATAAAAAAATCTGCATTTAAATTGGTAACAGGAAATTCATAATAATCATTACACTTGGAGAAAAATTTGCCATTGGTAAAAACAGACTAAACCTAATTTCATCATGTTCATCATCTCATCCTATCAAAGTATTTAAAAATTTGTATTTGGTAAAGTATTTAATATCGTAGTTTTCCCCTCCCCATAATATTAATTAAAACTGGTTTCCAAAAAGTATTAACAAATCTGTACTATAAAAAAAAGATATAGAAATAGAAATTCTTTTCCTATCCAATTTAGTAAGGAGCATTATTTTGAAAGGGAGATATTTTTAGTAATATTTGGATTACTTCCCTTTATATATGAAAATAGTCCATACCTTTAATGAAGTAATTACTGTTTCTTGATGTTTTTTGACTGCTTCATGAGAGAATTCTGATGTTGTTAATAAACACATACTCTCTAATGCAAGATATCTGAAATTATACAGTATGTCAATTAATGAAAACTTTTTAAATCACAAATATGCTGCAACAACAACTGAAATTATAACTAATTATAAGAATGCACGCATTGTTGTTCTTAGCATACCCTCATTAGTAATTCAAAGTATTAGTAAGCAGGAAATCGGTGTCTGACAAATATGAAAAGGGCCCACACGTAACAATCCATCACTACAAAGCTGGTGACCATATATGAAGTCATGTGTTCATTCGCCATATTGAAAAAAATCAAAGTATGAGACAAACTGAGGTAACAGATGACTTTGTAACATATATCTGTAAATGATTAAATGTTAAGAAGAAATATAAATGCCAGTTGATGTAAGATGTTTCTGAAACTTTGAAATTTTTTAACCATAAATTGTTAACACAGAGATATGTCTCGCCTATTTGTTTTTTTTGATAATGCAAATGTTGAAATTAAAATAGCAATACTTTAAAACATGTAAGTTATGCAAATATATAAAGTCAATGAACCACGACTGAAGGTACAGGGCTAAACAATCTCCATGGAAATGAGATGTGCCAATGGTAATACAACTGCAAACCAAATACCATTGACTTTTCATAAGTCGTTCCCTTTAAACAAACCTAAGCACAAACATTAACTTGTAAACTATGTAAAAGTTTCAAAGTCAATGAACCATAATTAGGGGGTGGGGTTATATAATCTCCATGGAAATGAAACTTGCAAATGCCAATACATTTGCATACCAAATATCATTGATTTTACATTAGTGGTTCATCTTAAACTGACCTAATCACAAACTAATACATGAAAACTAAGCAAAAGTTTCAGTCAATAAACCATGAATGAGGGGGCGGGGCCAAATAATCTCCATGGAAATGAGATATGCAAATGCTTATATAACTGCATACCAAATATCATTGACCTATCACTAGTGGTTCCCCATAAACTAACCTAATCACAAACTAATACATGTAAACTAAGCAAAGTTTCAAAGTCAATAGACCTTGACTGAGGGGGCGGGGCCAAATAATCTCCATGGTAATGAGAAGTACTAATGATTATACAACTGTATACCAATTAACACTGGCCTACCATTAATGAATTCTGTTGAGGCAATCTTGACTTATTAAATGACAGACAGACAGACAGGACAGAGTGATGAGTAGAGGGTACCTACAGCAACCTACATCACATTAGTTTCTCTGTGTTGTAAGAATTGTCCTAATTGATTACAAGCTCTGACTAGAGTTATCTACCTTAGATTAGTTTCACTGTGTTGTAAGAATTGTCCTAAATGATTACAAGCTCTGACTAGAAGATTTGGATCAATGTCCATGTGTATGATAAGATTAATGGCCTCAAACAAAACAGCATTTTAAGAATTGGAATGCTGAACTTTCTTTGACTTTGGGGGCTCCTGAGCCATGTTGAGTATTGTTTCCAAACATTCTGTTAGTCGTGTTCGAACAGCAGGATCCTCTGAAAAACACAAATATAAAATATACATGAGACAGTCCTATCCATGAAGAATCATAAATATATGTCATTATTCAATTTCAATAATTAATAATTAATATGTCAAATGAAATTCCAATCCCACCCTCCCACATTCATTTAATTGAAAAGCCCTAAAATAAATCTTTGTGGTATTGAGATATACAAATGAGCGAATTGTATGCTCCATCTGATTTATATATATATATACATGCTTTCCTCAAATTCATCTTCATGGTTAACTACCTGGACCAATAATTTTAGCTTGGAAAATGAGAAACAGGAGAACTAGAAACTTAAGATTATGGATGAACTGGTATATTGATTCTTATGTACTTTGTACTTCATCTTTTATAAAAGTTCTTCTGAAGGTCTTAAATGTTGAATCAGAAAATCACCTTATTAAAGGCCAAATGGTTGTTTAACTGGTAAATCACAAATGATAATGGGTTAGGTTTGATCAGTCTTTTTCGTCTTACTCCTAGATGCTGCATGCTTGGTGGAGAAGCAGCAAATACTAATTTTTAAGTGGTTGATCATAACCATATTGTCGTTTTAAGTTCTTTGGATTGACATGGTCGTATATAAGCCCACATGTGGACGGTCATAAGTCTTTGGTTTGAACTGGTCGTATATAAGCCCACATGTGGACGGTCATAAGTCTTTGGTTTGACATGGTCGTATATAAGCCCACATGTGGACAGTCATAAGTCTTTGGTTTGACATGGTTGTATATAAGCCCACATATTGATGTTGGTGGGAGATCTTTGATACAAATAAATGGGGAATGTGTCCATGGGACACAGATGATGCCCCCGCTTGCATATCATATAAAGTTATAAAGGGACATAACTGAAGAACGGTAAAAGTGACGCTACCCAAATTTGTACTTGATCTGAGTTTTGTGGTAATAAGTATTGTGTACAAGTTTCATATCATTTGGTTGAGGCAAACTTAAGTTAGAGAACGGAAACGAAAAACTCAGCAATTTTTCTATTTGTAAAGGGCTTGGATGGAGAGTTGTCTCATTGGCACTCATAGCTTACTGTTCGGTGTGAGCCTAGGCTCCGTGTTGAAGACCGTACTTTGACCTATAATGGTTTACATTTATAAATTTTGACTTGGATGGAGAGTTGTCTCATTGGCACTCATACCACATCTTCTTATATCTATTAACTCTAGAACGGTTATAGTCATGCCACCAAAATTCAAATTTGATCTGAGTTTTGTGGTAATAAGCATTGTGTATAAGTTTCATAACATTTGATTGTGGCAAACTAAAGTTAGAGCACAGAAACGAAAAATTCAGCAATTTTTCCATTTGTAAAGGGCATAACTATAGAACCGTTATAGTGACCCCACCAAAATTCAAACTTGATCTGTGTTTTGTGGTAATAAACATTGTGTATAAGTTTCATAACATTTGGTTGAGGCAAACTAAAGTTAGAGAACGGAAACCAACTATGGGACCGACAAGGGTAAAACTTATTGCCCCCGCCGCTACAGCGGGGGCATAAAAAAAGAAGATTTTGTATGATTGCCATAGAGAAAATTCTCCTACAGAGACCAAATGAGTTAGATGTAAGCAACTATAGGTCATGACTGTATGGCCTTCAACAATGACCAATACCCATACTGTATAGTAAGCAGCTTGGAACAGGCACCTACAGGATGTGGCAGGGTTAAACATGCTTGTGAGCACTCAACCCTCCCACTAATCTGGGACAGTGGTGTAATGGCACAATAAGATGGTTTACTGTATTCTTTTGATAGGTAATTTATTATTACCTGGTGGTGGATAATTCTGAAGAAGTCGTAGAAGTTTTACAGATAACCATGGAGCTGGAACAAAATAGTATGTGTAGTCCTGTAAATCTGTGTACGGTGACGTCACAATCTGAAAATACAAAGTAGTATGTGTAGTCCTGTAAATCTGTGTACAATGACATCACAATCTGAAAATACAAAGTAGTATGTGTAGTCCTGTATATCTGTGTACGATGACGTCACAATCTGAAAATACAAAGTAGTATGTGTAGTCCTGTAAATCTGTGTACGATGATGTCACAATCTGAAAATACAATGTAGTATGTGTAGTCCTGTAAATCTGTGTACGATGATGTCACAATCTGAAAATACAAAGTAGTATGTGTAGTCCTGTAAATCTGTGTAGTATGATGTCACAATCTGAAAATACAAAGTAGTATGTGTAGTCCTGTAAATCTGTGTACGATGATGTCACAATCTGAAAATACAAAGTAGTATGTGTAGTCCTGTAAATCTGTGTACGATGATGTCACAATCTGAAAATACAAAGTAGTATGTGTAGTCCTGTAAATCTGTGTAGTATGATGTCACAATCTGAAAATACAAAGTAGTATGTGTAGTCCTGTAGGTTGCACTCTATAATACAGCTGTTTCACAAACCACACCTCTTTTGGGGAGATATATAATTTTCATAGATATTTTGTTTTGTTTAAGTATTGGTTCCCAGATATGATCTCATAGAGACATAACTTGGGAATGTTATCAGTATTAATACACGTGGTGGCGACAAAAATTGAATTCTGAGGAAGACCCAAAGTGAAGGGAGGAGTAGTACAGAATTTTAGTATAAGTTTAAACTCTTAGAAGTTTGGGGCATATAAATGTTGAAAATATACTGCACAGCCCTATGTTTTGACCCTTGAATAAAATAGTAGTGCATATCAACTTTCCATTCTAGGATCTAATTTTTTACGAAACTTCATAATGAAAATGGCAAAGATTTAGCCGTAAAGGGAGTTCCTATGGGAAATTGCAATGTATATATTTACAGAAGTGCAACCTGTAAATCTGTGTACGATAATGTCACAATCTAAAAATACATAACATATCATTTCCCCATAACTGTTTTATGAAGAAAAACAATTGATGTAACAATATGAAAAGATGAGAAAATAAATGGGGAATGTGTCCCATGGACACAGATGATGCCCCTGCTTGCATATAACGCTATAAAGGGACAAAACTCAAGAACTGTAAAAGTGACGCTACCCAAAGTTGTAACTGATCTGAGTTTTGTGGTAATAAGCATTGTGTATACGTTTCATAACATTTATTGAAGCAAACTTACATTAGAGAACGGAAACCAACTATGGGACAGACAAGGGTAAAACTTATTGCCCCCGCCGCTACAGCGGGGGCATAAAAAAAGAAGATTTTGTATGATTGCCATTGAGAAAATTCTCCTACAGAGACCAAATGATTTAGATGTAAGCAACTATAGCTCATGACTGTATGGCCTTCAACAATGACCAATGCCCATACTGTATAGTAAGCAGCTTGGAACAGGCACCTACAGGATGTGGCAGGGTTAAACATGCTTGTGAGCACTCAACCCTCCCACTAATCTGGGACAGTGGTGTAATGGCACAATAAGATGGTTTACTGTATTCTTTTGTTAGGTAATTTATTATTACCTGGTGGTGGATAATTCTGAAGAAGTCGTAGAAGTTTTACAGATAACCATGGAGCTGGAACAAAATAGTATGTGTAGTCCTGTAAATCTGTGTACGGTGACGTCACAATCTGAAAATACAAAGTAGTATGTGTAGTCCTGTAAATCTGTGTACAATGACATCACAATCTGAAAATACAAAGTAGTATGTGTAGTCCTGTAAATCTGTGTAGTATGATGTCACAATCTGAAAATACAATGTAGTATGTGTAGTCCTGTAAATCTGTGTAGTATGATGTCACAATCTGAAAATACAATGTAGTATGTGTAGTCCTGTAAATCTGTGTAGTATGATGTCACAATCTGAAAATACAAAGTTGTATGTGTAGTCCTGTAAATCTGTGTAGTATGATGTCACAATCTGAAAATACAAAGTAGTATGTGTAGTCCTGTAAATCTGTGTAGTATGATGTCACAATCTGAAAATACAATGTAGTATGTGTAGTCCTGTAAATCTGTGTAGTATGATGTCCCAATCTGAAAATACAAAGTTGTATGTGTAGTCCTGTAAATCTGTGTAGTATGATGTCACAATCTGAAAATACAAAGTAGTATGTGTAGTCCTGTAAATCTGTGTACAATGACGTCACAATCTGAAAATACAAAATATTATGTGTAGTCCTGTAAATCTGTGTACGATGACGTCACAATCTGAAATAACAAAGTAGTATGTGTAGTCCTGTAAATCTGTGTACGATGACTTCACAATCTGAAAATACAAAGTAGTATGTGTAGTCCTGTAAATCTGTGTACAATGACGTCACAATCTGAAAAAACAAAATAGTATGTGTAGTCCTGTAAATCTGTGTACAATGACATCACAATCTGAAAATACAAAGTAGTATGTGTAGTCCTGTAAATCTGTGTAGTATGATGTCACAATCTGAAAATACAATGTAGTATGTGTAGTCCTGTAAATCTGTGTAGTATGATGTCACAATCTGAAAATACAAAGTAGTATGTGTAGTCCTGTACATCTGTTTACGATGATGTCACAATCTGAAAATACAATGTAGTATGTGTAGTCCTGTAAATCTGTGTACAATGACTTCACAATCTGAAAATACAAAGTAGTATGTGTAGTCCTGTACATCTGTGTAGTATGATGTCACAATCTGAAAATACAATGTAGTATGTGTAGTCCTGTAAATCTGTGTACAATGACTTCACAATCTGAAAATACAATGTAGTATGTGTAGTCCTGTAAATCTGTGTAGTATGATGTCACAATCTGAAAATACAAAGTAGTATGTGTAGTCCTGTAAATCTGTGTATGATGACGTCACAATCTGAAAATACAAAGTAGTATGTGTAGTCCTGTAAATCTGTGTACGATGAAGTCACAATCTGAAAATACAATGTAGTATGTGTAGTCCTGTAAATCTGTGTACGATGACGTCACAATCTGAAAATACAAAGTAGTATGTGTAGTCCTGTACATCTGTGTACAATGACTTCACAATCTGAAAATACAAAGTAGTATGTGTAGTCCTGTAAATCTGTGTAGTATGATGTCACAATCTGAAAATAGAAAGTAGTATGTGTAGTCCTGTAAATCTGTGTACAATGACTTCACAATCTGAAAATACAAAGTAGTATGTGTAGTCCTGTAAATCTGTGTACAATGACGTCACAATCTGAAAATACAAAATATTATGTGTAGTCCTGTAAATCTGTGTACGATGACGTCACAATCTGAAATAACAAAGTAGTATGTGTAGTCCTGTAAATCTGTGTACGATGACTTCACAATCTGAAAATACAAAGTAGTATGTGTAGTCCTGTAAATCTGTGTACAATGACGTCACAATCTGAAAAAACAAAATAGTATGTGTAGTCCTGTAAATCTGTGTACAATGACATCACAATCTGAAAATACAAAGTAGTATGTGTAGTCCTGTAAATCTGTGTAGTATGATGTCACAATCTGAAAATACAATGTAGTATGTGTAGTCCTGTAAATCTGTGTAGTATGATGTCACAATCTGAAAATACAAAGTAGTATGTGTAGTCCTGTACATCTGTTTACGATGATGTCACAATCTGAAAATACAATGTAGTATGTGTAGTCCTGTAAATCTGTGTACAATGACTTCACAATCTGAAAATACAAAGTAGCAGGGGTTCAAATTAACATTTGGTACTGGAAGGTCCAGGACCTTTGACACTCAAAACTGAAAGGTCCACAACCTTAATCCCAGGTCCTACTTTTACATGAAATATTTCATAACTCATTAAGATACAAAATTAATTTGCTTTTGGACATGTTGGAGTTAGGTTAGTTTGTTTCATCATATTTGAACTGCATGTAATGTTTCGTTTCTCATATAATGGGCTATCCAGCGAATAAACAGTTTACAACCTTCAATATTGAAGTACTGCTTACTGACATCAACACCATTTTTGCTCTGGATTTCAAGAATAAATTCATAGTAACTGAAGGGTTTCTCTTTTTTTGCAACACTGTATGCAGTGTTGAAGAGAACTTTATATCTATTTAACTGATCACGTTTACGTTGCTACTTGGGAATACACTGTCCAAGTTTAGTGTCTGACAATAAATCTTTAGACTAAACATTTGGGTCACTTTCATGGATCCACTGCTTTAAACAAGATAAATGCTGGGGACTGTCACTTCGGATATTTTTATTGGGTCTATTTTAAGATTTTGTGTTCCCCTTACAAGTGCACTTTCTTTTCTGAATGGGTGGAGAACTTCTGGCAGTATAATTATACACGACATTAGACCAGTTGATTCATCAAAATATAGCATCGGTCGATCGATTTTCCAGTGAGGCTTAAATTTCCGTTCCAGTTTTTCACGATCGTATTTTTGGTCTTTAGTGAGATCTTCATTTTATTACTTTTGTTTTGTTCCCAAGGAAGACATTGAAGACACAGGCACTTGTTTCTATCCATGGGAAGGTCGAATATCCTTCTATATATATGGATAGTCGACCTTCACATGGATAGAAACAAGTGCCTGTGGTTGAAGACCCTTCATCATCTTCAGGCTTTCTATACCAAAGTGAAACGGACTCATTTTGTTCGAAAATGTCTAAATGATTTGTCACGTGACTTCTCGAACTATTTATAACCTTGTGTTTCCAAGAAATACAAGGTTAAAAATAACTTTTATCACTCGTCGGCAAGGTCAGGGATGAAACATTTTATTATCTCAATTTCAATAATAATATGGCTTAAAAATGACGATACTGATGGTTAAAAAGGTCAGCAAAGTTCATTTTTATTTTCTTTCAAATCGAAGGTCCGTCGGGCGTAGCTAGTAACCAAAACGAAAGTCCGATTGCAACAGTGGAAGGTCACGGACCTCGGACCACCGCTAATTTGAACCCCTGAGTAGTATTGTAGTCCTGTACATCTGTGTAGTATGATGTCACAATCTGAAAATACAATGTAGTATGTGTAGTCCTGTAAATCTGTGTACAATGACTTCACAATCTGAAAATACAATGTAGTATGTGTAGTCCTGTAAATCTGTGTAGTATGATGTCACAATCTGAAAATACAAAGTAGTATGTGTAGTCCTGTAAATCTGTGTATGATGACGTCACAATCTGAAAATACAAAGTAGTATGTGTAGTCCTGTAAATCTGTGTACGATGAAGTCACAATCTGAAAATACAATGTAGTATGTGTAGTCCTGTAAATCTGTGTACGATGACGTCACAATCTGAAAATACAAAGTAGTATGTGTAGTCCTGTACATCTGTGTACAATGACTTCACAATCTGAAAATACAAAGTAGTATGTGTAGTCCTGTAAATCTGTGTAGTATGATGTCACAATCTGAAAATACAAAGTAGTATGTGTAGTCCTGTAAATCTGTGTAGTATGATGTCACAATCTGAAAATACAAAGTAGTATGTGTAGTCCTGTAAATCTCTGTACAATGACTTCACAATCTGAAAATACAAAGTAGTATGTGTAGTCCTGTAAATCTGTGTACCATGACTTCACAATCTGAAAATACAAAGTAGTATGTGTAGTCCTGTAAATCTGTGTACGATGACATCACAATCTGAAAATACAAAGTAGTATGTGTAGACCTGTAAATCTGTGTAGTATGATGTCACAATCTGAAAATACAATGTAGTATGTGTAGTCCTGTAAATCTGTGTACGATGATGTCACAATCTGAAAATACAAAGTAGTATGTGTAGTCCTGTAAATCTGTGTACGATGACATCACAATCTGAAAATACAAAGTAGTATGTGTAGTCCTGTAAATCTGTAGTATGATGTCACAATCTGAAATTACAAAGTAGTATGTGTAGTCCTGTAAATCTGTGTAGTATGATGTCACAATCTGAAAATACAATGTAGTATGTGTAGTCCTGTAAATCTGTGAACGATGATGTCACAATCTGAAAATACAATGTAGTATGTGTAGTCCTGTAAATCTGTGAACGATGATGTCACAATCTGAAAATACAATGTAGTATGTGTAGTCCTGTAAATCTGTGTAGTATGATGTCACAATCTGAAAATACAAAGTAGTATGTGTAGTCCTGTAAATCTGTGTACGATGACATCACAATCTGAAAATACAAAGTAGTATGTGTAGTCCTGTAAATCTGTGTACGATGACCTCACAATCTGAAAATACAAAGTAGTATGTGGCGTCCTGTAAATCTGTGTACGATGACGTCACAATCTGAAAATACAAAGTAGTATGTGTAGTCCTGTAAATCTGTGTACGATGACGTCACAATCTGAAAATACAAAGTAGTATGTGTAGTCCTGTAAATCTGTGTAGTATGATGTCACAATCTGAAAATACAAAGTAGTATGTGTAGTCCTGTAAATCTGTGTACGATGACATCACAATCTGAAAATACAAAGTAGTATGTGTAGTCCTGTAAATCTGTGTACGATGACCTCACAATCTGAAAATACAAAGTAGTATGTGGCGTCCTGTAAATCTGTGTACGATGACGTCACAATCTGAAAATACAAAGTAGTATGTGTAGTCCTGTAAATCTGTGTACGATGACGTCACAATCTGAAAATACAAAGTAGTATGTGTAGTCCTGTAAATCTGTGTAGTATGATGTCACAATCTGAAAATACAAAGTAGTATGTGTAGTCCTGTAAATCTGTGTACGATGACTTCACAATCTGAAAATACAAAGTAGTATGTGTAGTCCTGTAAATCTGTGTACGATGACTTCACAATCTGAAAATACAAAGTAGTATGTGTAGTCCTGTAAATCTGTGTACAATGACGTCACAATCTGAAAATACAAAGTAGTATGTGTAGTCCTGTAAATCTGTGTAGTATGATGTCACAATCTGAAAATACAAAGTAGTATGTGTAGTCCTGTAAATCTGTGTACAATGACGTCACAATCTGAAAATACAAAGTAGTATGTGTAGTCCTGTAAATCTGTGTAGTATGATGTCACAATCTGAAAATACAAAGTAGTATGTGTAGTCCTGTAAATCTGTGTACAATGACTGCACAATCTGAAAATACAAAGTAGTATGTGTAGTCCTGTAAATCTGTGTACGATGACGTCACAATCTGAAAATACAATGTAGTATGTGTAGTCCTGTAAATCTGTGTAGTATGATGTCACAATCTGAAAATAGAAAGTAGTATGTGTAGTCCTGTAAATCTGTGTACAATGACTTCACAATCTGAAAATACAAAGTAGTATGTGTAGTCCTGTAAATCTGTGTACGATGATGTCACAATCTGAAAATACAAAGTAGTATGTGTAGTCCTGTAAATCTGTGTACGATGACATCACAATCTGAAAATACATAGTAGTATGTGTAGTCCTGTAAATCTGTGTACGATGACGTCACAGTCTGAAAATACAAAGTAGTATGTGTAGTCCTGTAAATCTGTGTACGATGACTTCACAATCTGAAAATACAAAGTCGTATGTGTAGTCCTGTAAATCTGTGTACGATGACCTCAGAATCTGAAAATACAAAATAGTATGTGTAGTCCTGTACATCTGTGTACAATGACTTCACAATCTGAAAATACAAAGTAGTTTGTGTAATCCTGTAAATCTGTGTACGATGATGTCACAATCTGAAAATACAATGTAGTATGTGTAGTCCTGTATATCTGTGTACGATGATGTCACAATCTAAAAATACAATGTAGTATGTGTAGTCCTGTAAATATGTGAAGTATGATGTCACAATCTGAAAATACAAAGTAGTATGTGTAGTCCTGTAAATCTGTGTACGATGACTTCACAATCTGAAAATACAAAGTAGTATGTGTAGTCCTGTAAATCTGTGTACGATGACGTCACAATCTGAAAATACAATGTAGTATGTGTAGTCCTGTAAATCTGTGTAGTATGATGTCACAATCTGAAAATACAAAGTAGTATGTGTAGTCCTGTAAATCTGTGTACGATGACTTCACAATCTGAAAATACAAAGTAGTATGTGTAGTCCTGTAGGTTGCACTCTATAATACAGCTGTTTCACAAACCACACCTCTTTTGGGGAGATATATAATTTTCATAGATATTTTGTTTTGTTTACGTATTGGTTCCCAGATATGATCTCATAGAGACATAACTTGGGAATGTTATCAGTATTAATACACGTGGTGGCGACAAAAATTGAATTCTGAGGAAGACCCAAAGTGACGGGAGGAGTAGTACAGAATTTTAGTATAAGTTTAAACTCTTAGAAGTTTGGGGCATATAAATGTTGAAAATATACTGCACAGTCCTATGTTTTGACCCTTGAATAAAATAGTAGTGCATATCAACTTTCCATTCTAGGATCTAATTTTTTACAAAACTTCATAATTAACGTGGCAAATATTTAGCTGTAAAGGGAGTTCCTATGGGAAATTGCATTGTATATATTTACAGAAGTGCAACCTGTAAATCTGTGTACGATAATGTCACAATCTAAAAATACATAACATATCATTTCCCCATAACTGTTTTATGAAGAAAAACAATTGATGTAACAATCTGAAAAGATGAGAAAATAAATGGGGAATGTGTCCCATGGACACAGATGATGCCCCTGCTTGCATATAACGTTATAAAGGGACAAAACTCAAGAACTGTAAAAGTGACGCTACCCAAAGTTGTACTTGATCTGAGTTTTGTGGTAATAAGCAATGTATATACGTTTCATAACATTTAGTTGAGGCAAACTTGAATTAAAGAACGGAAACGAAAAATTCAGCAATTTTTCCAATTGTAAAGGGCATAACTCTGGAACGGTAAAAGTTACACCACCAAAATTCGAACTTGATCTGTGTTTTGTGGTAATTAGCATTGTGCATAAGTTTCATAACATTTGGCTGAGGCAAACTTAAGTTAGAGAACAGAAACGAATATTTCAGCAATTTTTCCATTTGTAAAGGGCATAACTCTAGAACTGTAAAAGTGACGCCAGCAAAAATCAAACTGGATCTGTGTTTTGTGGTAATGAGCATGGTGTATAAGTTTCATAACATTTGGTTGAGGCAAACTAATGTTAGAGAACGGAAACCAATTTTGGGACGTACAGACGGACAAGGGTAAAACTTAATGTTCCCTCCGCCACGGCTGGGGCATAAAAACTAGGTTCATTTATCAGTAAACTAAGGACATTTGAAAAAAAAATAGTTACAAAAGTTTGCTCTGGATACTGTCTTTTGGTCAAAATAAAGTTCCAAACAAAATCCATGAAGGTTTGACAAAGTAACTGATGTTTGTTTTATTTTAAACGAAAGTCAACTATCCGCCATAAACAATTTAATTTAACAATTTTTTTCATTAGCCGTTGATCCTTCCAAGTGATAAGTGATCTTTTAAAGGAGTGTCTACGGTTGTATCTAACAAATTTATGTGATCGTTAGTAGCGTTACAGAGGTGGTCGTTAAATAAAGTTAAAAGTTCTATGAAATTTTCATACAGTTGAGACATAATTTCTGCTCTGTAGATTGCCCTCCTTTTTATTGAACTCTTACAGACCTTTGTCCTTGTATCCATACAGGGTCCGACACTTATGGTTGTCTGATTGCCCAGGGCAAGTGCATGCCGTATTTGGACAAGTAAAACATCATCTTGGTTGTCCGATCGGGCAAGTGAAAAAAAAAAGTGTTATATGACAAAAATTTCACAAAATCAATAGTGTGTGTTGTTTTGTCCATGTATTACTCAGTGATAGCACCGCACAGACGAGTAAAGTGGTCTTAACCCCCCTCCCTCCCTTCAATGCGTGTATTTCTTCAATTGTTCGCACTGAATTCCCTATTTTACTAAAAATAGATCACGTTTAAAAATATTGGCCAATCAGGCGGCCGCGGAGTTACTTCGTCTTTATCGTCATCAATCGGGACACCACTCGGGCGTTTCCGACGCACGTGTTATTCCCACAGACCAATGGAAAGCGGAGGTCTATTTTCGTTGTTCTAACTTTAGAATTTGACATCGGATGTGTATTTCCCTAAGATGGAAAAACGTAAAAGCTTGAAAGAGAAAATGAAATTAAAGTTAATAAATTTGTCAGTTGTTGTCAGTTTATCAAGAAGGGTTTTTTGAAATGGCATTTCTTAGATAAATTGTTATGAAATAAGTATCTCTATGTAAATGATCCAATTCCCGTATATTCGTCGATCTTTTCCCTCCCTCCTCGGCTCATATATGCCTCATAGTATCTCAGTGGTCAAGTTGTTGTTACATCATGGCACAACAATCAACCCTGGCAAGTTTTTTCAGTGAGAATTCCTCAAAAATAGCATGTAAAAGTTTGGGCATGTAGATTTCACTTTCGGACAAGTAAAAGTAATAGGGCACTTGCCCAACTGGACAAGTTGGTATAAAAGTTAATGTCGAACCCTGCCATATTGTATATGGTTTAAGTAATAACATGTATAATGTTTCTGGTATATCTATCTTACTCTGCTAAGTCTTGATACTGCTAATGAAACACATCCTTTATATTCCTCAGGATTTCTCTTCACTAAAACTTCTATGAAACTGGCAGCCAATGTAACAACTCCCTGAAATATAGAATATAAGGCCATACAATCAAAATTATTTGCTTCTCAGGCCAAATAAAAAAACCAATACAAATCAAGAAAAAGAAGCTATAGTGTATAATTAGATATAAGAAGATGTGGTATGAGTGCCAATGAGACAACTCTCCATCCAAGTCAAAATTTATAAATGTAAACCATTATAGGTCAAAGTACGGTCTTCAACACGGAGCCTAGGCTCACACCGAACAGTAAGCTATAAAGGGCCCCAAAAAGTACTAGTGTAAAACCATTCAAACGGGAAAACCAACGGTCTAATCTATATAAAAACGAGAAACGAGAAACACTTATGAACCACATCAACAAACGACAACTACTGAACATCAGATTCCTGACTTAGGACAGGTGCAAACAAATCCAGCGGGTTTAAACGTTTTAATGGTACCAAACCTTCACCCTTTTTCTGAAACAATAGTGTAACATCACAACATAGAAAGACACACTATAAAATATCAACTGAAATAGCTTAACTCAATCAAAGGACATAGTAACACCATTGAACATACACTGAACAAATAAATTTGACCTATGATACAATGTAAATTCAAAATAAATAAACTAAGGGAAGAATAATAAAAGTAACATGTTATATCGGTATGAAATGTTAAACAACTTAAGAAAAACAATATGCTCGAACAAAAATATCAGCCATTTGCAATAACTTTAAACACAGGTAAATAAAATAATTTTGTTGTTAGGTATACGTATACAGTTACAATAGAGAAAGGAAATATTTTAACAAAATAAATAATTTGCCAACTTGACAGCAACTCGAAAGACATAAAGGAGCCAACATACTGTCTATAACAGGACATTCGTCTCTAAAATATATCAAAGTCTAAATTGAACCATATTTAGAAAAGTGGGGAACAAATTCAACAGGGACCTTCAAAAATCTGTCTGTTCTAAAATAAAAACCCATGACTCTCTTCTGGAAAAATGTTAACATTAAAGTAAACATTTACGTATATGTGCTACATCTTATCTTTTTCGAGTTGGTTAAAACATATGGAGGTGCTCCTTAATACAGAAGAATATATCTGTAAGACTTACCATGTGTTGATCATTGAGAAGATGTATGACTCGAGATGACCATTCTGATATATTGATAAGATCAGGTGACGTACGTAACAAACGTAACAATGTCAATGCAGCACTCTGTTTTACAGCATCTATCGTATCCTTGAAGGTATAAAATACATTCCATGGCTGATTTGCATCTTTATCAAAGTTTTTATTCTTTAAATGATGATTAAAATACAATTTAATTGGTAAAAGCTTTTTATTGGTTGAAATTGAATTACCTCTGTCAAACAATCATCTAAATTATTTGATCTTGCCAACTTTTGTACACCGGAGTTACTTCAATCAGACGTAAACAAAGCATCTTCTCCAACGTTTCCAGTGTGACAAATCACAACAAAACTGACATGGACAGCTGTTGGCATAAGATGGGATATGTTCTTCTCTTACATATTCTATGATGGTATGATACTAAACACCTAACAGGAGGGATTGTGCTTGATTTTCATAAGATGAAGACATAATCTTTCAGTCAGTTGAACTCAGGTCTGGAACTGGCATGTCAGTAACTGCTAGTCGTCCTTTGTTAATTAATATTGATCATTGTCTTTTGGCTAAGTTTCTTCTGTTAATTACCTATTCTTACATCAGATTAAGACTTCTTTTAAACTAAGTTTTACTGTGCTTATTGCTGTGTGTTTGTTTATTCCACATTGGCTAGAGGTATAGGGGGAGGGTTGAGATGTCATAAAACATGTTTAACCAAGAGTGGACGTTGTCCTTGTTTTCTTTCTGGCATATTTTTTTGTTGTTCATTGTTGTATTGTAAAGAAGGCCGTTAGATGGATAGTTTTCCCATTGGAAATCATATCACATCTCATTATTTTTATATATATGTAAACAAGCAGTGATTTTCCTACCCTTTTTCAAATGGGGCCTGGGCCCTAGGCAATTGGGAATAAAATGCTTCGTTGAGCGCAGCCTGATATGACCGCAGAGGTCGAACACTGAACAGTTGGGGCAAATTTAGACACAATATTCAAGCTTGATACTGTCTGAATTTGGATTGTGATCAAATTTTTGACATAATATAGGTTTCTGACACAAAATAAATGTGGTCAAAGATCTTAAAAATCTATTGAAATTTGAAAAATTTTGAAGAAAAAAAAATATGAACCCCTTAAAAAAATTGGAAACCCCCCAAACTTGTTGACACCCTCCCCCTTTTGGCGCAATTACCCCCAAACTCAATCCCAGCCTTCCCTTTGTAGTATGGAACCTTCACTACAAAAGTCTAAAAGTCTGAAAAGACCAGTTTTGTCTTGATTTGCATGAACTTTTACTCGACATTCTCCAAAAGTATGACTCGTGTCTTAATTTTTCTTGACAAATTCTCATTTATATTAAATTTGTATGAAATTTATTCGACATATTCTCGACATTCTGAATATGGTCTTAAAATTTCTTGACAAATTCTTGACATTTGAATACTGTCTTGATATTTCTCGACATATTCTCGACATTCTTATTTTTCTCAGTATGGCTTGACACATTCTGAACATTTTGAATTGTGTCTTAAATTTACTTGACATTTCTGAGTTTTACAAATCATGACCAATATTCATGATATAACTTTAATCTTTATTTCTCTTTATATGATATACTGTTGTTCCAAGTTACACTTCTTACAACAAAAATAAAAGTTGGGCATGTAAAATAATTGAAAATTTGGGTATATAAATATTTTTACAAATGCAAATATGGCTATGAAATCTAAAGTATAAAATATTTTCAAATGAGGGTGTGTTGATATAAAACAATTTGAATGTGGGTTTTAAATAATTACAAATTTTGATTCCTAAATCTTATAAATTAAATGATTAAAACCAATCATACTGTAGACATATTTCATTCTACATTCATAATATTCAATGTTGATATGGTAAATAATTATTATACCAAAATGTGGTTTATATAAATAGCAAATTATGATGATATACAAATCATTCATTTAACAGAAGAAAAATTTGTGTAATGTCATCTGTTGGAATATATATATTAAGTATTACACATGGACAGGATGTTCCCCATAAAATTAAGGTATTCCACACCCAAGAGTACACGCAACTGTCAAATAGAAATTACTGCTTCACCTGTAATCAGCCATACAACTTATCAGTTGACCGAACATGCCACTACAATTTAAAAAGTTTGTTGATAGATGAAAATGAAAATCATCATTTTGATGAAAAAAATTGAATTAAAATGGATTTTTTTCATCAAAATTATGAAGTTAATTATTTAATATAAAAACAAATTGAATAATTCCCAAATATGAAAAGAAAATTATTATCAACTCCAGGAATAATAAAAAAATGTATTTATAATGGGTTCCATCAATGATTTCTATAGAAATAATTGGTCTTATGAAATGGATCTCAAACAGACATGCACAATATAGTTCTAAACATTCGTTTTTATTTTCAGGAAGGAGTTATCACAAATATTTATTTTGATAAAAATTATAAAATTCAACACAAAATTTGAATAAAAATGTTTTTGGGTTGTTCTAAAAATGAATAAGGTTTACCTTGTAGTACAATTTAGAGAAATCCATACACTTAAACACAAGTTATTGTTTGGAAACTAGAAAATGCTTGTTTTGGCCCTTTTGCCCCTGATTCCTGCATGTTTGGGGCAATTACCCCCAAACTCAATCCCAGCCTTCCCTTTTAGATATGGAACCTTGTGGTACAATGTCAGAGAGATCCATACACTTACACACAAGTTATTGTCCGGAAACTACAAAAATGCTTGTTTTTGGCCCCTTTTTGGCCCCTAATTCCTAAACTGTTGGTACCATTACCCCCAAAATCAATCCCAACCTTCCTTTTGTGGTATTGAACCTTCTTGTAAAATTTCATAGAGATTTATTCAATTAAACTAAAGTTATTGTCCGGAAACCAATTGTGTATTTGGACGACGACGACGACGACATCATAGCATTATACGAACCCAAAAAAATTTTTGCGGTCGTATAAAAAAATATTCACTTGAAATTTTCAGATATTTCATACTCCCTTTTTGTCTTTTTATGTGCAAAGGACTTTCACCAGTACTTATATATATATATTCTTCCTCTCCTTTTTTTAACCTAATACAATTTATAATAAATAATTCAAAACAATCGTTTATTTTCATGATAAAAGTTATGTATTTAAAGGAAGCACATTGTAAATTGATCATCAAACTGAATATTCTTGAAACCAGCTATCTTGTTTCATTAATCGCTGTTTAATGTTTTTTAAATGTGCCTTTTGAGAAAATAATACTTAGTTATTTTTTTTTGTCTTAATTGGGGATTTTTTTTAAACACAAGATATAATTCTGATTTATACAAATCAGTAACAAGTCTCTATTTACACTACTGAGATATAAGCCTTACCATGTGTGAGCTCTAGGAAACTGGTTAGGGTTGCCCCACTTTTCAATGGTAAATAACTGAGGTCCATTACTTCCATATAGCTCTCTGAAACCATTCATTGGAACTTGAGATGTTCCCGTCACAAACTGCAACAATCTGGCATGAGTTTCATTGTTCATGGAGTAAATAGCCTGCAAATGTCAAATTAAAACAAAATAAAAATGTCTTAAAAAAAGTGTTTATTTACTACAATAATGTAAAATATATTCCATATTGGAATTTTGAAACAAGAATAAAACAAAATAGATGTAAATAGGTCAAGGATTCACCAATACTCATATTCTCATCTATTCCCATACATAGACCCAATGCATATCATGTCAATTACGGTGTGCACTATATTCACAAAATGTGTGATCTTCCTAGGAAGATAATGGTCATTGCCAAAAAATACAACCAGAAATAAGTAATTCCATGTTTTGGTATGGGAAACCAAAAAGATTCGATCAGATCAAAATTAAAATAGCAAGTGAACAACTTCATGCCCCTTAGAAGAAATTGTTCTGCAAGTCTGGTTCAATTCTGCCTAGCCATTTTTAAGGAGTTACAAATAAACAGCCGATATAAAGCATACCCCTTTTAAAAGCTGTTTAACTTTGTCTTGTAATTTAATTTACAGATTAGGGTAGTATTCTCCTTTGTCACTTACCTCCCAGAAGTGTAGAATAACAGGATGATTAGGGTTGTATTCTCCTTTGTCACTTACCTTCCAGAAGTGTAGAATGACAGGATGATTAGGGTTGTATTCTCCTTTGTCACTTACCTTCCAGAAGTGTAGAATGACAGGATGATTAGGGTTGTATTCTCCTTTGTCACTTACCTTCCAGAAGGGTAGAATAACAGGATGATTAGGGTTGTATTCTCCTTTGTCACTTACCTTCCAGAAGGGTAGAATAACAGGATGATTAGGGCTGTATTCTCCTTTGTCACTTACCTCCCAGAAGTGCAGAATAACAGGATGATTAGGGCTGTATTTTCCTTTGTCACTTACCTTCCAGAAGTGTAGAATAACAGGATGATTAGGGTTGTATTCTCCTTTGTCACTTACCTTCCAGAAGTGTAGAATAACAGGATGATTAGGGTTGTATTCTCCTTTGTCACTTACCTCCCAGAAGTGTAGAATTCAGGATGATTAGGGTTGTATTTTCCTTTGTCACTTACCTTCCAGAAGGGTAGAATAACAGGATGATTAGGGCTGTATTCTCCTTTGTCACTTACCTTCCAGAAGGGTAGAATAACAGGATGATTAGGGCTGTATTCTCCTTTGTTACTTTCCTTCCAGAAGTGTAGAATAACAGGATGATTAGGGCTGTATTCTCCTTTGTCACTTACCTTCCAGAAGTGTAGAATCAAATATCCATGAAACACTTTTTTCCCCAGTCCACTAAAGTTGGTACACTTGAAAATAAATTAATCCAAACTATTGAACTTTAAAGCAATATAAAAAGTCTTTAGTTCACCCCATGTTAACTTTAATGCTCATATTTATATTTGTATGACAATCATAATAGTATTCAGGGTGCAAATGTCCTGCAAACTGTTTTTCTACAAGGGAACTTTAGGGGTTTACCATGTTTACATGTGACAATAAATGAGAGTATTTGTGAAAAAACTTCAATCACCATTTATTTTACTTACTATTTGTTTTTCTGTATATTTATTAGAACTAAGGCGGTTCACTGCTTCCATCTGACCAAAGTCAATATCATGTCCCAGTAAAAATATAAACAACAGTTTACACACATACTTTTTCTTCTGGTAACCGTCTAATGTTTTATCTCCTGCAAAATATAAACACTTGATAAAACATCATTCTCTCCTGTTAAAATATAAACACTTTATCATCAAACATCCCTCTCTCCTGTTAAAATATAAACACTTTATCATTAAACTTCATTCTCTCATGTTAAAATATAAACACTTTATCATCAAACCCCATTCTCTCCTGTTAAAATATAAATACTTTAGAATCAAGCCTCATTCTCACCTGTTTAAATATAAACACTTCAGCATCAAACCTCATTCTCTCCTGTTAAAATATAAACACTTTATCATCAATCCTCATTCTCTCCTGTTAAAATATAAACACTTTAGCATCAAACCTCATTCTCTCCTGTTATTAATAAATTGCTTCGCAGAGCGCAGCTGGATACGACCACAGAGGTCCAACCCTGAACAGTTGGGGCAAAAATGAACACAATATTCGCGCTTGATACAGTTCTAAATTTGGATTGTAATTCAATATTTGACACATAATAGGTTTCTGACACAGAATAACTGTAGTCAAAGAATTTAGTATTGGTTATATGATTTGAATTTATATTCAATTTATTGCTTTTGTGCAATACACTATGCTGTTGCGAATTGACCTCCCCACCCCCAAAAAATCCCCCCCCCCTTTTTTTCAAAAAAAATACTTGAAGAAATTTTCTTATTGATATCTGAAATCTTGAGGAGAAAAAATTGCCCCCCGCTTTTCCCAAAAAAAATTCTTTCCCTCAAGATATGATCATAATCTCAATTCAAATTTCCTATGGAGTTTGCAACCATAATAAACCATTTAAATACATCATAAAAGTCTTAAAATAGAAAATGACATACATAATCATGGCTGAAATTAATATACCTTAATCAGCATTTATTAAATTATTAAAATAGTAACTTCTAAAAATAAATTGACAGCTAATCACCTTAAGACAATACAACATTTCTTTATACATAATTTAAAAGCAGTGTAAGGGAGGTAATTCAAACACAACATTGTACTTAAGTAATTGTCCATTAACCGGGACACCCTTGTTTTTTCTCACTTTTTCTCCCCTAATTCCTAAACAGTTTGAGCCATAACCCCCCAAAGCCAATCCTAACCATCCCTTTGTGGTATGGAAACTTGTGGTATATAATTTCAGAGAGATCCATACACCGTTCCACAAGTTATTATCATGAAACTAGAAAAATGCTTATTTGGGCCACTTTTTGGTCCCTAATTCCTAAACTGTTGGGACCATAACCCCCAAAATCAATCCCAAACTTCCTTTTGTGGTTATAAACCTTGTGTTTAAATTTCATAGATTTCTATTTACTACTACTAAAGTTATTATCCGGAAACCAAATGCCCCCTCCTGTTTGAGAACTTGTAAGCGGTCAAGATCCCCACCCCTAAACCATATATATTCTTGTATGGGACAAAAAAAAAATCATATGAAATAAAGGGCGAGTCCCCTGGGGATCACACATTCCCCCTTTTGAGAACTTGTAAACGGTCGAGATCCCCACCCCTAAACCATATATACATGTATTCCTGTTCGTCATTTCAAGAAGATTTGAATGACATACAGGGTCAATCCATAGGCGTCACTTATGCATATCACAAACCAATTTGTACTGGACTTTGCCCAATGTCAAGCGACCATGTGAATGACGAATTATGTGGCTTTGTTTGGGAAACTTCGTAACAGCATCCTGTTACAAGTATTTCTTGTTACTGATAAGTTTTATAGATTTTGAAAAGACATTGTATTAATGATAAATAAAATTTTGGATTTTTTTCTTCTTTTCTTTGGTAAATTGTTTGAAGAATTTTGTTGCAAGTTTGTTTGTTATTCTGTAAAAACTAATTTTCTGAATGCTATATATTTTTTTTTTATGAAGTGAACTCCTTTAAAAACTAAGCTTATATTGTCTATTAATAAACATATATTAAGATTTCTGATTTTAGGCCCAGTTTTCAAGTTGGTCCAAGTCGGGGTACAAAATTAAACTGTGTTTAGTTTCAAAATAAATTGAATATATATAGTGTTCTTTAAAATGCTTAATCTAAACCTGTATTTATTTTCATTATTAATAAGATAATACCACATTGAGGTCCAAAGGGTCCTAAATTAAACTTTTGTCTGATTTCATCAAAAATTGAATTCTTGGGGTTCTTTGATATGCTGATTCTAATATGTACTTAGATTTTGGATATTGGACCATAATAGGTAAATGTCCAATTTCAAATATTTCAGTACTTTGACCACATTCATTTTGTGTCACAAACCTATGCTGTGTCAAATATTTAATCACAATCCAAATTCAGAGCTGTTTTAAGCTTAAATGTAGTGTCCATACTTGCTCAACTGTTCAGGGTTCCACCTCTGCAGGAAAATCCGGTTTGCTGTCTTTCTGACAGACTCTTGTATTTTTATACCAACGCAAAAAATTTTGTGGTCGTATATTGGTTTCACGTCATCGTCGTCAGCGTCGTCCGAAGAGTGGGAGTGACCCCAGGGGACTCGCCTTTTATTTCATTTGATTTGTTTTATTGTCCCATGCAAGAATATATATAGTTTCGGGGTGGGGTTTTTGACCGTTTACAAGTTTTCAAAAAGAAGGGGGGTGGGGATTAACCCAGGGGACTTCCCCTTAATTTCATTTGATTTGTTTTATTGTCTCATACAAGAATATATATGGTTTAGGGGTGGGGATCTCGACCGTTTACAAGTTTTCAAAAAGAAGGGGGGAGGGGGTTACCCCCAGTGGACTTCCCCTATATTTCATTTGATTTGTTTTATTGTCCCAAAAAGAAGGGGGGTAGGGGTGAACCCTGGGACTCCCCCAATATTTCATTTGATTTGTTTTATTGTCCCACACAAGAATATATATGGTTTAGGGGTGGGGATCTCGACTATTTATATCTGGGTAAATTGAGAAATAACTCAATCACATTATAAATACCACTTTTGGATACATAAAAAAGGGCGATAACTCAACAAGGAGAAAAGCTAAAATCGTGAAAATTGAACTTGACCTTCATTTAATCACAGGAAACAACATATCTAAATTTGAAAAATTTCAATAAAGCGTTTTCATGTTATTGAACAGACACTGTTTGGCAGCCGCCTGCCCGCTGTACATCACCAAATCAATAACCAATATTTCCTTCAAAAATCTGGTTAATAAACACTTTAATAGAAATCCTCATTCTCTCCTGTTAAGATATCAACATTTAATAATCAAACCTCATTCTCTCCTGTTAAAATACAATGTATAAACACTTTATCATCAAACCTTTTTGTCTCCTAATTATATAATAAGATATAAACATTTAATCATCAAGCCTCATTCTCTGCAGTTAAAATATAAACACTTTATCATCAAACATCATTCTCTCCTGTTAAAATATAAACACTTTATCATTAAACTTCATAATCTCTCATGTTAGAATATAAACACTTTATCATCAAACCCCATTCTCTACTGTTTAAATATAAACACTTCAGCATCAAACCTCATTCTCTCCTGTTAAGATATAAACATTTAATCATCCAACCTCATTCTCTCCTGTTAAAATATAAACACTTTATCATCAAACCTCATTCTCTCCCTTGACTGTAACAATTTTTCTGAAACCTTCTCCACATTGTTTTCTGAATTTAACTTTGGTGACAGCACTATTCTCATTCCAGTGAGTGAACACAATAATACCGGCAAAAATCAGAAATGGAACAGCTAACATGTAAGGTGCAACTGGTCTCAGTCCAAACCACTCTGATACATTTGTTGTAATGCCCGCAATAACAGCCATTATTCCATTCCAAAATGAGGCTTTTGCAAAAGTAACAGAAATCCATTCCTAAGGAAAGTCATGTGTTTCTAAATGTTCATGCACATACCAAGCTTCAAACGCACAGAAAAGGACAGATGTCGCCAATCCTCCCAGAATTCGTCCAATTATCAAAACACCATAACTTCGAGAAAGTTTCAGGAAACAGGACAATGAGTAGATGACTGTGAAAAATAAACACAATTTCTTGCGACCAAAATTATCTGCTGCTATATGAGTCCAGGTACCGAAAATCACAGATGCAGCAAATCCAAAAACATACAGAACAGCAATCTGAGGTTCCTGGAACCCATAATATGAATACAATTTGTATAAATAAGGACCTTGTAACCAGTCGGCAAACATGGCCAACAAATAGGCAGCAAAGTAGGTTCTCTGGAACTTGAGGAACTGAGGGTTGTTTCCCACAGATTCATCTTTCCTTGCTCTATGGGCCAAAATCTGTAACACAGTGCAGACCCCACACAATGATAAGAATGAGAACGAGGTGAATGCCAACATAGTCATAACGGCACTTTACCCTACGGTTGATATTTTACATCTTTCCAAGTCTGAAAATAAATAAAAGAGAAGATAAAGAATATATAAATTATTAAAATTATTATAAAGAAATCGATATCCTGTAGATATTCATATTTTGGCATTCCACAAGGTCATGTTTCTCACCACCTGTTTATGAAGTACATGTATATACACTAAATCAATTGGATGTGCACCGATTGGTTTCTTAATCTGGAAAGCATGATTTATTCATCAGTTGTTTTTGGTTTTGAATAAGCTTTCAGTAACTCTAAAAACCTGGTACTCTTGATAGATACTTTAAATTTGTGTCTTTAGACTTTTTGTTAGTTTTTTTGTGCTTTCTGCCACACTGACAAGTCCAGCCCTTTTTTAATGAATTTTACAGTGTCTTCTTATTCTGTGATGGTACAATGTTGTTCTAGGTCATAGGGTTTAGCCCTCACAAACATGTTTATCCCTTCCACATTCTGTATGTGTCTATCCCCAGTCAGGAGCCTGTAACTAAGTGCTTGTTGTTTGTTACTGTCTAACAGAAATTATTGCGTGCATTTATTATTGCAATTTTGTCATTTTAGACTAAAATTCGATTTTAATTTTTGCGATATTGAGAAAAATCCTGTTTAATTCATATAAAAAATTTCAAAAAGCGAGTTCAAATTATTGCGATTATAACCCTGTCGCATTTTTCGCAATAATAAAAACATCGCAATAATTTCTGAATTTACAGTAATTGTTTTTCATTTAATGTTTTTGAAATAATTCAGGCCGTTGGTTTTCTAATTTGAAATTGATTTCCATTTAGTCATGTCAGGGTCTTTTAAAGCTTTTTATACTGTATAGGTTTTATCATACATGAAGGTCAAACAGTGACATATATAGTTACTAATCATGCTAATAGCTTATATCTGCATCATTTAATCGCTGGTGGAAATTGTCTCATTGGCAATCATACCACATCCTCTTTTAATATACATGTACATTGTATGTATACATTTGGATGGATTTTTATGTAAATTAAATGAATCAAGACATTTTTCATGTCGATATGACATGTAAGACATGTATGATATCATTTGATTTTTTTTTAAACTGACTGTATAGGGGAGATAACTCAAACATTTTAGCTATATTATATTGAACTAGACTTAAGATTTTGTGAAGGAATTCAATTTTTGCAATAGAATGGTTCACCAAAATGTATTTTATGACAATTCTTTGACACTGAATTAATCCGAATGAAACTTCAAGCAGTAGTGTAAGAAACGAGTTTACTATATATATGTATTCCTGTATTATGTGTAAATAAATTAATGTTTAAGAAGGCAAATTTTCTGTATAAAGACAATATCATGAAGGTTTAATGTGATCATATTTTTGTGAAATTTATATACAAATATCAGTAATAAAAGCCATAGAAAATTTCATAATAATACAAGTGCATACAGAAAAAAATCTATCATTGAGTTTTTCTTGCAATCTCCATAAAATGCCAAATAAAATATATTTATGGTTCCAGTTACCTCACCGACCCTAGTTTAAAACCCCCTGAGCCTAGAACTTTTTTGCATCTCTGAAAAATAAATTTTGAAAGATCTCATTTTGTGGAATGTGAACTTCAATAATTATATATATATCCACTACATGTCTAAAAATGTAACAAATTCTTAACAGGATGCAACAAATTTAACTAAAAACATATGTGTGATTATTCTACAGTCAAACTGCCGGTAGGGGCGTGTATAATGCTGCAACTGGACTCTGTGATAACACGATTTTTTTCCAAAATTTTGACAATCCAAAATTTTTTTTTAAAATGCCTACCCACCAACCTAATTTCTTTCAAGATGTAACTTAAGAACCACACATATATACTTTTATTTGGCCTAGCATTCTTGAAGTAGTACATAGTTGAATTAAAACTAGAGGCTCTCAAGAGCCTGTGTCGCTCACCTGTATTTACTGATGTTTTGGAAATTATGTAAAATAAGGTTAAAATCATAATTAATAGTACTAGATATTAGATATTATAATGATATCTAAGATAATAACAAAAAACTGCAAAATTTCTGTAAAATTACTAACTATGGGGCAGCAACCCAGCAACATGTTGTCGGATTCGTCTGAAAATTTCAGGGCAGATAAATCTAAATCTGATGAACATTTTTGCCACCTGTCAGATTTGCTCTAAATGCTTCAGTTTCAGAGATATAAACCAAAAACTGCATTTTACCCCCGTGTTCTATTTTTAACCAAGTCGGCCATGATGGTTGGAAGGCGGAGTCATCAGACAAATTTTTTAAACTAGATACCCTTATAATGATTATGGCTAAGTATGGCTAAATTTGTCTCAGTAGTTTCAGAGAAGAAGATTTTTGTAGAAGATTACAAAAATTTACGAAAAATTGTTAAAAATTGACTATAAAGGGCAATAACTCCTAAAGGGGTCAACTGACAATTTTGGTCATGATGACTTATTTGTAGATCTTACTTTGCTGAACATTATTGCTGTTTACAGTTTATCTCTATCTACAATAATATTCAAGATAATAACCAAAAACGGCAAAATTTCCTTAAAATTACCAATTCAGGGGCAGCAAGCCAACCCAACAACAGGTTGTTAGATTTGTCTGAAAATTTCAGGGCAGATAGATCTTGACCTGATAATCAGTTTTACTCAATGTCAGATTTACTCTAAATGCTTTGGTTTCAGAGATATAAGCCAAAATCTACATTTTACCCCTATGTTCAATTTTTAGCCATGGCGGCCATCTTGGTTGGTTGGCAGGGTCATCAGATACATTTTTTAAACTAGATGCCCTAATGATGATTGTGGCCAAGTTTGGTTAAATTTGGCCCAGTGGTTTCAGAGGAGAAGATTTTTAAAAAGCTAACGACGACGGACGACGGACGCCAAGTGATGAGAAAAGCTCACTTGGCCCTTCGGGCCAGGTGAGCTAAAAAATGGAGGTCCATGTGCTCATTTTTTAGCTAGAAATAGAAAACCTTTTTCTTTAAATGCTGGAGATCCCATTCCCCTTTTTTGGTGCTAAACTATGTTGCAGAGTATTCTATAATAATGCAATATCTTTGTGTAGCTCTATATCTAATCGACACACCATGCACACAAGGCTATACAAATAATTGTCATTAACAAATTTATCAATGTCAGTTAGAAAAGTAAACAATCTTCATTTCCTGCACATTGTATGCCTCTCCAGTAGATTTTGCATGCTTTTAAAATATATGCATGTATACTAAATGTTTGTTGACATAAATGATTTTTGTAAGCTTTTCATTAGCAACATTGCGAAACAATGTGCATTTGGATGCATTATTATCTGCCTTGCTTCTGTACCCTATGCCCTGAACTATGTTAACCATGTAAATGTAAAGTAGACTTACTGGACCCCAGACAGTATATTACATGTATTTAAATATTAGTACCGATAAAAAGATTTTTATAAATCACTCATAATAATTCGCCCCCAAGGGTGACTGGGGAAAAGAAATATGGTCACTACAGATCTTCTTCTGACTGGCAGTATAGGGACGTTAAATCGGATGCCTCGTGTAGAGAGACTGCCATGCTCTTTGCATGTAAAGAACCCTTGCAACAACTCTTTGAAGGGTCCGTAGGTGGCCTGTTGCAAGGCCAAATTTCTGTCCCTATCCACTATATCCTCATTTTCCAGTGGCAGTTTAAATTTCCCTGACCATAATCCGAGACAGCCTCATTTGCAGGAGCCTGTTGTTCAGTGGTTGTCCTTTGTTGGTGTTGTTCATAGATGTTTCTCGTTTCTCGTTTTTAATATAGATTAGACAGTTGGTTTTCCTGTTTGAATTGTTTTACACTCATTTTGGGGCCCTTTGTAGCTTGCTGTTCTGTGTAAGCCAAGGCTCTGTGTTGAAGGCCGTACTTAACATTTAATTGTTAACTTTTAACACATTGTGACTTGGACGGAGAGTTGTCTTATTGGCACTCATACCACATTTTCTTATTTATTATTATTTGGACGGACAATCTCATCGATCCCCTGGGGAGTAGTCCGAGATTACTCTGACGTCCAACGGCTGTTTTGCCAGACAAGCTGGGGCCATGGGACGTCAGAGCTCGTCCCATATCAAAAAGTGGATATTTGCCCGTCCAAAATAGATGCGCTGTTTCGTCGCTTCTGGTGCCAACGGACGGCCTTGGAATTATATAAATCGGGTATCAATTTGTTTATTTTTCATTTATCTCTTCATTTATGTAAGTTTCACCTACCTGCCACCTTTATTTTCTCATATTTAGACAGTTTTCACAGTGACCCACCGATTCTGGCATTTTAACTTTCATTTTGAAAGATTGTCATGTGATCACGAGAAAAAGTAAGGCACACTGGACTATGGAAATGATGTATGCATATGACCCTAGGTCAATATGAATATATAATCTAACACCTCGCTCATTTACGATGCAAGCAATGTAAATATCCGAGAGCTTCAAACGTTATCATGGTTGGCACTAAATGCTTAATACCGATCTCCTGTAAAGGAGGTGAAAATCGTGGTTGGCTACTAAATGTTAAATATCGATCTCCTATAAAGGAGGTGTAAAAAGTATAAATATTTGCATATTTGAGTCTCGAGGTCACGAAATCTCTCGTAACTTGACGTCTATTTGAAAATAAAAGTAAAAATGTCTGAATCGATGGGTCACTGTGAAAACTGTCTAAATATGAGAAAATAAAGGGTGGCAGGTAGGTGAAACTTACATAAATGAAGAGATAAATGAAAAATGAACAAATTGATACCCGATTTATATAATTCCAAGGCCGTCTGTTGTAGTCCGAGATTACTCTGACGTCCAACGGCTGTTTTGCCAGACAAGCTGGGGCCGTGGGACGTCAGAGCTCGTCCCATATCAAAAAGTGGATATTTGCCCGTTGGACGTCAGAGTAATCTCGAACTACAACAGACGGCCTTGGAATTATATAAATCGGTATCAATTTGTTCATTTTTCATTTATCTCTTCATTTATGTAAGTTTCACCTACCTGCCACCCTTTATTTTCTCATATTTAGACAGTTTTCACAGTGACCCATCGATTCAGACATTTTACTTTTATTTTCAAATAGACGTCAAGTTACGAGACCTCGAGACCCAAATATGCAAATATTTATACTTTTACACCTCCTTTATAGGAGATCGATATTTAACATTTAGTAGCCAACCACGATTTTTCACCTCCTTTACAGGAGATCGGTATTAAGCATTTAGTGCCAACCACGATAACATTCAAAGCTCTCGGATATTTACATTGCTTGCATCGTAAATGAGCGAGATGTTAGATTATATATTCATATTGACCTAGGGTCATATGCATACATCATTTCCATAGTCCATTGTGCCTTACTTTTTCTCGTGATCACATGATAATCTTTCAAAATGAAAGTTAAAATGCCAATATCGTGGGTCACTGTGAAAACTGTCTAAATATGAGAAAATAAAGGGTGGCAGGTAGGTGAAACTTACATAAATGAAGAGATAAATGAAAAATTAACAAATTGATACCCGAGTTATATAATTCCAAGGCCGTCCTTTGGCACCAGAAGCGACGAAGCGCATCTATTTTGGACTGGCAAATATCCACTTTTGATATGGGACGAGCTCTGACGTCCCACGGCCCCAGCTTGTCTGGCAAAACAGCCGTTGGACGTCAGAGTAATCTCGAACTAGTCTGTTGGCACCAGAAGCGACGAAGCAGCGCATCTATTTTGGACGGGCAAATATCCACTTTTTGATATGGGACGAGCTCTGACGTCCCACGGCCCCAGCTTGTCTGGCAAAACAGCCGTTGGACGTCAGAGTAATCTCGGACTACTGGGGAGGAACATCTAGGAAAGTGGCATGGGCATATATACGGATCAACATTAGTCCTAATAATCATGACGTCTTCAAAGGCGCGTCACAGCAAAAAATTGAAATAGGCTTTCAAGAAGTCATAAAATATTTGGACTAGATCAACATCTGCCAGGGTAAAATAATGTAAAAAGTGACTTCACACAGGACTTGTCTTTTCGTCGTGCGTATACGGAAAACCATAATTTTTTAAGATAACTTTTCGGTTAACTTTTTTGTTTTAAGAACAATAACAATGGTACTGTATTGCTTACTCTCAAAACTATGATTTGCTGGGAGATCAAAGGGGAAAACATATCCTGCTGGTTGCCAACAAAACGGAAATGAACTATAATGTTAGGACGAATTTAAGTTTCAATTCTCCGACCTTACTTTATTCCGAACAAATAGTTTCCCATTAGTCAATAAGCTTTTGGATGTGTATTTTTTGTTTTGTATCAAAATGTGCGCAACAAAATTAATATTAATATTTTTTAATATTCCGAAATAATTGTAATATATTTTTATTTCTACAGCCATTTGATTTTGATAAAGATATGATCGAGAATAGAAGGCTTATTTTAGCATTAACACTAACAACCGAAAACATAAACAAAAAAGTACTATAAACACACGTGTGGATTTCAAAGCTGATTACATGATTGACTGCTCTTCAAATAACTCATCAAAAATGACATCCAGTCTTCCACAAAAGAAATTTTACAGACAAAGAGCACATTCAAATCCCATGTCAGATCACAGTGTTGAATAGTTAGTTCATTCAGCTTAAACGTGATAAATGTCTATACAACCAAAAAAGATAAATTTGTATTTACATATAGAGTAGGATTGCCTTAATCTTCAACATAAAATGTTCTCTTTGCATTACAGTTAATGTCAAATGAGCCATACATTTTATTTTCTAAATTTTTTATGGGCTGGTTTTTTTTTCCATTTGGGGAAACATTTTAATACCATCATTTACCATTTTACCTATTTACCTCTTAATACATGAAGATACCATTATTTCTTCAATTACAGACATGTGTCATAAATACATCATATAGCTATTACTATGTATTATCTGCATACAGATACATTTCTGGAACAATTTTCATATTATCATTCCACTTTATATCTATCTCTTTATCTGTTTAACATAGTAGAGGGTGGTAATGGGGGTACCTTCATGACGAATAACGGTAATAAATCTTGCCTAATGACGTTAACGGTAATTTTTGGTGCATGACGATAAAATGTACACTTTCTTTATGACGATAAAAAAATCGACTGATTTTGACGAATCATGTTAAATTCTTTCCAAAAATAACGGTAATGGTTAATTATTTGAGATCTCTGACGAAGCACGATAAGGATATTTTGATGAATCACGATAAAATTTTAAACAATTTGACGCTAATGGTAGTCGAAAATGACCGTTTGATGCCTGAGGGTAAAGGGCATTCCTACCCTCATAGTAGACAATAGACAATAGACAATATTTATTAGCACAAACACATTTACATTAAATTGTTATGGCATACAGTATAGTACAATTAGACATGCAAAATATTTTTTTTGTCTTTACTTCTGTCCATCCGTCTGGTTTCCAGTCAGGCATTGTCAGGGTAATTACTTAAACAAGTGATGTTTATTGTTAAGTGAACTATTTAGTATATATCAATAATAATAATATCATGCATATCAAAATCTCTCAGATTAAGGTAAATAACAAAAACTCTTTAAAATAACTGGAGCTTTAGACAGGTCAATATGCAGATCTTTATTGTTGGTGAATAACAACTTTTATCATTACAATGAACAATATCATATATTTGCCAAAATAGAGCCTTCAACTAGAACTATAACTATAAAAACTAGTTCTCCTGAAACACAATTGCCTTCCTGACACACTTATAGTTAACATTGATGCTTTTGGGTCAAAGATTGGTCAATATTTTTGGGTTACCTTTTATCTGTTTACTCCACTCAATTTTAAATTCATTATTAATTTTATGACATAAAATAAAGTACACATTCATAAAAACTACACATGGTCAATGCTTCTTTTGTAAAATTTTACAAAATTTTGAGTTTAACTTTTCTTATATAGTTATATATTTTTTATGAAATTATCGATATAGATAATACAAAAAACTAACTAGTTAATGGAATGACTCTGTCTGTAAATCATGGAAAATAAAGTTTAAGGTAAACAAATGTAAAATAACAATCAGTACAGAGAAAGCACATAGCTCTTAAATATCAGTTTTCTAGATTACAAATAAAACCAAGTACAGGCAAAACAATAATTACTAGTACATGTAGTACTAGACGTCTAAGAATCTTCACGGTTTCTAAAAGCAGACTCAAAGTACTTTAACCTGCTAAAAAAAGTGTTAACAAAAATACCAAACTTCTGTCTTCAAGGGAAATTTAAAAAAAGGGGAAGATCTTAAAATCAGACAAAATCAAACCTTTGACTATATCAACCAATGGATTAAATGGAAAACAACTGTCATATTCCTAACTTGGTTCAGGCATACATGTTTGTACATTAATCAAATAGGAAATTATATTGTAACTTTTATGTATTTTCATGAACAGATTAAATGGAATAAAGTTTTATTTAGAGGGTACTTATTAATAGAAGTTTCGTTGGTCCTGATGAAAAGTCCAATATTACTCTAAAAGACTAAAATAGGCCATATACATATATATATGTCAACAAAAATTTGTTCCTCTTAACAGAAGATTCTCTGGAAACTTTGTTATAAGCAAAGCTATAATATCTGTTCATCTTATATACATGTATTGTAGAACACACACACATATATATATATATATATATATATATATAACAGTCAGGGGAATTATTGAAATAAGTGATTTATTAATCACTCATTTAAGTAGCAAATTAGAAATTCTGTGATTTTGTAGTTTTACCAAAATTTTAAACATACAGGTTTAGATTATATCTAATTACTAGTAAAATTGAAAAAATGAACCTTTGCTTCTTTTAAGTAGCAAGGTTTATGCCTTTGATGCAATCATTCATCTGTAAATTCTATATTTGTTGAAAAAAAATGCTATAATGAAGCTTTACATAATGATCTAATACTTTCTTAATAGATTTTCCCCAGCTGTGGGAGTATTTTTCCTGGAAAATTCAAGGTTTCATCTTACAGATTATGTAATAAAATTTTACTGTTGGTGACCAAAATTTCACTGTTCTTGGGTGTTGAAATTAGTGGGGATAATTAAAATAATAATACTGAAAGAAGTGATTTTTTTTAAGAAACTAGAGGTATGATACTTAAACAAGTGATTTTCATGTCATTATCCCAGATTCAGTACAAGGTCATGACCTGACATAACCGGTCATTCTATAAACACAGATGTTGGTTCTGATAATTTTAGCAACATGATTAGTTCCTGGATCATTAGTATTATATATTTAAAGCTACAATAAAATTAAATCACTTAGTCTAGTGATTTATTTGTACTACTTAAATAGGTGATTATTAAAGAAAGACAACTCTTACTTCCAACATTTCTGGAAAAATGTTACTTGAATCAGTGATTTCTTAAGACTCATTTAAGTAAGTCCCCTGACTGTATAACCTTTATTCTGTCAATAAAACAAATACTGTAATATTTCTTCCACTGGAACTTATACATGTATAATAAATGAGGAAATTCTATTCCACGAGTGTTTTAAGTTTTGTTACTTTGGTAGTAGTTTTATACTGTTTTCAGCTAAAAAGGTATTTTCTAGGTAAGGGATTCCACTATTGAGATTTAATTGCTAGTTTGATTAATGATCTATCCAAAAACCCATTTTGAATGAATTATAAATTAATGATTAATTAAAACCACTTTAGAATTGAATTTTCTATTGCTATGTTACATTTTGTATTGAGAGTGAATTTTCTATTGCTATGTTACATTTTGTATTGAGAGTGAATTTTCTATTGCTATGTTACATTTTGTATTGAGAGTGAATTTTGATGTACAACTTGTTTTATATTGTAGTCCTTTGTATTGAGAGTTAATTTTGATGTACAACTTGTTTTATATTGTAGTCCTTTGTATTGAGTGTGAATTTTGATGTACAACTTGTTTTATATTGTAGTCCTTTGTATTGAGAGTTAATTTTGATGTACAACTTGTTTTATATTGTAGTCCTTTGTATTGAGTGTGAATTTTGATGTACAACTTGTTTTATATTGTAGTCCTTTGTATTGAGAGTTAATTTTGATGTACAACTTGTTTTATATTGTAGTCCTTTGTATTGAGAGTTAATTTTGATGTACAACTTGTTTTATATTGTAGTCCTTTGTATTTGAGTGAATTTTGATGTACAACTTGTTTTATATTGTAGTCCTTTGTATTGAGAGTTAATTTTGATGTACAACTTGTTTTATATTGTAGTCCTTTGTATTGAGAGTGAATTTTGATGTACAACTTGTTTTATATTGTAGTCCTTTGTATTGAGAGTGAATTTTGATGTACAACTTGTTTTATATTGTAGTCCTTTGTATTGAGAGTGAATTTTGATGTACAACTTGTTTTATATTGTAGTCCTTTGTATTGAGTGTGAATTTTGATGTACAACTTGTTTTATATTGTAGTCCTTTGTATTGAGAGTGAATTTTGATGTACAACTTGTTTTATATTGTAGTCCTTTGTATTGAGAGTGAATTTTGATGTACAACTTGTTTTATATTGTAGTCCTTTGTATTGAGAGTGAATTTTGATGTACAACTTGTTTTATATTGTAGTCCTTTGTATTGAGAGTGAATTTTGATGTACAACTTGTTTTATATTGTAGTCCTTTGTATTGAGTGTGAATTTTGATGTACAACTTGTTTTATATTGTAGTCCTTTGTATTGAGAGTTAATTTTGATGTACAACTTGTTTTATATTGTAGTCCTTTGTATTGAGAGTGAATTTTGATGTACAACTTGTTTTATATTGTAGTCCTTTGTATTGAGAGTGAATTTTGATGTACAACTTGTTTTATATTGTAGTCCTTTGTATTGAGTGTGAATTTTGATGTACAACTTGTTTTATATTGTAGTCCTTTGTATTGAGAGTTAATTTTGATGTACAACTTGTTTTATATTGTAGTCCTTTGTATTGAGTGTGAATTTTGATGTACAACTTGTTTTATATTGTAGTCCTTTGTATTGAGAGTTAATTTTGATGTACAACTTGTTTTATATTGTAGTCCTTTGTATTGAGAGTGAATTTTGATGTACAACTTGTTTTATATTGTAGTCCTTTGTATTGAGAGTGAATTTTGATGTACAACTTGTTTTATATTGTAGTCCTTTGTATTGAGAGTGAATTTTGATGTACAACTTGTTTTATATTGTAGTCCTTTGTATTGAGAGTGAATTTTGATGTACAACTTGTTTTATATTGTAGTCCTTTGTATTGAGAGTGAATTTTGATGTACAACTTGTTTTATATTGTAGTCCTTTGTATTGAGAGTGAATTTTGATGTACAACTTGTTTTATATTGTAGTCCTTTGTATTGAGAGTGAATTTTGATGTACAACTTGTTTTATATTGTAGTCCTTTGTATTGAGAGTGAATTTTGATGTACAACTTGTTTTATATTGTAGTCCTTTGTATTGAGTGTTAATTTTGATGTACAACTTGTTTTATATTGTAGTCCTTTGTATTGAGAGTGAATTTTGATGTACAACTTGTTTTATATTGTAGTCCTTTGTATTGAGTGTGAATTTTGATGTACAACTTGTTTTATATTGTAGTCCTTTGTATTGAGTGTGAATTTTGATGTACAACTTGTTTTATATTGTAGTCCTTTGTATTGAGAGTGAATTTTGATGTACAACTTGTTTTATATTGTAGTCCTTTGTATTGAGAGTGAATTTTGATGTACAACTTGTTTTATATTGTAGTCCTTTGTATTGAGAGTTAATTTGATGTACAACTTGTTTTATATTGTAGTCCTTTGTATTGAGAGTGAATTTTGATGTACAACTTGTTTTATATTGTAGTCCTTTGTATTGAGAGTGAATTTTGATGTACAACTTGTTTTATATTGTAGTCCTTTGTATTGAGAGTGAATTTTGATGTACAACTTGTTTTATGTAGTCCTTTGTATTGAGAGTGAATTTTGATGTACAACTTGTTTTATATTGTAGTCCTTTGTATTGAGAGTTAATTTTGATGTACAACTTGTTTTATATTGTAGTCCTTTGTATTGAGAGTGAATTTTGATGTACAACTTGTTTTATATTGTAGTCCTTTGTATTGAGAGTGAATTTTGATGTACAACTTGTTTTATATTGTAGTCCTTTGTATTGAGAGTGAATTTTGATGTACAACTTGTTTTATATTGTAGTCCTTTGTATTGAGTGTGAATTTTGATGTACAACTTGTTTTATATTGTAGTCCTTTGTATTGAGAGTGAATTTTGATGTACAACTTGTTTTATATTGTAGTCCTTTGTATTGAGAGTGAATTTTGATGTACAACTTGTTTTATATTGTAGTCCTTTGTATTGAGAGTGAATTTTGATGTACAACTTGTTTTATATTGTAGTCCTTTGTATTGAGAGTGAATTTTGATGTACAACTTGTTTTATATTGTAGTCCTTTGTATTGAGAGTGAATTTGATGTACAACTTGTTTTATATTGTAGTCCTTTGTATTGAGAGTTAATTTTGATGTACAACTTGTTTTATATTGTAGTCCTTTGTATTGAGTGTGAATTTTGATGTACAACTTGTTTTATATTGTAGTCCTTTGTATTGAGTGTGAATTTTGATGTACAACTTGTTTTATATTGTAGTCCTTTGTATTGAGTGTGAATTTTGATGTACAACTTGTTTTATATTGTAGTCCTTTGTATTGAGAGTGAATTTTGATGTACAACTTGTTTTATATTGTAGTCCTTTGTATTGAGAGTGAATTTTGATGTACAACTTGTTTTATATTGTAGTCCTTTGTATTGAGAGTGAATTTTGATGTACAACTTGTTTTATATTGTAGTCCTTTGTATTGAGAGTGAATTTTGATGTACAACTTGTTTTATATTGTAGTCCTTTGTATTGAGAGTGAATTTTGATGTACAACTTGTTTTATATTGTAGTCCTTTGTATTGAGTGTTAATTTTGATGTACAACTTGTTTTATATTGTAGTCCTTTGTATTGAGAGTTAATTTTGATGTACAACTTGTTTTATATTGTAGTCCTTTGTATTGAGAGTTAATTTTGATGTACAACTTGTTTTATATTGTAGTCCTTTGTATTGAGAGTTAATTTTGATGTACAACTTGTTTTATATTGTAGTCCTTTGTATTGAGAGTTAATTTTGATGTACAACTTGTTTTATATTGTAGTCCTTTGTATTGAGAGTGAATTTTGATGTACAACTTGTTTTATATTGTAGTCCTTTGTATTGAGAGTTAATTTTGATGTACAACTTGTTTTATATTGTAGTCCTTTGAACCCTGAGAGTATGGACTGGTCAGACATTTACCCACAATTCTCTAGTAAAAATGGAGGTGATGATAATAAACTGGTAGAATTTGCAGACATAGGTTGTGGTTATGGTGGATTGTTAGGTACTTAAATATAAGTTAATTGTAACCTAAAGTTGTGTATAAAAACGAATAATGCCATAAACAATAAATGATAAACAAACATGGCACACAGCAACCAAAGGCAACCACTGAACTACAGGCTCCTGACTAAGGTAAAAAACACAGGGCTAACACTAAGGTAAAAGAGAGGGGAAAATATCAAAAGGATTTTCCCTCATAAGTCGAAAACGAACTGACAATGCCATGACAAAAACAAAAAAATTACCAAAAGACAAACAGCAGTCTGCAATACACAATGTAGAAAACTAAAGACTTAGCAACATGAAACAAACCAAAAATCTGGATGTGATTTCATGCAAGTTGAGTTATTATTCAAACTGACTTGATTTTTATTTGAATTATTTCCCATAATTTAAACATTAATAACTTTTTATACGACTGCAAAAAATTTGCGTTTGTATAATGCTATCACGTCGTCTTCATCGTCGTCCGGAGACACATTTGGTTTCCGGACGATAACTTTGGTTTAAGTGAATGGATCTCTATGAAATTTTACCAAAAGGTTCAATACCACAAAAGAAAGGTTGGGATTGATTTTGGGGGTTATGGTACCAACAGTTTAGGAATTAGGGGCTAAAAACAAGCATTTTTGTAGTTTCTGGACAATAACATAACTTGTGTGTAAGTGTATGAATCTCTGTGAAATTGTGCCACAAGGTTCCATATCACAAAGGGAAGGCTGGCATAGAGTTTGGGGGTAATTACCCCAAACGTTTAGGAATTAGCGGCCAAAAACAAGCATTTTTTCTAGTTTCCAGACAATAACTTGTGTTTAAGTGTATGGATCTCTCTGAAATTGTACTACAAGGTTCCATACTACAAGGAAGGCTGGAATTGAGTTTAGTATTGCCCCAAACTTTAAGAAATTTGGGGCAAAGAAGGGGCCAAAAACAAGCATTTTTCTAGTTTTGAGACAATAACTTGTGTTAAAGTTTATCAGTCAGGGATATAACTCTAAAGGGTTATTACAGGAAAATAACATACATTTGTTATTGTGGACTAAAAAATCAAAGAACTGTGATAACATATGTATGTTATATGTTTCAAAGGGACAATATACATCATTAGTTTAGTTAAAATGTATAAAAGTTCTATTGATATTACTTTTGTCTATATGTATACTTAACTATTGAAAGATATAACAGTTCATAGTTTGCCAATTTTGCATAGTACACCTATATGTTATTACAGGAAAAATATGCCTGTAATAACTAAAGGGTGTTATCACAGCTTCTCTATATCACTTCAAAGCATTTGCTCAGACATACATCATGCTTAATTACAATGTATTTTAATTTATTGTAAGAAATAATGACCAGAGCATGTAATGAGGTTCTGCGCAAGTTTCTCAGTAATTCCCAAGTGTCTTATATAATAAGTTAAATTCCTTTAATAACTGAGCCTTGTTATCACAGCTAAGTTTATCCCTTAATAGCCTTGTCTCATTGATTTACCATGGTTAATCAAAAATGTATTAATTTAATTAAAAAAATAGTTATCAAGGCTATGCATTTAGTTTCTGCGCAAAGTCTCAAGAGTTCCGTAGAGGCCACTATAAATGAAATAATTTTACAAATAACAAACATATGTTATTACAGATTTAGAAAATTTAAGGAATAAAGAGTAGACAACTCATGAAAGTATCTGTAATAACACACGCAAGTTATTTTCTGTAATAACCCTATAGAGTTATATCTCTGACTGTTTATGAAACTCTCTGAAATTGTACATTTTTCCTGAAAAGAAAATAATCTTCAAAATTTCAAAAAAATTTGGGGGAGGATTTTTTTTTTTCAATTTTTTTTTGGGGGGTTCATACTTTTTTTCTTCAAGATTTTTCAACATTTCAAATTTTTTCAAAAATTTTTTTTGGGGGATTTTTTTTTCATAATTTTTTGTTTTTTTTTACCCCCAAAATTTTCCATTTTTACATTGATTATTTCTGATTTATATATAAAAGCAACAAATACTGATATGACAGGAGATACACACCAAACAGGGTGTGTAAATTATTATATATAACAGATTAACTAAGTATTGCGCAACAACAACACACAATAGCACAGTATTGCACAATAGCAAAAAATCTTCAGTTGAAAATAAATACAAATCTTTTAACCAATTTCAATGGGATTAATTGAAAGTCTTTAATTTTTGGGGGTTCTAACCTTGTATTACTATTTTGGATATTGGGCCCCATTTTTAAATTGGTCTACATTGAGGTCCAAAGGGTCCAAAATTAAAGTTTGTAATTTGATTTCATCAAAAACTGAATTATTGTGGCTCTATGATATGCTGAATCTTATTGTGCATTTAGATTTTTTTTTAGGCCCTGTTTTCAAATTAGTCCATATTAAGGTTTGAAGGGTCCAAAATTAAACTTTGTTTGATTTCAACTAAAATTAGATTGTTGGTGTTTTTTTATATGCTGAATCTAACCATGTTGTTAGATTTTGGATATCAGACCATACTAGGTAAATTAAAAATTTTTAAGACCTTTGTCCACATTTATTTTGTGTCAGAAACCTATATTTTGTCAAAAATTTGATCGCAATCCAAATTCAGACAGTATCAAGCTTGAATATTGTGTCCAAACTTGCCCCATCTGTTCAGGGTTTGACCTCTGCGGTCGTATCAGGCTGCGCTCAGCGAAGCATTTTATAATATATATGTTAGTAGATTTTTCATTCAGTTTAACTATTTATCTGGATAGAAAATAGGTTTTATAGTTTTTATACGACCGCAAAAAATTTTTGCGGTCGTATATTGGTATGACATTCGCGTCGTCGTCATCGTCCGAAGACACATTGGTTTTCGCACAATAACTTTAGTTTAAGAGAATGGATCTCTATGAAATTTAACCATAAGGTTCAATACCACAAAAGGAAGGTTGGGATTGATTTTGGGGGTTATGGTACCAACAGTTAAGGAATTAGGGGCCAAAAATAAGCATTTTTGTAACTTCCAGACAATAACTTGTTTGTTAGTGTATGGATCTCTCTGACATTGTACCACAAGGTTCCATATCACAAAGGGAATGCTGGGATTGATTTTGGGGGTCATTGCATCAAAATTTTAGGAATTAGGGGCCAAAAAAGGGGCAAAAAAAAGCATTTTTCTAGTTTCATGACAATAACTTGTGTGTAAGTGTATGGATCTTTCTGAAATTGTACTACAAGGTTTCATATCACATAGGGAAAACTGAGATTGATTTTGGGGGTAATTGCCATAAACGTTTAGGAACAAGGGGCCAAAAAGGGGCCAAAAATAAGCATTTTTCTAGTTTCCAGACAATAACTTGTGTTCAAGTGTATGGATCTCTCTGAAATTGTACTGCAAGGTACCATACCACAAAGGAAAGCCTGGGATTGATTTTGGGGGTAATTGCCTCAAAATTTTAGGAATTAAGGGCCAAAAAAGGGGCAAAAAACAAGCATTTTTCTAGTTTCAGGACAATAACTTGTGTGTAAGTGTATGGATCTTTATGAAGTTGTACTACAAGGTTCCATATCACAAAGGGAAAGCTGTGTTTGAGTTTGGGGGTAATTGCCCTAAACGTTTAGGAATCTGGGGCCAAAAAGGGGCCAAAAAACAAGCATTTTCTAGTTTCCAGACAATAACTTGTGTTCAAGTGTATGGATCTCTGAAATTGTACTGCAAGGTATCATACCTCAAAGGGAAGACTGGGAATGAGTCAGGGGTACAAACAATTTGGGGGAGATTTTTTTCCTTTTTTTTTCTTTGAAATTTTCAATTTTAAGTTGGTTATTGCTGATTTATAAAATAGATTTCATCAAAAATTGAATTCTTTGGATTCTTGATGTACTGAATCTAACCATGTATTAGAATTTGGATATTGGACCATAATAGGTAAACTAAATTTTTTAAAGTTTTTAGACCACATTTATACTTTGTCAGAAACCTATGCTGTGTCAAATATTTAATTCCAATCCAAATTCAGAGCTGTATCAAGCTTGAATGCTGTGTCCCAACTGTTCAGGGTTCGACCTCTGCGGTTGTATCAAGCTGCTTCAGCGGAGCATTTTATTAATCAATGTAAAATTAAGTCAATAAGGAATGACTCAAATATGCAGAACTCTAAAGATACTTAATGAAGAGAATGAAATATCAAATGTAAAGAATGCCTAGGTCAAACATTAATTTCTATATATTGTCAACTTTGGGAAAGCCGTAATCAGGAACATTATATATCTGAAACAGGTTAAATTAATTGGAAGAAGTCTGTTTCAGTGCTTTTACCCAGTATTTTGTTTTTCAGTTGATTTATCCCCCATGTTTCCTGACACTCTGATGGTTGGCATGGAGATCAGAGTTAAAGTTTCAGATTATGTTAAAGATCGAATTCAAGCTTTAAGAACACAGAACTCTGAGAAGTACCAGAATATAGCATGTATTAGGACAAATGCCATGAAATTTTTACCAAATTTCTTCAGAAAAGGACAAGTAAGTTTCTTCAAAACTAGTTTCACCCCTCCACATTCTGTATGTGCCTGTCCCAAGTCAGGAGCTGCAATTCAGTGGTTGTCATTTTTTTGCTGTGTAAGCTGTTTAACATATTTGTTTTTTATTCATTATTTTGTACATTAATTATGCAGTTAGTGTTCCTCCTTTGAATTGTTTTACATTTGTCATTTCAGGGCCTTTTATAGCTGACAATGCTGTATAGGCTTTGCTCAATGTTGAAGGCCATACAGTGACTTATAGTTGTTAATTTCTGTGTCATTTGGTCTTGTGTGGAGAGTTGTCTCATTGGCAATCATACAATGTACCACATCTTCTTTTTGAACTATTTTTCACTGGACATAAAGGAAACAATAGTTAATAATATGTCTGTCCCAATCCAGGAGACTCTAATCTTGTGGTTCTTGATGGTTGCTGTCTTCTAGATTATTATTACATTGTTGTTTTAGTATAAATCAGACCATAGGTTGTTCTCATTTTAAATTGTAACATTTTGTCATTCTGGATTCTTTTTTATAGTTTGATACTATATAGTGTGAGATTTACTCAGTGTTGAATGCCACACAATGACCTATAACATGTGTAATGGCTGACCTAAGTTCTGTAATTTTTCAGATTTGACAATAAGAAAGATACTGATGAATTATACATTTGTAATGCATACATAAATATGAAAATAGAAATTATTTCATCTTAATGTAATACCTATAATGGTAGAAAATTTGTATGCAATTGTTCCAAAAATAACCTGATCTCTTTCAGAAATGGTATTTATAATTCATGAGGATGGATAAGCCTGGCATGGAAATCTGGGGTTGGGGGGTTGGTGCCATCAGCCATACAATTGCATTTTACTTTGCATACATAAACACACAGTTTGATCCTTATGAGAGGTTTAGGTAACTATAAAACCAGGTTTAGTACATCATTTTCTACAAATCAGGAATATGACAGTTGTTTTCCATTCATTTGATGTGTTTGAGCTTTTGATTTTGTCATTTGATAAGGGCTTTTCCGTTTTGAAAATTGCAGGTCAAGTTCAGTTTTTGACTGCTTTGTCATTTAAAATTTAAGAGTTATGTGCTTAATAGTCAAAAAAGGATTGTCTGTTTCTAGATGATGACACTTGACAATCTTTTTAAATTAAAACATAAGGTCATGAACCATAAACTATGACAAAAGTTTGATTCTGATGGTTGGATGAGACATTTACTGATTAAGAATTCTCTGTATAAATTTTTCTTTAAATTGATGTTTTTTTCTGTTTGTGGTTGATAACTTGATAGTAAATGTCCATGTGACAAATTGTCTTTTTAATATTTAAACACAATGTCATTAACCATTTTATATAAATAAGAAGATGTGGTATGAGTGCTAATGAGACAATTCTCCATCCAAGTCACAATGTATAAAAAAGTTAAAAAAAATATAGGTCAAAGTAGGCCTTCAGCATTACTCAAACTGTTTTTACAAAACCAAATATTCATGTTTTCAGAATCAATTTTTCAACTTGGCCATTTAAGGGGAGATAACTCTTATAGTAATTTTATACTAGAATGATAGTGAAATTTTTTCTTTTATTTTCTTAAAGCATATTATAAAACTTATCTTCTCATATTTTATTTCATTATTCTATCTCATAGATTTCTTTCTATTCACAAAAATATGTTTCATTATGAACAATCTATACAAATTTGGGCAATTTTGCACAACTTGAAGCTTGAAAATTAGCATGGTGACCCATACTTTTAATTATATTTTTGAAAAAGCATTGAAAAAACAATTTTTGGCAAAGTATAAAAATATTCTTTCTGAGGAAATATATTCCGATGATCCACCTTAAAATTATATATTAAATAATTATAACTATATAATATTGCATTTTACAAGACTATTATATATAACATATTCTTTATTTTATAGTTAAAGAAAATGTTTTTCTTGTTTCCTGATCCACATTTTAAGAAGACTAAACACAAATGGAGAATTATAAGCCAGACCTTGTTAGCAGAGTATGCTTATGTTATAGCTGTTGGGGTAGGTGACTCCTAACAGACCAATCACATTCAAGTATTTGTAAATACGAAAAATCATTTAATAATATAAATATAGCAATTATAAAAGAAATTGCAACTCTAATGACACAAATAACGAGGACATCTAGATGGCAACATGTAGTCTTCAACAATTTACAGGTGTCTTTGTCTTTACAATAATATGTTGATCTCTAAATTCTCAAGTAGCCTAAAAGGGCTATAATTTATGTAAATGTACAGAGAATGAAAAAAAGGAAAAAATTATATACTGTAAATTCAGAAATTGTTATTATGGAAAAGATGGTGCCAAAACGAGGTTCACAATTTAAGTTTTGATAGCATTATTTGTATGAAACATTCACTGATATTACAATATCTAATCTCAATTTTTTTTGGGAAGTTTGCTATAGCAATACTTTCCTTAGGCGTCGGCCTCAAACTTCCGGTGACAGACTATCGCAAATGTTCTGCTCCAAGATAATGTAGTACTAGTGTTTGAATACTGATTGTAAGAAGATTCTTTTGAAATTTTGAGTACTTTTGAAAAGATTACAGCTTGAATAAAAAAGGAATGAATGTTCATCGACAGTTCAGATGAATTTAACAGTCATTTTGAAAATAACTATCACAAACACTACTTCGCGGATCTTCCATGCGCTGAAGAGAAAATCAAAGAAATCTACGCGAGACAGCATTTAACTCATTCATGAATATTTCATGAATGAACATTTTCCCGCGCTTTTTTTACTATGTACGATATTTACAAATGTTTATTATTAAATAAGTAAAAGTCCGAGTGTATCGAAAGAATCCCGTATGGCTGACATTACTGATATGTTTTGACCAAGCCTTCGGATAATTGACTAGTGATAAAAGTTTGATTGAACAATTATACACAGGTGACAGAAATACTCGATAATCATATGGCTTATGTCACACGCCATCGATGAGTAAAGGTAAATACCGCTATGATAGAAAGGTGCATGTTTTGTTAAAACATCGATCAGAATGTTTTGATGCCAAAACATTTGAAAACTTTAAATTCCGCTATTTAAATACTAGCTATTTCACATTCCAATGTGGATTTAGGACCTTCACTTGTCCAGCATGCTCAGTCACGTGGGTCAAACTGACAGCTGAAAAACATTGACTGAACAACAGTTCGTACATATCGCAGCCTCCTCAGCGTTACGATTAACAATTACATTTGTACACAAATTGTTACAAGGATATATAAGGCAGACAAGTCAGCTTCTACTTAGAATAACTCAGTGTATCAAGACAAGTGCTGTAGCAATTATTTACATGATTAAATAAAATCTGTCCATGTAATAGGAAAATGACTTTCTTTTTCTTAGTGCTAGTCCAAATAATTATGACAAACCAAAAATCTCAAATGTTATTGTCTCAATGCTAAATTTCACAGCATCAACTATAAAATGTGTTACAGTCGGGGTTACTAGCACCTCTATGAATCTAGTGTATATAAACTTTTTATTCATGTCGTCATACTGCTATTGTTATGTCTCCACCGTATTAAGTTTTACCCTTTTTCTTCTGTAAGTATTTACGTCCCTTACTTGTATGTACGTCCGTACATCCCATCTGTTCTCTAACTTTAGTTTTCCTAAACCAAATTGTATGAAACTTATACGCAATGCTTATTTCCACAAAACACAGGTCAAGTTGAATTTTGGTGGCGTCTATTTTACAATTCTAGAGTTATGCTCCTTAACAAATGAAAAAGTTGCTTGAATTTTTTGTTTACGATCTCTAATTTTAGTTTGTCTCAACCAAATGTTATGAAACTTATACACAATGCTCATTATCACAAAACACTGATTAAGTTTGAGTTTTAGTGGCGTCAGTTTTACTGTTCTAGAGTTATGCCCCTTTACAGTTATGCCCCTTTACAAATTTAAAAACTGATTGTTGTCGAGCCTTTGACTTTTGTCGAAAAAGCGAGACATAGCGATCCTACATTTCAGCGGCGGCGGCGGAGGCATCCACAAATATTCACTCTGTGGTTAAAGTTTTTGAAATTTTAATAACTTTCTTAAACTGTCCTGGATTTCTACCAAACTTGGACAGAAGCTTGTTTATGATCATACAATAGTACCCAGAAGTAAATTTTGTAAAAAAAAAAATCCATTTTTTTCAGTATATTACTTGGACAAAAGCTTGTTTATGATCAAAAGCTAGTATCTAGAAGGAAATTTAGTTAAAATTTTGTTCTTGTTTTTCCGTATTTTACTTAATGGACTTAGCTTTTCTTCCAGTTAACATTACATACAGTCTGCAGTTATTTTTTAAAACATTTATTAGATTCAAAAACTATCCTGGATTTTTACCAAACTTGGACAGAAGCTTCTTACAATCAAAAGATAGTATAGAGAGGAATATTTTATTAATTTTTCCTCATTTTGTTGAGCCTCGATTAACAGCAAAAGTAGGCGAAACACTGGGTTCCATGAACACTTACGATTTTTTTTCAATTCCGTGCTCTAACTTTAGTGTGCCTCAACCAAATGTTACGAAACTTATACAAAATACTTTTAACCACAACACCAAGATCAAGTTTGAATTTTGGTGCCGTCATTTTACTGTTGTTGTTAGGGTTATGCCCAGTTACGAATGGAAAAAAAATACTATAAAATCACAGGCCCTAGATATGGCATGGGCACATAAAGAAATTAAGTACCTGTCTTTGTAAGAATCATGCAGGTTCCTGTTGATGGGCGATTCATGACCCCTCTTCAAATGTCTTTATATTTTGTTTATGAAGAAGGTATAGTATGAAAATAAGTTTCATATATCAATTTTTTTCTTTTGAACCTTGGTTGCCATGGAAACCATCCGTACAAAATTTTGCCAAAATACGTACAAAAGTAGCCTTTGAAAATTGAAATATAAGGGATTTTAAAGAACCATTGAAATAAAGTTAATCAATACAAACAATAAGTATATTTACAGTATTGACAAACAAAACCCCAAACTATACAAAAACATTAAAATTTTGAATTTACTACATAGTTTGTTTCCATAGCAACCATTTAAAAATGTGTTAAAATTCGAAAATGAAAAATTTCAAAAACTCCTAAATTTTAAATTTGTTTATCTCCCAAGACCAACAATACAAATACATTTCAGTGACAAATTTTGAAAGACAACATTCTATATATTCATAAAATAAAAAGAAAGTTGTGTGTTTTTTTTTTTCTTTAAAAAAATAATTTTAGTCAAAAATTGTCAATTTCCACCAAAATTCAGATTACCAAACAGATGAATAATCAAACATTTTGAACTTAAAAAGCTAAGATATTCCATTTGTATGTGCAATTCTGACACACATTTGTTAATTTTGTACAAAACGAAAACTCATCACTCTGGGTATGGTGCACCCCCCCCCTTTTTTATGGAAAAAAAATCATTTTTTTCAAAATTATAAAATTTGTTGAAAAAAATGTGGAATCGTATTGTGTTTACTTCTGGACAAAGCATTTTAAGAATTTAAGCATAACATTTCTTCTATAGTTATATGTAAGATTTCTCAGAAGTTTGAAAAAAATGGTAATTCGCATAACCCGTTGTCGTGTCTGGGATTGATGCTGTTAGTGAAAAAAAAATAATATTGAACTCCAAAAACATTTAAGTCTGTGTATAAAAATAAGAGGATGTGTTGTAATTGCCAATGAGACAACTCTCCGCAAAAGACCAAATGACATAGAAATGATCAACCACAGGTCATCGTACAGCCTTCAACAATGAGCATAACATGATTGTCTGTAAAACAAATCTTAATGAACAATTTAAAAACAAATTTGCCCAAGACTAAGATCTGCTAAACAAGAATGCACACCCTGAAATGTCTAACTAGTATATACTGTTTTGATTCTCAAAACCTTAGGACCACCATGTGAAAAGATCATTCATGGAATTTTTGCTCAATTTTATCAATTGTTATATTTACACATTTGTATGCCCCTGCCGTGGCGGAGGGGGCATTAAGGTTTACCGTTGTACGTCCCAAAGTTGGTTTCTGTTCTCTAACTTTAGTTTGCCTCAACCAAATGTTATGAAACTTAATCACATTGCTTATTACCACAAAACACAGACCAAGTTTGAATTTTGGTGGTGTCACTTTAACCGTTCTAGAGTTATGCCCTTTTACAAATAGAAGTATTGCTGTATTTTTCGTTTCCGTTCTCTAACTTTAGTTTGTCTTTACCAAATGTTGTTTAAATTATACACAATGCTTAAAACCACCAAATACAGATCAAGTTTGAATTTTGGTGGTGTCACTTTTACTGTTCTAGAGCCATGCCTCTTTACAAAGGGAAAAAGTTGCTGAATTTTTCCTTTCTTTTTTCTTTCTTTAGTTTGCCTCAACCAAATGTTATGAAACTTTTTACACAATACTTATGACCACAAAACTTACATAAAGTACACATTTGGTTAGTGTCACTTTTACCGTTCTTCAGTTATGTCCATTTTATGATATGCAAACGGGAGCATCATCTGTGTCCAATGGACACATTCCTCATTTATTTCAAGCTCTTTTGCATAAGTTAGATTCATTATATATTAGAATAGAAAGAACGGTTCTGTAGTTCTTCAATTTCAATTTTGACACAGTTAAATTGACATAGAGACAAATAAGTGTTTGCATAAAGGTTTCGATACATGTCAAATTACATGGGAGGTAAATAGTAACAGCCATTATGTGTACATAATCTGACTCTGCGCAATAGTATACTAGTCAACAAAAGAAACGATACAAGGCAATGTATTAAATTTTTCATATATAATGAAATTGGAACACTGTACCAAACTTAATAACTGTCCCATTGGTCTAATTTTTACAGAGTGTTATTTTCTTATCAAAACCACTGATTTAAGACAAAAGATCGATTTTTTGTTTTTTTATTGTTGTTATTTTAAAGATAGTCTTTTTTGCCAAAAAAATAATAATCAATATTAGAACTTAAAATTTTAAACTTAAACATGGTCTGCTTAAAATTTTGATTGCCGTCCGTCCTTGTGTCCATCTGGCTGTCCGTGTGTCTGTCTGTCTGTCTGTCCGATCCTTGCAGTGCTCTCACATGTACAAATCTTGTCAGATTTTTACGAAACTAATACTTTAGGTTAATATAAGCAACATCTCAAAAAAGTTATATATTGGTGGCCAATCGACTTTTTTAAGAGTTATTACCCTTACAAATATAAAATTTATGGAAAGTGGCCTCGTAAGCGCTCTTGAGGGTACAAGTTGTTTATTTTTCATTTTCAGTATATTTCTGATAGAACGTCGTCGTCCGTCAGGTGTTAACTATTTCAAACAACTCCTCTGATTCCACTGAACCAATTCCAGCCAAACTTAAGCTGAATGATCCTTAGGATATCTAGAATAAAGTTTGTGTTTTATTTTTTATTTTGTCAAAAAACATGGCCGCCATGGCTAAAAATAGAACATAGGGGTAAAATGCAGTTTTTGGCTTATATCTCAAAAACTAAATCTTTTAGAGCAAATGTGACATGGGGTAAAATTGTTTAATTGGTCAAGATCTATCGGCCCTGAAATTTTCTGATGTGGGTAAACATGTTCATTCAGATAAGTTCTATCAGATAAATCTAACAACCCATTGTTGGGTTGCTGCAACTAAATTGGTAATTTTGCAGTTTTTGGTTATTATCTTGGATATTATTAATGACAAAGATAAACTGTAAACAGCAAAAAAGTTCAGCAAAGTAAGATCTTCAAATAAGTTTAATGACCAAAATTGTCAATTGACCCCTTAAGGAGTTATTGCCCTTTAAAGAATTTTTCACAATTTGTTCATCTAGTTTGCTTACTTTAAAAAAATCTTCTCCTGAAACTGCTGAATCAATTTCAGCCAAACTTGGGAGTATTTATAAATGTTGTATTTTATTTCCTTGTAATTCAAGAAACATAGCCACTATGGCTAAAATGGAACATAGGGGTAAAATGCATATGTTTGCTTTTGAAGAAATTGATGAAAGATTTAACCAAAAAATTACAGGTGATCGATTCAGGCTTTTGAGAGCCTCTTGTTTAGAGTTAAAATTTAAAGACAGTCTGAGACTAAGTTTTTTTGACATAGACTGAAACAAAACTTGGACAGAGGCTAATTTTCAAGACCATGAAATAGCATCTAAAAATTTCAATTTGCACAAAACAAGTGTATTTCATGTATTTAGGGATGCAGCAATTCTTCATTCAGTCATCAGCCTTTTGGCTGTTTTCTGATGTTTGGTTGGATTGTTGTCTCTTTGACATATTCCCCATTTCTGAAAAAAATCTAATATCTAAAAATGGGGAAGGAGGTACTATCATTGTCCTAACACTTTGAAGAAATTTCATGCTTCAATGCTCAAAATGTTCAGAAGTTAATACCATCTTTCTTTTAATTTTTGATAAATTTTATAATTTTGAAAAAAAAATGATTTTTTTTCAAAAAAAAGGGGGGCACCATGCCCAGAGAGAAAAGTTTCATTCTCTACCAACATGTCTCTATCAATAATATATTCTCATTTATAATTACTAAATTTGTGTCAGAAATGCACATATAAATGGAATGATTTAGCTTTTTAAGTTCAAAGTGTTTGATTATTCATCTGTTTGGCAATCTGAATTTTGGTGAAAATTGACAATTTTTGACTAAAATTATTTTTTTAAAGAAAAAAAAACACACAACTTTCTTTTTATTTTATGAATATATAGAATGTTGTCTTTCAAAATTTGTCACTGAAATGTCATGGTATTGTTGGTCTTGGGAGATAAACAGATTTAAAATTTAGGAGTTTTTGAAATTTTTCATTTTCGAATTTTAACACATTTTTAAATGGTTGCTATGGAAACAAACTATTTGGTAAATTCAAAATTTTAACGTTTTTGAATAGTTTTGGGTTTTGTTTATTAACAATGTAAAAACCCTAATTGTTTTTATTGATTAACTTAATTTCCATGGGACTTTAAATTCCCTTATTTTAAATTTTCAAAAGGGTCTTTTTTCACATATTCAGGCAAAATGTTGTTTTGATGGTTACCATGGCAACGGGCAATATACAGGGAAAATAAAGACAGAATTTTACTTATCTACCAAAGTTCTTATGATATAGGGCCAAAAAAATTACTTCTGAGACATGTCATGAATCACCCTCTGCATGATTTTTACAAAGACAGGTACTTAACAGAGCTTATTGTATATTTGATTATTTTAGAACAACAGTTCAAGGTTGCAATAGAAAATATCAAAATTTTATATGACAAACTTTTATGAAAAAAAGAAAATGGTTTAGTTAAAAATATCAAAGCTGTGATTGAATACATATTTAAAATAATACACATCTATAATCTATTTGAAAAAATACAGTTGCAAACTTCCCAGAGGTGCTATCCAGCACTTTGATTACATTCTTCATAAAGCGTTACAATAATTGCTGCAAAGATTTCTGAATTTCAGTATTTTGAAAAAATTTTGAAGTACATGTATTCTGCCTTTTCACTTTTTTTAGGGTATAGTGTATACTATCACAGATGTTAAAAATCTCCATGATTGGATGGTCAGCCATTTTGATGAGTTTCCATTGTTTGAAAGAATTCCTGATAGTGAATTGGTGAGGTTAACTTTTACCATGTTTACTCAGTGCTAAAAATAGATCTTCAAATAAAAAAATCAGTTTTTGTAAGCAAATCCAATTATGTTTGATAGACTGTTCAAATGTTTATTTTGGGTCCAGTGGCAACTAGTTCATGCATATTCATGACGAGACACTTGATAAAGAAAAATCAGTTGGAGATTTGAGATAAAAGTAAACAAGATCTCAAGAAAGATAACTGCTGAAAAAGTGGGATCAGACGTTCAAACACAGTTACCTTCTCTTGCTATTAGATTGTAACATGAATAGCAGAAGAATATAACTCTTACAGCATACATTATAAAACATAATGTAAGTGGTATAACATCAGGAAACCTAATATTTATAATAGATAAAAGAGATGAAAGGGAAAATGTATACTTGTAACTATAAGGCCTTCAGTTAATTGTAAAATGTCCCAGTTTAAATCACTTTTTAGATTCAATTAGATTCAAATCTTTATTGCCATTACTGTTACACTATATATGTATAGCATGTGACACAACATAACAAAATAAACAATATCAACAAGATCATTAATATACATAATAAAAGAAAATATTTCAAGAGTCCCCTGTCCTCAAGTCTATATAAAAAGAAGATGTGGTATGATT